>CM023451.1:66973086-67399082 GCA_013339765.2 Haemaphysalis longicornis
AATCTTACACCGTGATCCAGGCATAGCCGAGCTAAGGCACTGCTAAGCGCCAGCGGTACACGAGATTCGAGCGCTTATGACTACACACCGCTTGGCTTTCGAAGCCTCTGGGTTACGTCGCGGCGAAGAGACCGTGACGGGCTACACCATAACGCTGTGGCGATATGCTTCGTTCCAGCGAGCGAGCTAGGACGACAAGGCGAGCGCCTAAAGTGCTCTGCACTTAAAACGAAGGCTTGTGCATAGCAGTGATGACGCCTGTGGCGCTCAGCCGGGCGGTACCAGACGACATAAGCGACCGCCGCCAACCTGGCGCCATTCGCTAGGGGGCGCTAGCTAATAGTATCGCCTAAGTATCGCCTAAAATTTGTAATATTGCTTGCAAATGTGAGCGGTTTTTACGCGCTCTCGCAAAATGTGGGCAACAAAAAAAGACGTGATGTTGTGAATTCTTCAGGGTCAAGAAAAATTTTTGACCCCCATTAGCTTCGGCCGCTCCTAGAATGGGTCGTGAAACGCGGGCTAGGTGTCGGACGACGACAAAGTAGACGAAGGAGTGTAAGTGCGCAGGAACTAAATGGCGTTCGCCGCACCAAGCGAGTGTAACGACCTTTTTGCTCAAATGGAAGAGCTGTGCTGCCTTTTCGACCATGGGGACTTCGGTTCGAAGCTTGCAACCCAAGTAGCAAACGTCTGCGAATTGTTGAAGAAGCAAGGTGCTCGCATTAGGGCGACGAACAAAGAAGCCCTGGACCGCTGCTTCGAGGCTCTTTACGAGGTCGCCTGCAGTGATCGACTTCATCAGGCGTCCTATCTTCGGCTTCTTGAGGTGATTGAGCTGCGCGCATGTTCGTGGAACATGACAGACGAACTGAAGAATTTCTACATCCGCAAGGTGCAAGAGTCAGAAAAACATCAACCGCGAAACGGCATGCCTTCTCAGACGCCGGCTGTGGCTTCCCAACAACAGCAACAGCGACGAACGGATGCCTCCACTGGACGTGAAATGAGACGCGACGCATCAGGTGAGACTGAAGCCAGCTGCTGTGTTCGTAAATGCACTCTTGCCCACATGCACTCTTTGTGGCTCGATGACACCCCTGGAAATATTGGGCCAGGGGACTGCAGCACTGCTGCTAATGTAGCTAGAGATAAGCTTGAGAGGGTTGACAGTGCTGAGGTTGTTAAAGCGACAACAGACTTACCGTCGGTCACAGATGGTTCTTACCAACCCGCAACGACTGCATTCACGTTCTGCCCAGCAGTACCACCGGCGAATTCTTTCGCGCTAATAAGCCACCAATCGATTGCCGGTGGCGATGGCACTGCACACACCAAATTAGCAAAGAATGCGCTGGGTAGCGATGGCAGTCTTGTACACTGCGTCCAGACTGAGAGACATGGACGCCCAGCAATGGTTTCGGTCGGGCTGAACCACCAGCCACTGTCAGCCGCTCAGCTGTTCATTCCGCCGAGTAATCGAGGGCAGGGAGCCTACTCCAGCGACTTTCTGGTCGAGTGTGCGCAGACTCCATTGTCCGTCGGTATCCCTCGTGGCTTTCATCCACTGAACCATCAAGTCGGCGGCGTGACTGTGAAACGGCCCCGTGGCAGGGGAAGAGCGCCGGCCTCATCGTCCAACGTCCAACTTCCTCAAGCACTAACTTCAGTTTCTGGGGAGAAATCCTATCTACCGGCTGACCCTCAACCACAACACAAGCAATACTCCCGTGATTTTCTGATCGAGTGCTCGCGTTCATCGCTGGCCGTACGAGTACCCCCAGACTTTCCAAGCCTCGACCGTGACATAGAGGAAATTTTGGTACGGGAGAGTCGTCGTCTGATGAACTCACCAAAGCCTTACCCGGCAACTACGTTTGCTACACATTACCAACCACAAAGCGTATTTGCTTTCGAGGCGTTTTAAACCCTACTGTGTTTTTCACTTTCTTTTTGTATATCGTCAGCGTCAAAGCATCACAATATAACTGGTTTGCACTGAAATGTTGTTTGTCTTTTTTTCTCGTCGTAGCAAATGGTGGGTTAAAAAGAGAAGGGCTGAGAAGGCAATTGGCGACATATTTCCTCTGCTCAGGATAAAAAAAATATTCCTAGACCAGATCCCAGAGCGAGCTCTTCCACGCCACTCAGTCGAAAAATCTTCTGCCTCTCGCGGTGATAATTTGTGGAGTAAAGTCGTGGGGCGCGACTAAACACCTGAGAGGGAAACGTGGATCAGAGAAACGAACCACTTCAAGAACAGCAATGGGAGTAGCGCGGAGGGATAGAAGAAACCCGTTGTCGACTGTGCAATAAAGTTGTACAAGAGCATCCTTGCTTAAAATAGTAGACGGAAGTCGCGCCAGTCATGTATGTATTGGTAAAAAAACTAAATGAAGAAAGAACAGTGAAGTGGTGTTGGGCAAAACATTCGTTTCGCGTAGTCTATAAGAGTTGTCGGTCGGCATTTTGAGAAGGAGCAGAAACTTTTTTTTAAGTAAATCCTAAAACTCCAGTAGAGAATCTTTATTCTAGGATACGCTGGCTACGGCTGGCTGTCCGGGTTCTCGTTAACGAGTCTTGATGCATTCCAGGGGGGGGGTGGTGTAGGTGGTGGTGGTAAAAACGTTTATTTGAGCTTTAGGGGAGAGGGAAGGGTAAGTGGTCAGCCTCCCATGTCCAGGGGGCCGCGAGCCCGCGCCGATTCCAGAGCTCGTTTCACCAGGGCGAGCTGCTGCTCCGGTGACGAGCTGGTCAGAGCGGACTCCCACTGCTCAAGGGTGGGGGAGTGAAGGGGGTTGGGTGCTGCGGCAGGAGAAGACTAGGTGGAGGTGGTAAGAGGAAGGTCACACGCTTGGCAGTTATGGGGGAATAGGGATGGGGAGATGTGTGAGAGAATCGTGTGATTATAGAAAGTTTCCGTCTGAAGGCGGCGATAGACATAGGCTTCATGTGGGGTAAGGGATGGGTGGGGAGGAGGGTACCTTCTTCTGTTGTTTGTGTAGTGGGAAAGGATGGAGCTATAGGTAGAGTCCAGCGGTGTTAAGGTGGTGCTTGCGGAATCTGGACGTCCTGTGGTATCTAGCCTTGCAGAGGGGAGTGCCCGGTTGTGGAGAGCGCGGGCTGCGGCATGGGCCGCTTCATTCCCAGCAAGACCAGAGTGGCCAGGGGTCCAAACTATTGTTATCTCTATTTCTTCGGGGAGACAGTGAAAATGGGAAGAGCTTGAGGGGGTGCCAGGCCAGCTTGATACCACCGGCATGCTTGCTGAGAATCGGTTATGATGGTTAGGTAGGGCTGTTTTTGGTGGGTGGTGGTCGCATGAGCGACGGCGAGTGCCTCTGCTGTAGAAGGTGAAAGAATTAACGTTTCCTAAAGAATGAAAACAACCTAAATAAAAACGGGAACAACTCTGCACCAGCCAGACTCTAGCAGTTCAATTCCGATAAGAAAAATAAAAGAACCGGAATCCAAGGCTCCAAAATTTTTTCAAAATCAAGCCAATGGGTTACAAAAAAAAACTGAGGCTCTTGTTTCGGTCGGCGAGCAAACAACGCAACTCAGCACCCGCACGGAGTTCATTCGTGAATGCAAAGAGAGGAAAGCCTCAGATGACACACGCCACACTACCCCCGCCCCCCTCACTATTCTCCAAACCATCCCGTAGCCCTCCAAACATCCCTCCCCACGCAGTTGAATCCCATAATACACTGTCAATTACTGATACGAAACGCGCACAATGCGCAGTGCACAGTCCCTTCCCCCAAAAGGAGAGAATAATAATAACAATAAAGTCCCAAAAATTCCCCACAGACCACCCCTAACCACCCAACCCTCACAGTCCCTCGCCCACAATTTCCAGCAGCAGGAATAGAACATTATCCTTCAGTTCACCCACAACCACGCCACACAACACGGAGTCCCCCCTGCCGACACCAAACACAAGTCCGTCGTAACAATCCGAAAGGCGCACAGTTCAGAGTCCGCAGTTCAGAGTCCACCAGCGAGTCCAGTTCACCACACAGTCCACAATTAGAGCCGCAACTTTGTCATCAACGGTCTTTAAAGCCAGTCATCACAAAACAAGCCAAACAATCTACGAATGACGAGCACAGTACACGACCTAGGGGATTAAAAAGTTCCTTACGAGTATCACCAGTACTGGAAACCAGACCTCGCCGGAGAGAAACAGCGGACCCGCGAGGAGTGTCCCACATGCGGCCGCTTCCGCGAGCAGCCGTAATAAACGGTGCCCCCCAGAGCGGGATCGTGCACGGTCAGGAAAAGCCCCGGCATCATTACTGGAGCTGCACCACGAGAACGGCGCTGAAAGCGCCTCACTGCGCAGCGCGCAGTTCCCGTCCCAGGATCTCCACAAATTAAAAAAAAAAACAGCCCCGGCAGCCGTCATCTGAGCTTGCGTATGGGGGTTATATCACAGCATAAACATACCTAAAGCATACAAAATTACCTGAACTGAAATAAATAACAGCCAAAACGGACCTGCAATGGCTGAAACATACGGTGTAGAAAAATATTAAACAGAAATAGCCAAAACCGACCTAAAAGGAACAAACCCGCAAAAACGTACAAGAAACAATAGTTCAAACTGACCAAACGGCAACGGAAATACCTGAAATCTCGTGTGCAATGCATAAAGATGCCATAAGTAGATAATATGCGTGATAACAAATGTTAATATTCAAATATGACAAACCCTTGAAAATGAAAAAGAAAGCGGCAACGGGATTTGAACCCGGGTTAGGATGTTTGCTTTGCAGGAGCGGAATTACTAAGACCAAGCGGTTCTGAGCGATTAAATTGAGGAACCACAAGCACGGGGACATAGCTTCAAACATACCCCTAGATGGCGCCATGCGTCGCTTGGCTGTGCTGACTAGGAAACGCCTAAACGTCCCAGGCGACTGCCTAACGGCGCTGCGCGTCTCCGAGGCTCGCGAGGCCTGGGAAACTCCTGGTTGGGATACTTCGTGGTTCCCTCATCTCGGAGGCCCTGCCTTTGGGCGGCGCCCGCCATAACCGGCTGATCGACGCTCCACACCACACACACTGAACCGGGAGACAACCCACCAGCAGACCTGACCTGATGCGGCGCATTTATCAAGGACACTAGGCCTGGGCCCCTGGACGCTACCCAATCCTGCGAGCCTCGTCATCGAATGCTGTCTGCCGCTCGTGCTCGTGCCTGGGACACCCGGTCGCCTGCTTTCGTGCGGTCTGCCATGGAGGAGTTACGCCGCCACCGTGACATCGTGAGGGAAGCCGTCACAAGGGGCGTAGCTGCCATTCATTTGCTGTTTGCTGCAGGGTCCACTCACGTCGAGCAGCCAGATCCGATCGCACCTGCGTGCCGTAAACAGCAGGTACGAGGAATTGAAGTCTATGGATATCCGCATCCTTGAGATAATCGATGTGGACTAGGTGGAAGCCGATTTGTTCGAGAGCTATGAGTACGACGAAACGGTCGTCATGATCCGTACACAGCTGTCCTTCGCCAGAGAATCTGCCGTTTCTTCGGTAATGGCTGCTCGGAGCACCAGAGCACCAAACCATGACTCCGCCGTCATCCGGCACGGCAACACCGTGGTGCCCTCCGGTGAGAGCAGCACAGCCGTGGAGGCTGACAAGGTGGCGAACATTCCCGCTGCGTGTGAGCCGTGCGGTTCTGACCGTGGGTACGTCCTCGCAGCTGCCTGCGAGTCTGACCCGCCAGAGAGACCAGCGATAGATAGAGCACGTGATAGAGCACGTGGTGATATGTAGAGCACGTGCTGATAGAGCACGTGGTCGTTACGTGTCGCGAGCAGGCGCCGTTCCCACTTGTACGACGATAGCCGTGTTGCGCCCGGCGCCGGCTTCTCCGTTTGCGTCTCCGCTGGAGTCAGTGCTACCTGGTATCCCCGACTCGGATTGGCGCACCGTCCTTCTGTTTTGGATCGCACGAACCGTCAGTTGAGCCTGGCTGCGGAGGGCTCGTGGGCGGCAACCGGGCAGCTTCAACTACAGCGCTTGGCGGCTCCCTGGGAAGCTCCTGGAATCCACCCCATCAGCTGCCACGATCATCGTTCCTGAGGCATGGGGGCGCAGTTCGCGTTCATGATGTGCGCACATGAGGAGTGGTCACATGTGAGCAGCTACCATCTCTGCCACCCGGCACTGGCTACGTGTGTGCCTGCCGCGGGCACAAGACTGAGCTATTCAGTCTGAGGCGACAGCCCGAGCAAAGTGAGTACCCCTACGATCCTGGCGGCTACGGCAAACCGGGAGAAAAGGACAGCTACCGACACACCGGGTATCAACTTAACGCAAGCAATGACCTACTTGATCACCAGCGCTTCCTCGCCATCAGCCACGCCACAATGTTCACTGAGTATGGCGAAGTGGAGCCCGCAGCCGTACAGGAAGCCTGCAGGAGCAAGCTAGACCAAGTGTCCAAAACTACTATGCACTCTTACCAACGAAAACGGCGTCTCAATCACGAGGAATCTCAATCAATCTGGCGTTGCAAAGAACCTCGACCCAAGATCGCCCGCTATCTAACTCCTACCCCGGAACCGAGTGCTGTTAGATTTTCCCTGCCAGCGATAAACAGAACCGGTACAAGGAAGCTATATCCCTCCTCAAAGCACCGTTGGAAAAGGAAGCAACTCACGACCTGAGACCGACCGGCTCCACGAATCACAACCAGAAGGCTGAACTGGCTGTTATTTATCTTTGTGGTATTTCCTGCGCGGGTCCTGTGCATGTCTGTGTGCATGAATAATTGTCGTGGGCGAGAGTGTGTTAAGGAAAGAAGAAGACAAGCTTGGGACATTATTACCATCATGGGTTACAGAGGAAGAGGTGGAATAAAGGCGTTCTGAGCGGTGCCATGGCCCGGGGCTCAGTTCCTTAACAGAGGATAGGCTATAACGGGAAAGAGGCGCCATTTACGCTATGGCGAGGCTTGGCATTTAGGGGAAGGGTAATGTGGAGCACAAAAAATCACGCATTTCCACGAAGTGAATCATGACGAGTGGGAGAAGCACTGGGGATCGTTATTACCACAAATCACCCGTGAGAGTGCTTACTGCTGCTACAACGATTCCCAATCCAATCCAATTCAATATAATTCAATTTATTCCACCCCAATCCAATCCATTTCATTTCAATTCCAATCCAATACATATCCTCATACAATTATTTCCAATCTAATGCTCCTCGCGCATGCGCAGCACGGCTCTCCAGGAGCGCTCTCTCTCCCTCTCTGTCTCTTTCTCTAACCTTTTCTGAACCTTTTATTTTGTTGGTGTTAACCTTTTGTGAACCCTTTGTTCACAGATGTTTCGATTTATATGGAGCTGTGCGTCTCTCTCTCTCTCTCTCTCTCTCTCCTCTCTCTCTCTCTATCCTTTTGGGAATCTTTTATTTTGTTCCATTAACCTTTTAAGAACCTTTTGTTCACAGATGCTTCGATTTACCCGGTGCTGTGCCGTGAGCACGGATAACATAGGCCGAACAAGCCTCGGCCAATTGGGCTCATTCCCACTGGCGATTTACCTCGTCGCGCGACGTCGCGCGTCGTGCGATGAGGCGGTGGTTCGAACTTGCGATGAGCGACGATGCGACTGCGTTCAGCGCAGCTGTTACCCGACTTGTACGACTTCCTTGGTGCGTCAACCATTCGCAGTCAAAGAAAATTATGTTGCACGAGCGGTACAAAAGCAGGTAGAAATCAAACTAAAACACATGCTACTAACCTGGAACAATGCCGCAAGCATTGCGGGTTGCGGGAGGAGCAGAAAATAAAAAACTCAAGAATGCTCTTTCAACATATTATTGCTCGAAGAAATACACACGCTTGCTTTCACGCCAAAACACTCGCATCACGGCCCACAAATATCGCTTCTTTTCCTTTTCACAGGGGCAAAGTTCTGACGCCTCGGAACTCTATGCGTGTTTACCACTCGCCGATAGAAGTACGAAGAGGCTGCAAGTCAACATACCGTCTCGCTATCCACCTAGCTTTATACGATGATTACGTGCTTTTACAATCTATACACGTTTCTCCACACTGATGAGTTCCACGTTGTTCGTTGATTAGTGCACGCGCACGCTGAAGCTAGTGACCAAAGAACGGAAGCGCACGTGAAGTTGCTTGCCGGCCCGACCCGACTGGTCCAGCGATAGCGGGCCAAGCGGGCCGAGTGAGCCCAGCGGCGGCGGCTCGCCCGCCGCCGTTGCATTGGCGGATGTAAACAAACGTTTTCGTTTCGGGCTACGTCAGTCTACACAGCGGCCGTGATCGGCTATTCGGTTTTGTGGGGCCGTCGCGCGACGTGGGAATTCGGTAGAGGGCGACCTGCCCCGCCGTCGCAAAGCGACGAAAAGCGACGGGCGGCTCATCGCTTTGCGACGTTGCGCGCCATCGCGCGACGAGAGAAGGCGCCTTTAAGATGCTGCGCCCCTAAAACGAAGACTCGTACATAGTAGAGCCAACGCATGTAGCGCTCAGTACGGCTGTTGCAGACGACAACCACGACCACCGCCAAGCTGACCCCATTCACTAGGGGGCGCTAGCGAAAGGCCTCGCCTAAAATTTGAAATATTGCTTTCAAATGTGCTCTGTATTTCACGGGCTCACGCAAAATGTTAGCAACCAAAAAAAAGATGCAATGTGAATTCTTTAGGGTTTAAAATTTTTTTAACCTGCATTAGTTTTCGGCCACTCGTAGGAAAAGTCGTGGAACGCTTGCTAGGTGGTGGACGAAGACGAAGAAGACGAAGCAGTATAGGTACGCAGGAACGAAATGGCGTTCGGTGGCGGAAGCGATTGTGATGATCTTTTTACTCAAATGGAAAACCTGTGCACCCTTTTCGACAATGGGGACTTCGATTTTCAGTTTGCAGCCCAGGTTGCAAACGTGTGCGATCTGTTGAAGAAGCAAGGTGCTCGCATTTGTGCGACGAACAAAGAAGGCCTGGACCGCTGCTTCGAGGCACTTCAGGAGATGGCGTGTTGCGACCGACTTCATCAGGCCTCTTACCTGCGGCTTCTTGAGGTGATTGAGCTGCGTGGATGTTCCTGGAAAATGAAAGACGACCTGAAGAATTTCTACGTCCGCAAGGTACAAGAGGCAGAGGAACATCCGCCGCGAAACGACATACCTTCTGAGTCGCCTGTGCCTGCCCAACAACAACTACAGCGACGAACGGATGTTGCAACTGGACATAAAATGACACGCGACGCATCAGGTGACAGTGAAGCCAGCGGCTGTGTTTTAAATTGTCTACCCAGATGCGCTCCTTCTCGCTCGATAACAGCCCTGTATATGTCGATACAGGGACCGGCAGCACTGCTGTTAGTTTACCTAGAGGTAAGCTTGAGAAGGTTAACAATACTGAGGTGGTTAAAGTGACAAAACACTTTCCGTCGGATATAGATGGTGCTGACCAACTTGCAACGACTGCATTCAAGTTCTGCCCACGAGTAGAACCAGCTAATTTTTTCGCGCAAATAAGCCACAAAGAATTTGCCGGTGGTGATGGCGCTGCGCACACCAAATTAGCAAATAATGTGCTCGGTAGCGGTGGCAGTCTTATAGACTCCGGACAGACTGAAAGACTTGAAAGCGTAGCCTTGGTTACGGGTCGCCAGAACCACCAGCCACTGTCAACCTTCAGGTGTTTCTTTCCCCGAGTAATGTAGGTCTGGGAGCATATTCGAGCGACTTTCTGGTCGAGTATGCGAAGACTCCATTGTCTGTCGGTATCCCTCGTGACTCTCATTCACTGTACCATCAAGTCGGCGACGTGACTGTGAAGCGGCCCCGCGGCAGGGGAAGAGCGCCTCGTCGTCCAACGTCCAACTTCCTCAAGCCCCAACTTTAGTTCCCGAGGAGAAATCCTATCTGCCGCCTTACCCTCAACCACGACGCAAGAAATACTCTCGTGATTTTCTGATCGAGTGCTCGCGTTCATCGTTGGCCGTACGTGTGCCCCCAGACTTTGCAACCCTTGACCGTGACATTGAAGAAATTTTGGTACGGCAGGGGTGTCGTCTGATAAACTCACCAAAGTCTTGCCCGGCAATTACGTATGCTGCAGATTACCAACCTCAAAGCTTATTTGCTTTCTATGCGTTTTAAACTCTGCTGTGTTTTTTCTTTTTGTTTTCGTATATCGTCAGCCTTAAAGCACCACAATATAACTAGTGTGCACTGAAATATTGTTTGTCTTTCTTTCTCGTAGTATGCCAATGGTGGGTCAGAAGGAGCAGGGCTAAGAATGAAGTTTGCGACATCTTCCGTCTGCTCAGGATAAAAAAGGGACATTTTCTAGACTAAAGTTTGAAGCGAGCTCATGTACGCAGCCCATTTAAAAAATATTCTTCCTCTAGCACTGGTGATTGCGGGATCAATGTCTTCGGGCCCGAGGCCCGACAAAACACCTGAGAGGAAAATGTGGGTCAGAGCAGCAAAGCAGTCCGAGGACAGCAATAGGAATGACGTGGAGGGGTAGAAGAAAACCGTCGTCGACTGCGGATCAAAGTTGTAAAGTGACGGGAGTCGAGCCAGACATGTATGTTTGGGGAAAAACAGAACTGAATGACGAAAAAGGAGTCAAGTATTGTTGGGCGCAACATTGGTTTTGCGTAGCGTATGAGTGCGTGGTCAGCAGTTCGAGGAGGAGCACCAAGAGAGAGAGAGAGAACAATTTTATTGAGTTGCCTGCAGAAGTAAACACTTCCTCCACGCAGGGAGGGAAAATGCTACTCTAACGCGGCCTGTACGTTATATCTACTTCCTGCTCCCAGAGGTCGAGCGTCCTCGCTACTCCCGGGGACTCGAGAGGGCCGCCGCCCCTTGGCAGGGGGGCCGCCTCTATTGTCCGTGGTGGGCACGTTTTTCTGCGCACTCATCGCTGATACTGCAACGCTAAGATACCGATGTGCTTTTGTAGCGGAAGCTACACTACGCTACCTCGGGCAGTCTGGCAGAGTCACGGCTGGCAGAATCACTGAATTCACTCTTTCTAGAGCCACGTGTTTGAATTAAGGTGACGTCACATGTGGAATTGTTTTGGGGGTCGTTCACAGCTTTCCTTTCCACCACCTTCGCAGCGTGGATTGGAGCCATTTTTTTTTCATTTGTTCTTTTACTTGATAGTGCATAGCAACGAGAACCTGCCGGGATATTCGGCGAGATGAGCGAGTCGGACGGCGAGTGTAGGCTCCGAATGTGAAGAGGATAGGCTCTAACTGGAAAGGGGCGCCACATTACGCTATGGCGAAGATCGGTGTTGAACGGAAGGGTAATGAGGAGCAAAAACGAAGGCTCGTACATAGTAGAGCCACCGCCTGTGGCACTCAGCCGGTCTGTTGTAGACGACACTCACGACCACCGCCAAGCTCACGCCATTTACTAGGGGACGCTAGCTCAAGGCCGCGACTAAAATTAGAAATATTGCTTTTAAATGTGAGCTGTATTTCACGGGCTCACGCCAAATGTTCGCAACCAAAAAAAGATGTGATGTGGATTCTTGGGGTTAAGAAACTTTTTTGGCACAAATTAGTTTCGGCCGCTCGTCGGAAGGGTTATAGAACGCTGGCTAGGCGTGGACGAAAGCAAGGACGACGAAGCAGTCTACGTGCGAAGAAGCGAAATGGCGTTCGGAAACAGCAGCGATGACCTTTTTACTCAAATGGAAGACCTTTTCGCACAGTTCGACCGTGGGGACTTCGGTTCGAAACTTGAATCTAAAATTGCAAACGTCTGCAATATGTTGAAGAAGCAAGGTGCTCGGATTGGTGCGACGAAAAAAGAAGCCCTCGACCGCTGCTTCGAGGCACTTTACGAGGTGGCCTGTTCAGACCGACTTCGTAAGGCCACCTATTTGCGGCTTCTTGAGGTGATTGAGCTGTGTGCATGTTCCTAGACGATGACCGATGACCTGAAGAATTTCTACATCCTCAAGGTGCAACAGACAGAGGAACATCCGCCGCGAAATTGGATGCCTTATCAGACGCCAGCGTGTGCCTCCAGAACAGCAGCAACAGCGACCAACGGATGCTGTAACTGGACGTGAAATGAGACGCGACGCATCAGGTGAGGCTGAAGCCAGCGGCTGTGTTCTTAAAGAGACCAACCACATGCGCTCGGTGTGGCGCGATAACCGCCCTATAAATTTCGGTCGAGGGGCATTCAGCACTGCTGGTTATTTAGCTGGAGATAAGCTTGAGAAGGTTAACAATGCTAAGGTTGTTAAAGCGACAACAGACTTTCCGTCGGATACAGATGGTGCTTACCAACTCGCAACGACTGCATTCAAGTTCTGCCCACTAGTAGAACCGGCTTATTCTTTCGCGTCAATAAGCCCCAAAGTATTTACCGGTGGTGATGGCGCTGCACACACCAAATTAGCAAATAATGGGCTGGGTAGCGGTGGCAGTCTTGTACACTCCAGACAGACTGAGAGACTTGGAAGCGTAGCCATGGTTACAGGCCGCCAGAACCACCAGCCACTGTCAACCACTTAGGTGTTTATTCCGCCGAGAAATCGAGGCCTGGGAGCCTACTTCAGCGACTTTCTTGTCGAGTGTGCGAAAACTCCATCGTCCGTCGGTATCCCTCGTGGCTTTCATCCACTGAACCATCAAGTCGGTGGTGTGACTGTGAAGCGGCCCCGCCGCAGGGGAAGAGCGCCGGCCTTGTCGCCCAGCGTCCAACTTCCTCAAGCACCAACTTTAGTTTCCGAGGGGAAATCCAACCTGCCGGCTGACCCTCAACCACGACGCAGGAAATACTCTCGTGATTTTCTGATGGAGTGCTCGCGTTCATCGCTGGGCGTACGAGTGCCCCCAGACTTTCCAATCCTTCACCGTGACATAGAAGAAATTTTGCTACGGCAGAGTCGTCGTCTGATAAACTCACCAACGCCTTACCCGGCAACTACGTATGCTGCAGATTACCAACCACAATGCTTATTTGCTTTGTATGCGTTTTAAAATCTGCTGTGTTGCTCTTTTTGTTTTTGTATATCGTCAGCCTCAAAGCACCACAATATATTTAGTGTGCACTGAAATATTAGTCTTGCTTTCTCGTCGTATGCCAATGGTGGGTCAAAAGGAGCAGGGCTAACAAGGAAATTTGCGACATCTTCCCTCTGCTCAGGATTTAAAAAAAACATTTTCTAGACTAGACTCCGAAGCTAGCTCGTTTAGACAGCCCATTAAAAAATCTTCTGCCTCTAGCAGTGGTGACTGCGGGAGCAATGTCTTGGGGCCCGACTAAACACCTGAGAGGAAAACTTGGGTCAGAGCAACAAATCACTCCCAGGACAGCAATTGGAGTAACGCTTAGGGGTAGAAGAAAACCGTTCTCGACTGGGGAACAATGTCGTCAATAGGCATCCTTGGTTAAATTAAGAGAGGGGAGCCTGGCCAGGCATGTATTCATTGGGAAAAACAGAACTGAATGAAGAAGAAAGAGTGAAATATTGTTAGGCAAAAGATTGATTTTAGCGTGGCGTATGAGTGGTTGGTCAGCATTTCGAGGAGGAGCACCAAAACTCCCTCAAATACCGGTGGGATGGAATGGTACAAGGGATGAGTGTTTGAGTGATGAAAAATGTCTCGCGAGAACTAGCGACGAATGTGAAGGACCTACCTTGGGGAGAGCATCTTATTCTAGGATACCCGGGCCCTTGTCACCGAGTGTTGATAGCTTCCGGGTAGGGGGGGGGGGGTTGGGGGGGGTGTAACCATAACAGCTCGGATGAAGAGGATTAGTTTGAGACGGAGGTCTGCCAGTTTTTGGCACCTGTTCGGTACCGTGGGCCATAAGACAAAAGGAATGTCATGCGTCGAAAATACATTACTACCAATGCATCGAGGCTCACTTGGAACCAAACGCATGTTTGGTTCCAAGCCAGGAGCCATAGCCAGCGCCATGTAACGACCTGCATTTCGAAGAAAATGCAAGTTTGGCGGAAGTAACAACCCTAGTGGTTATAATAGCGTAATTGGACGTAATTGGTCGCCGAGAATTTTGAAAAAATAAATAAGTAAAATAGAAAAACTTGCAGTTCCGCAAAAAATTATCCGACAATAATCAAAAATACGCATCTTATACATCTCCCCTAAAATTGAAGAATAAATGAAAAAAAAATCTTCACTTGTAGAAAGTTCGAAATACGAAATAAAGGCAAGAGAAACATACGAAAGGCCGTGTAACCCCTTTCATTCCCACGAAAATGTAGATTTACAGGACGCTCCACCTTTAATCGTTATAACAAATAAAATGGAGATAATTGGTCGGACAGGATTTCGAAAAAATAAAAAAGAAAAATAGAAGAAATAAGACTTAGCTAAAATTATCTGACATAATAATATGTTCATGTTATACGACTCCCCCCAGAACAAAAAGGTAACGGAGAGAGAAGACCGCAAACGGACATTCGAAATACGAATTCAGACATAGCGAAAATAGCGAACCGTGTAATGCCCTCCACTTCCACAAAAATGCACCTGTGGCGGAAGTAACAAACTTTCATCATTATAATGGCGTAAATGGAGATAATTCGTCGGACAGAATTTTGAAAACAAAGAAAGAATAGCGTAAATAAAGTTTTAACAAGAGTGATCTTCGTAAATTTAAAAAGGCGTCCTGTACATCTACCCCCCCCCCCTCCCCAAAAGCAAAATAAACGAAAGCCTGCAAAGAACGTTCGAAATACGAATAAAAATCGCTTAAAATAAACGTTTAATAGAGCAAGCAGTGGTCGTTGAGCCATCACTTGATGGGGTGGGTTTGTCTCAGTTCAGGTACCATAGGGCCTTGGCTACAGCCCTCTCACGGGTGACCAGAAAGATCTGGTCAGCGTGACTGGAGCTGGTCAGCAGGCCATCCCACCGCTGTGGGAAAGAGTTGAGATTGAGGCGGAGCGATGGGGTGTTTTGACACGCCCATTCCATGTGGTAGATAGTATCGAGGAAGGGGCGGAAGTTCCAGGTGAGTGTGTATTGGGTAGGGCAAATAGCGTGGAGGATGGGTGCTGTTGTAATAGGTGTTTGTTTGTAATCGACGTCAGAGGATTGTATCTCCTTGGTTTGTTGAGGGTGAGTTTGAAGCAAGGTGAGACGAATGTTGCGAAGAATAAAATAATCCAACGTCTTTCGCTGCTCATAGCCATATTTAGCTACATATACAAGCGGCATAAGAACGCTACGCATTAGTAGACAATTCTCTAAATTTCTGCAGATGTCTTGAGAGGCGAGGGGGATTCCCAGGTGCACGGATGGTTTTTCTTGCGTGCAGAGGTACCCGTTTTTGGTGAATACGTACTGCCTTTTCGTTATGTCCGTGTTTTTCGCTGCCAAGGGGGCATTATACCTCTGTTCGCGTCCAGGGGGGTATTATTCCTGCAGATACCCCCGTTCGCTGCTAACGGAAATTCGGATGACCGGCTCTGGGAGCTTTTTGTGGTGATGCAAACCTGGGGACACCCATTTCTTATGTGTTAGCAGTGCTCACGCATTAGAAATACCAACGACAGAACTGAGGAAGGAACCCGGTGCATGACGCAGAAATCACAGCCTGACACCGTTTTAAGTTACTGCGATAAATTCAATGGCCTGATGACAAAAACTCGGCGTCCCGAAACGTGCAATGACCAGACTCTGCGCTACTTGTTTTAACGTGTCTGAGCAGCGGATGATGCGAAAATGTTACTCTACGCACAATCAGTTGTGGTACCTCATCTCAATAGGAGAGGAGAAATGGCGATTGTGATGACCGTGCTGTTGTGCGGTGGCAATAAATTGCCCAGTGAGTAAAACGTCGGCTAAACAGCACCAATTATGAGATACCCTGTATCAGCACACACAGGATTAATTTTTGAACTTACACCATTGATCGTTATAATACAGTAAAAGCTGGTTAACTCGAACTCCAACAAGACGATGAAATTGTTCGAATTACGCGGAATTCGAATTTGCGGGTGGTCGCTAAAATAAATGAACGTCGCTCCACACTGCGCTGGCAGAACACAATGAAGCCACCTCTGGAATCGTTTACCGTGAATTAAGCGCTACTACACACCTATGTGATTTTGTTTCATATTTCGCCGGGTATTTCCCCCGACTCGCCATGACTGGCACAGTCGATGAGGCACCGCTGACAAAGACGCCGGGGCAACTAAAGAGGTGACAGAAGAAACTGGCTACCCGCCGCGGAACAAACAAAAGCAGGACTACGACTGCTACGAAGACAAAGACTATCTAGACGTCGTAGCGATATTCTCTCGGTCATGGACTGAACACGTAGAACACCTTCGCGCCGTCCTAGATATGGCTGAGGGAAGCATGCCTCACGGTCAATGCTTCGAAGTGCCAATTAGTCCAGGCAGAGGTGACCCTACCTAGGCCACGTGATTGGTCAGGGGCACGGAACCCGACCCTCCCGAAGTCAAGGTAGGTGCGATTCGCGATTTTCCGCAGCCCCGTACTAAGACCGACATTCGCTCCTTTTTGGGCGTAGCAGGTTACTACCAGCGACACATTCACAGGTATTCTGAGTTAGCCAGACCCTCACCGACGCCCTTCAGAAAACTGAGCCCCTTACGATAAAATGTGATAAGAAGGAGCAGGCTTTCTATGATTTGATAAGAGGGCTGACGAGCCAGCCGGTGCTTCCACCCGCTGACTACAGCAAACGTTTTGTCATTCAGTGCGACGCTAGAGATCGAGGCATGGGGGTGGTATTGTGCCAGAAAGGGGAGATGGGTGACAAGCACCCCGTGCTTTACGCCAGTGGGAATCTGACAGTGCGCGAGGAACCATGCATATAGCGCCTCCAAAAAGTTGTTCGCGTGCGCTGTGTGGGCAATTCAAACGCTAGCTTGCTACATCGCCGGCTCGCATTTCGTTTTGAAACTGACCACTGCCCGCTCACATGTTTGCAGACAATGTCTTCTAAAAACGGCCACCTCCTGTGCGGGAGCCTCGCTTTGCAGCAGTATTCATTTGAGGTTGGTTACAAAAAAGGGAAGCTCAATGGCAACGCTGACGGCATAAGCCCCTGCCCTTAGTTTAGAGATGGCCAGGAGGAATATGGTTTCATTTTTTTCCTGACATATTTTTGTATTACCAATATTGAGCTGTGCGTTTGGTATCATTGTGAGTCCCTTTGTCGGTGCGTTTTGCATACCGGATTTTTTTTTAGTTCACATTCTCGTGTTGAGTGTTGCCGCATTAGATGGGTTTCAGTCAGTATGTTTGTTTCACTTTCGAGGCACCCTGGTGGTCTTTCAGGAGATTTGTCCTTGCGCCCGCTTGCTTTGTAGTTGTGTTTTTTGTGTTTCTCGGGACTGTTGAGAGCACGTGAGAGAACCATGAAGCCCTCCGCGGCATGGAAATGCCAGGAATGTTCCCGCAAGTGTCTGGGCCATGATTCTGACCGCTTCGTAGTGTTAAAACAATGACTTACCCTCTGGGAGGACTGATTGAGGTATTTATGTGCCGGCCTGAAGTCTCTACCTGGGACAAGACTGCCTCCAACACGGCCTGGAAAGGAATGTCGTCGGGAGCTTCCCGCCGGCCGGAGATGCTGTTATCATCGGCGTATTGGCTTTGCGACGACCGTCTGCAATATTACCGGGTTCCATCACCTAATCCTCCCGTCGGCCGGTTTTCGCCGTCCCCCCCCCCCCCCCCCTTATTGACGGGGAGCGACCGGGCTTTGTGCGCAAGGACGCGGAGGTGACCTGACGCTGCTTCTGGACAAAAACCACTTACCGCAGCTTCACGGTAATCCAAGCGCCCGCCGCCGAGGTAAGTCACAATGAGCGAGAATGTTGCACGGAGGGATTGACAAAGGCGCTGTGCAGCATTGCGCTTTCGGCGGCAATCTTCAGCTGCGAGCCGCGCATCGTGGGGCCCTTTTGTTACGGGTCCGAGACGCCGCTATTCTACGAGGTCCCGATGCCGGATTACCGACCGGGCCCAGGCGTCCTCCTGTCGCTTCAACCTGGGATGGTCCTAAGGGCTTCGACTTTACGAAGACTGACTGCACCACCGAAGTCAACCGGACGCTGACCTCTGCGAGAGGAAAAGTGCCTTCTCTTTGTGGGTATGTGGACGTCAATTTCAGTGCCACGGCTTTTCGTGATTGGTGCGTTCCTGAAACAGCTGGAGAAAGGGTGAAAGGGGGCGGACCCAACCTGGTTATTTAACCTCACGCGCGTAGGAGCGGGGACCCCTGTTCACTCAGTCAAACGCTACGTAAATATCTGTACATAAAATTTGTTCTTTATGAGGCTGTCTAACAAATATGGTGGCGCAAGTCAACAGGCATGCCTCTCCATGGCCCGGACAGTTCCAATCGGCACTCTCGCATATGGAGCGCCAGTATACAACCTGAACAAAACGAACACAAAACACCTTCGGGTGCTCCATAGAGCCGCATTGCGTACAATCACAGGCCTCCCAAAACATACAAAAACAGAAGCTCTTGAGCGAGCGGTTGCGCTCCCTCCTATAGACGTATAATCATGAAAGAAACTCGTGAACAGGCAGACACCAAACGTGTGCTCACCCGACAAGGGCTCCTTCTCACAGCATGGGACGAGCAGAAGCCTATCCCGGTCATCGACCTTCCCATCCCTTTAGCACCCTGGACAATATCGGAAAACATCACCAGCAACCTCACCAAACCTATCCCCCGTTCTAGAACGGCAACAAGATCTAAACGTAGCCTTCACTTGGAGAAGTCGAAACTTCCCAATGAAATCGACATCTATACCGACGCCAGTGTGGCAACATCGCATATTGGCGTAGCATGGACCTGTTCTGAAAACCCATGCCTTGGAGGGCAACTCTCCCTCAGACACGATGGTGCAACTGCACTGGAAGGCGAACTCCATGCCACCAATGGTGCCCTTAATCACATTTGCTACGACCTCAATACCCGACCACCAGATAAAATACGGGTTCTAACGGACTCTTTCGAAGCAATTCAAGAACTTCGCAAGCCACTCTCCCTCAACCCGCTCCGCAACTCTATAATCTTACACAAAGAACTCCCTCAAAGCCACAACGTGCACATCAGAATTGACTGGATTCCAGGTCACGAGGAGACTAGCCCAGGGAACCAGTCTGCCCACGAGGCGGCACAGGACTGTTTAACTTTACGCCTCCACTGGTTCCCCTTTCAGCCTCCACACCCACTCCTCCAGCCCTCCTACTTCTCCGACCTAAAGAAACGTAAAAGACAACGTACCAACAGGTTACACCCTCTGGGTATCTTGCCAATATTGTCTCCTGCAGCAGATCCGAGGAAGTATTCATTAACAAGCTGTGCGCGGATGCCGCCCTACACTCCTCACATTACCCAGAAATGGACAAGATGCCCCAACACGCACCCACGATGCCCCTACTGCAACACTGACGTCAAATCAGATCTTTACCACCTAGTGTGGACGTGCCCACACTTTGGCAAACATCGCCCAGAGAGTTTAACAAACATTATTCCCGACACCCTACCACATGAAGCACATACTGGATTAGACGCATCTTTATTACGAACAATTGCCGCTTTTGCAGTTAGGAGTGGTCTGGCGCGAGTACTCTAACTGGGGCCGACCCCGGCGAAGACTTCCAGGCCCCCATAACACGAATCCCCTTTTTGAATATGGACCTTGATTAGTAATCCCCTTCCTTCCATCCCCTCTCCAGTCTACGGCAATCGCCCTCCTTGCTCCAATAAAAAGACTCAATCAATCAATCTTCGCCCTACTGGGTCCCAATGTGTGCCCCGACTCCGGACCAACGGACCGCATCAACGATCACGCTACCAGATCCGCAACACTCCATCGACAGTAGATTACAGGCATGAAACAGTTGCTTGAAACTCTCATAGAAGAAAACAGGCAGCTCAAGGCGGAAAATGCTCAGCTCCGCGCTCGCTTTACTTCTCCACAGAGCAGTCGAAGCAATCCGCCATTCCAGCGGACGCAAATACGTCAGCTGAGTGTAGGCCTCTATCTTGAAGGTGAACATTTTGACAGACTTCTGTCTGGTTGGGAAGTTACTGAACTGAGATTTAATTATGCTCCAACCAGTACATTGTAGCATAATTAATTCTCAGGCCTCTATCTGTAGCGGTAGTCTGTGCCGCGGTGGAAGACGGTCCCCCTACCAAGCGAAAAGCAGTATTGCCCCTGAGCCCTCCTCCTCAACAAGAAAATCTCACAGAACTAGAATCCAAAATTTATATGCAAAGTTAAAAAGTATGATCTTCCCACTGGCAGACACTCACCAAACAACACGCGACTCTGAATACCAACGTTCTGGCTTCAAAGAACTCATACACGCTTCCTAGACAAGCCTCTGGGGCTGGTCCCCTTAAATTCACGCCTTATTTCCGGCCCCCCGTCAGCAAAGGACACAAGACCCCTGATCCTACTGGCAGTCATCATGGCGCGGACCAGGAATCATAAAGAATACGGCACCTGGCAGTGGAATCGTCGAGGGCTTCGGCCCAAAAAGACGAAACCTTCGGCAATGCCTAAACACACCAACCCCTTCAGAACCGGACGTTATTGCACACCAAGAGTATGGCAACCTGGCTAAACTATCTGGCTATCGCTCTTTCAGCGATGACCTTCCCGTTATCAAGCAAATTTGGGTTAATTACTACCCTTCTCAAACGCAATATACCGGCCATTCAGCACTCTACCGGCGTCGACACTGCCGAACATGCTTTACTCGAACTCCTCTCTGACAGAAACCAGGGGGGAGGCGGGGGGAAGGGTAGCCTCTTTATTTTAAATGTCTACAGTAGCCCCAGTAAGCATCAAACTTTCGCACAGACTTTCCGCACAACACTAGATATCGTCAAAACACAAACTTTGCTCATAGTAGGTGATTCTAACTCCCCGCACTCTGCTTGATGATAAAAGAGATACAACAAAGGCAGACTTTTATGGCAGGAAGCCCTAGCAACTAGGCCTCACTGTTCTTACCGATCCAACGTATCCAACGCACATTGGCTATAGTGTCAAAAACGATACTACCCTGATCTTAATTCATAAAAAACGTGCCAGCTGCCACCTGGCAGAACACGTATGAGAACCTTTGCAGCGACCATAATATCTTGTCCATAACGATCCTTCCAGGTCCGCCCCGCCGTCTCGGAAAGCAGCTTCGAATCGTGAACTGGGACACTTTCCGCCAACTTCGGGAAGCGGCGGCTAAGTCGGATCCCACTAACATTCAGGACATCTAAGCCTTAAACCATGTAAACACTTCCACGATCATCCCCGAGGAGGCTCAGCTCCAGTAGGTAGACACTAAGCTCCTCCATATGTGGGAAGCTAAATCTAATATCCAACCCGTCTGCAAAAACAAAAACTAAATCGGGCACCAGTCGACGGCTTGCTCGCCTCAACCAGGAAATCGAAGAATATGCTACCCGCCTGAAGCGACAGAACTGGCACAGCACTTGTGACTGTATGGATGGCCAAATGGGGGTAGCCAGGACCTGGAACACCCTTAGAACTCTTCTTGACCCGGAAAACAGCAAGCTTATCCAACGTAACAATCTACGAGCACTGTTGCACTCTTTTGAGGGAACTGATAGCGACTTATTGCGGGATATTCAAGCATGCTATATTAGCCCCAGCACGCCCGACCCTCTCCCTCAGTATACAAGGAATCCCAATCCTGATTTAGATAGGGCCACCACGATAACAGAGGTTCGCGCTACCATCCAAAGTCTTCGCACTAAATCGGTGCCTGGGTCTGACGGCATGACTAACAAGATCCTCCGCAACCTTGACAATAGCTCGGTAGAGGCCCTAACGAATTACATGAGTAATTGTTGGGAGCAGGGCGCTCTTCCCGCCTCATGGGAAATAGCCACAATCACAATGATTCTTAAACAAGGAAAAAGTCTTCAGCTAGGCAACCTCAGGCCAATCTCGCGTACCACCATGTGTAGGAAAATTATTTGAACACGTTGTGCCTCGCTCACCTTTATGACTTTATGGAAAACAAGCTCCTCTATCCACACACCATGGCTGGCTTTCGTGCCGGACTTTCCACGCAAGACGTAATGTTAGGCCTCAAACACGAGATAATCGATGGATACGGCATGCTCTCCTCTAGGCACCAGGGCCGTTCTTACTCTAGATCTAGCTAAGGCCTTTGACAACGTCCGCCGCGACGCTATCCTGGCCAACCTTGCTGATCTCGGCGTGGGTCATCGAGCCTATCATTACATCAAGACTTTCTTTCCAACCGCAGGGCCCGGCTCGTCGTTGGCCGCACTGGATTCAGACATTATTACATGGGCAGTAGGGAGCTCCACAGGACTCAGTTTTGTACCCTTTCTTGTTCAACGTGGCTATGATTATACTTCCACAGCTACTCATTCCTTGCGAGGCCTTCAACATAGTTCATATGCCAATGATGTCACGTTATGGATGTCTGGAGGCCGGGATGGTGATATTCAAGAGACGCTCCAACAATCTGTAGACATCGTCCACGATTACGTAACCCCTCGAGGTCTTGCGCATTCACCGCAAAAAAACGAACTCCTTCTCTACCAACCTTCAATTCCCGGGCGCAGACGCCCTCAGGCTACCCAGATATTCACCTGCAAGTAGAAGGGCACACTATTCCTCGAGTTCCGTGCATCAGGGTGCTAGGCCTGAGAATACAAGCTGATGGCTCCAACTCAGAAACCATTTGAGCACTACACTCGAGCGCGACACAAATAAGTCACCTTATCTCTCGAATCCCAAATAGCCATCATGGCCTCAAAGAAGTAAACATCGTACGGCTTGTTCACGCAGTTATTATGAGCCTAATCACTTATGTCGCACCGTTTCTGGCTCTCAGAAAAGCTGAAGAAGATAAACTAACTGCATTATTAGGAAAGCTTACAAATAGGTGGTTGGAATTCCCATCACCGCATCTACTGGACATTTCAAAGAAATTGGTATCCATAATAGCGTTGAAAAGCTTCTAGAGGCGCAGAGAATAGCGCAACTTCAACGGCTCTCCTGTAGCGGAACGAGGCGCACTATCCTTCAACAGCTCCACATTAGGTACGCCTCCCAGCATTGGAAAAAAGTTATGCGTACTGACTCAGAGCACGTGCATATCCGCACATCCCCCCTTCCTCGAAATATGCACCCAGTATACAACGTTGATCGACGCCTAGCCAGGGCGGCTGCTCTCCACCGGCGCCTTCGAGAGGAGAAAGAAGTGTTCTATGTCGACCCCGCGGAATACCCAGACAGAGCGGCCATGAGCATAGTGGCACTCGATCAGCAGGGTAATTCAACTACCTCTGGTTGAGTTTGTACAATTCACCCAGAGAAAGGGGAGAGAACAGCCATTGCACTTGCCATATCTTCCACACCCACAAACATAATTGTGGCTGACTCAAAGACAGACATTACAAATTTTGAGGAGGATAGAATTTCACCCCAGGCGCAGCGTCTTCTTCAACCCTCTACTGGAAACCTCGGCGAGGTCCTCCTTATATGGACGCCGGTACATTCGTCCTTGCCAGGTAATGAGCATGCTCACGAAGCGGCCCGAGGTTTCAGCCATCGGGACCACCTCGATCTTGATGAGCAATCGCTACATACAGCGTTCAGGGACAGGCTTGTGACATATCGAGACATCACCGCTCACTATCGCTTAGGTCGCGTGAAATACGCTGCGACGCATCCCTACCTCAGTCGGTGGCAGTCTGTGGCCTGGTGACTCTTGTAGTCTAACACCTTCCCTAACCCCGTCGCCTACAGCCGCCTGTATCCAGACCTTTACAAAGAGCAATGCAGATGGTGCTCAGAACGAGTTAACCTGCAGAACATCGTTTGGGCCTGTCCCCTGAAACCACAACACATCAAAGGCAATTGTCATAAGGACTCTATAGCAATGGGAGAGAGAGAGGGAGAGAGAGAGACAGAGAGAGAGAGAGAGATGAAACGTTTATTTGAAATGAAAGGTCTACACGCGCCCTACAAAGCCTGTCATCTGAAATGTCCCTCTCTTGGAGCCACAAATACAGTGTTCTAACAACCCGTGCAAAAAACCGCAATGCTCCATGCAGCGTCCTTATGCATAAGTCGATTAGGGCTGCTGTCGCACAAAAAATTGTGCTTGTGCATGGTTTTTGACGTTCCATCGTGTTCTTGGTGCGTTCCACGCTATTCGCCCAAAAGACGTCAGGCTAATCGTACATTTCCCTGTCTCCTCCAGACAATCGCTTGTAGTACATTCGGGTAAACATCCTTATTGGTGGGCCACCATTTTATGGCTTATTTTGTTTTCTCATGCCTGAATCTATGCTTTGCTTCCCAGCTCTGATAACCACATACCATAACGCTGCCCGGGATGATGAATATTGCTTTTCTTAACTTTGTTGTTTTGTTTTAACGTGTTAGAAAACTTCAGAATCAGAAGTAATGATCGATAGTTCGGCTGTACTGAACAAATTGTGCCCACTAATTTCCGCATGCATTTCCATCATCAGTGCGTTTTTGCGCAGAGACCCTCCCTCCGGGTTTTCATTGCCAGCTTCTTACCCTTGCCGGGAAAGCCTTATTCGTAGCTGCTAACATCATTCATTGTTTAAGTCGATAGAACTGATATCTTAACTTTTAGAAGGGCCGGCGAAAGTCCTGGAGAAAATGAACGTTATCAGGATGGTGAGGTATATCAATGCACACCACAACCATTTGGCGTACACATCCATGTATATGCAAAACAATAACATCTTAACCGTTCTCTGGAATAAATGTGCTCCGCGTTTTCTCTGTCGTCTGAGTTCTGAAATTCTCCGAACCACCGAATATTCAGTTCTCCATATTTCAAGCAGAAAACGGAAGAAGGAACCGAAAGAATGGGAGCAAAATATTTTTTGACATTCATGCTAACTCATATACTTATAGAAATACGTTGTTATGTATTGTAGCCCTCGTACAGCAAGCAAAAGAATGGGAAAACGAAACAACGCACGCGCGATTTGAATTCCCCGCTCCATAGATAAGAGGCGCGCACCTAACGTTTTTGGTCTCCGGTGAGCGCCTACTTCCAGGCACGGGCCCAGTGATAAAGAAAAAGAAATGGTAGAGGCGACCCGCAGAAGAGGCAGGGACGTGAAATTTAAGCGGATGGGGACCATAAGAGTTACATAAAAAATATGAGGAAAAGGAGGCGAGTACAGCACCCCGTAATTCAAGGAAAAAAATAAAACCAGGGTTAAAAGACGGGCAAGAAAAATCGAATGTGGTTCAAGATCGGGCAGCGACAGAATCGATCGTGTTGACTCGGCCGTCTTCCTTTTCCGTCCACTTCGGAAGATCAAAAACACCTTCCGGCTGCTCTATTTATTTTTCTCAAGTCATCCAGAACAGCAAGCCGAAACGCTATAAAATGTAACTAATAGAAAGGACAGGTTTTAACCAGGCAAGAAAGGAATAAAAGGAAGCAATATTTTACCGGCATTTGTTTCCCTTTCGGTTTTCTTTCTTTCTCTTTACTGCATTTTGCTTTAGTACACGACAAGAAGAAAATGTAGGGCTTGGGAATTAAGTCTACCATGGCGAACTTTCGGGAAACCATAGCCTTGCTGTACCTTCTGTTGTTATGCTTGCGCCAGGAGTGCTGAAATGGCAGTTCTTTGCCAAGCAATGTGCTGCGCTGGCTTTCCTCTAACCCTGCATGCCTGCTGCACTGATAGCGGAAAAACGCGAGAACCGACAAAAAGGTAGAGACAAGGACGACAGTGGGACTATGCGAGCCCTCCGTCGTTACACAGGAAGAACCGGAGTCGTCCCGAGCAGATGAAAAATGTTCCCCGCCTCCCCTCTCCACCCGCAGCCGCGGTAGCACCGTGAGGAGAAGAAATGAATGAACGGGCCAATAAGCACAACCAGAAAAGTTACTGCGGTGAGCGAAAGTTTTACGGGGATTGCATAGAACGCTTAAAGAATGGGAAGGCAAAAGCTTAATTGCTGGTTACAGCTCTCCGTGGTCGTGTTTTGAACAGCGTGCGGCTTACGTGGTTACTGCGGGCTATTAGCACGCGGTAACCACGTAAGCACGTAAACCACGGTAACCACGCGGCACAAATCCACAGGAACGTTCGTTTTCGATGAGACATATAAGGCTATCGCCTAATAAAGGGAGACGTGGGACTGGGACCTCAAATGAATAGGAATGAAAAAGGAAGAGGTCTTCACGCTCTAGCGTTAAGACTTTCCCGACGCTGGCATGGAGGACACACTACTCCCGAAGGAGCCTGCCGCCACTGCTCTACCCTCGACCCTGGACCGACACCTAACCTAACTTAAATAGGCGGTAGTCTTTCTTCGGCTACTCAAACGCAGAAATTTTGGTCTGTCTGTATGTCTGTCAGTTTGTCTGTGACTCCATTCACCTACCCGGCCAACGTGAAGTGAAGTCTGCGCAGTAGTCTTATATACTCACTGCCAAAGCTAAACGTCTAACCCCGGTGTCAGTGTTAATACTTGGCAATATTGTTGAACAAGAACAAGACATTACGCAAATATCACGCAGGAAACCAATACATGGGTGATATTTGCAGTGTTCCTTTATTATAAATTCATGGATGCTTGGTTTCTGCGATAACAACGAAAATAAAACATCCACTGCAGAAAACCGTCTCGTGCTGTTTCCCGCGTTACCTGGCGGCGTTTAAAAAAATCAAACAGCAACAGCAACGAAAGGTTCCACCAGATAGGTTCCGCGTTCTGCTTGTAACGCTCCTGCAGAAAGGCAACGTGGTTCTATAAACGTTGTAGTATGGGGCCTCAATTCGCGCGCGTCTCCGCCGTACGGCGGCGCTGGCATCGAGACACCTGACTTGGAGGGGTAGAACGGGGTAAATTTAAATTGACTGAGCGAGCCTCTAGCGTGTTTATCTTGGGAGGAACGAGACGTGGGCGGAACAGCATGAGAGGTGAGCTGAAAAGATAACGGGGGCCTTTACTTGACCGGGGCGCCAGTCGACTACCGCCTGTTGGCGATATTTGCAACGAAAGGAGCAGATACGTGGGCATTTTTCCGCCTTCTCTTTTTTCCTTATCTCTTCCTCTATCTCTTTTGCACTCTCCTCCATCTCTTTTACACACTCTTCTATCATTTGATTGATTGATTGATTGATTGATTGATTGATTGATGATTGATTGATGATTTGATTGATTGATTGATTGATATTGATTGATTGATTGATTGATTGATTGATTGATTGATTGGCTGGTGGTATCCCCTTTCTAACGGGTGATGACATGTCATCTCACGAAAGAATCTAAGATATCGTTGTTGTACCGCTGGTTTAATTCTAGCACTACTCTTAGGGCAGCCGCGACACACATTTTCTCCGTCACAGGTGGTTGCAGTACTACGCAATATTCCCCTTTCTGCTCTTCCACCAGCATTTCAATCTTCTTTTAGTCACCTCCATAGGTAGGCGTACTCACTCGTGATTACACTCATTCGTACTCATTTGTACTCAAACTCACGGGTGAGTACGATGATGAGTAAGTACACACCAAGGTTAAAAAAGTGAATACGATGACGAGTTAGCACAGGCGTAACTGCGCTGCCTGCTCGTGATTACAGTACTTATGAGTACTAGTAGTCATGAGTACACGTACTCATGAGTACATGGTACTAATGAGTAGAGTACTCATCAGTACAGTACTCATGATAATGACTACTCATTCTTATGAGTACTAGTGAGTACACTACTTTATGAGTGCTCCACTAATGAGTACAATACTTATAAATTCTTTATTTGCGAGTGTTTGCACTCGTATGTATATGCACTCGTCAGTACAGTAGTGCAAACATGTTTTATCACGAACTGGAGCCCGGACGTGCGTCTACGAGTCGCAAACATTTAGCATTACCGCTGTGCAGCTTAACTCTCAAGGATGGTATAATCAGACAACGAAAACTGCGCCTCTGTCCTTTCCTGGTTCCCGTTTGGCGCTTGTAGCATTTTCCACTGGTCGCTCGCAAGGGGTCACGGTGGAAAAGGAAAAACTAGGGGTGATGGCACGGGGAGCCATGTAACCGCAGTTTCTCTGCTCCTACGGCAAGCGTTGATTGCCGCAGTTATTTTAGGAGCGGGGTACTTAGGACCGCACAATGTCCGTCCGCGTCCATGCGCATAGCATTTACAATCGCAAAAAATCATACATGCCCCGGCAGGATTCGAGTGTGTGTCTGGAAGACCAGAAAGACTTAGTGACAGTCGTCTTACCTATTGTGCCATGACCGTTTCATTTTTTATTGCCATATTTTGACACAGCACTTTAACCAAACAAACAAAAACCAAGATAACAATAAAAACTGCTAGCCAGAAACCTTGCTAGTAGAAACGGTTAAAATGTCTTGAGGTCCGTTAGCGTCTCCATCACGGACAGCCACTCTGAAGGGTCAGGTTGAGCCCACCACACTTTAATCATCAATGGCATAGTAAGAGCAAAATACTCTTGAGCGTTTGGCATCAACGTGAAAATGAGCAAGAACCGGAGCTGTTTGTAGCCGGTTTCTCAGGTCGTCGAAAGTAACTTCTTGCGGTTCTTGCCACAAAAATGGTTCATCGTCTTTTGTCAGCCGTGCCAAGGGTTCTGCGATGTCCGAAAAATTCTCAACAAAGCGTCTGTAATAAGCAGAGAGCCCCAGGAAACGCCGAACAGCTTTTTTGTCAGCTGGTTTTGGGAAGCCTGCGACAGCTACCGTTTTCTCATGGTCAGAGGGGGCACTCCTTCTGCGCTGATAACGTCGCCAAGAAAACGCAGCTGTTTGTACCAAAAGTGGCACTTTTCTGGCTTTGTAGTTACCCAACCAACTAATAGCCTCCAGGACCAGCCGCAGTCTATGTAGGTGTTCTTCGAAGGATGGGGAGAAAACAACGACATCTTCGAGGTACACCAGACATGACTGCCATTTTAACCCGGATAAGACAGTATCCATGACTCGCTGGAATGTGGCGGGTGCTGAGCAAAAGGCCGAACGGGAGCACTTTAAATTCATACAGTCCGTCAGGAGTAACGAACGCCGTTTTCTGCCGGTCTTGCTCATCGACCTCAATCTGCCAGTATCGGCTTTTGAGGTCTAATGGTGACAAATACCTTGCGTTGCGCAGCCGATCCAGCACGTCGTCTATGCGCGGAAAAGGGTACACGTCTCGTTTTGTCACGCTGTTTAGCTTTCTGTAATTCACACAGAAGCGCAGGGTCTTGTCCTCGTTTTCTACCAGCACTACAGGAGGATGCCCACGGACTTTTCGATGATTGAATTACGTCGTCTTGAAGCATTTCCTTTACTTGGTTCCGGATGGCCTCCCTTTTTTTGTTGGACACGCTTATGGGTACTGCTGCACGGGATTTGTGATTTCGTCCAAGATGATGCGATGTTTCGCGACGGGTGTTTGTCGGACCTTTGATGACGTGGAGAAACAATCGCAGAAGTTCGCCAGGAGGTCTGTTAGCTACTGCTTCTGGTTCGGTGGCAAATCTGGACAGATGTGCACTAACTCCAAAATGGCCGTGGGATCCCAAGCTTCAGGTCCTTCTGTCCCCACAGCGCGCAGATCTGCCAACTGATCAAACTCATGCAGGGAAGCAATGGCAGTTCCTTTTGCAACGTGTTGAACCTTGTTTCCGAAATTCGTCGGAAGAACGTGTGCGCAACCATCACACAGGTGTACATGGTCGGTACTATGTCCCTTCCTTGTCGTTGTTGTTGCGCCGTCCACACCTCACTGCGCATGCTCGGCTTGCTGAATGCCCGGTGGTGTCTTATCCTTTAGTGGTTCCTGGAGCGACACTGTTGCCGGTGTCATCTGGGGCCGGCATCAGACGAGCACGAAGCTTCCTCTTTAAGGGCTCCTGGAGTGACAGTGTTGCCGGTGTCTTCCTGGGCCGGCACGACACGAGCACGTTTCACGCGCCTTCCATGTTTCATCGTCGTCGGCAGTGGCGTGCGTCGGCGAATCCGGCGGGCCGTGATTACAAGCAGCCCACAACCATCCGGGGAACGTGCATCGACCTCATCTTCAGCAACTTTAGGGTTCATCCACTACAACAGCCCTTGACTTTGCATTTCACAGACCATAAGGAGGTAATAATCAAAGCGGAACGCCAACCACAGCTCGACGTCACCTACGTTGAACATGATGATGATAATGCCTAAATAAAGACAAACTCATTCAACGTACATTGTCCCTCTCTCTCTTTAATGCCTCTCCACTCTAACACCTCCACCCCCTCCAATAAAAATACACCATCTTCCCGTACGGGGACCCTGAGTACTATGCAAAAGAGCCATTGGGTCAACGCAACTTCCCATTTGGTAGTTCCGGTAAGTGAAAAGTGTGGTAGTTACCATGGAAACCAAATGGTAAATATAACGGTAGCTACGTACCTCAGCCGAACGGAAACGACGAACTGAAAACTATTGGGCATTTGCGTCGACCCCATGACTGCTTCGCATAATACTCAGGGTTCCCATACGGGAAGATGGTGTCATTTTTTTAGACGCGTCTCCGCTTACGAAGACCACGACAGAACTTCGCGGCGGCACAGTGACATCGTCGTCAACAAACCGGAGGGCACAGACTTCTGCTGGATCATTCGTGGCGATGACGCCTCTCGTCGAGAACGTCACTGTGGATGACTTCAGGTCGATAACAGCTTCGTTCGCTCGCAGGAAGTCCATACCCAGTATAACATCTCTTGAACATTCTACAAGTACGAGGAATTCGCCGACGTAGCAGTAGCCCCTAATGCAAACCCTAGCTATGCAGCGGCATGTTGGAGCAATCAGATGACCCCCCGCTGTGCGGACGTGATGCCCTGTGCACTGCATCGGGATGTTCTTGAGCTCCTGCGCGAGGTTGCTGCCAATGACAGAGTAGGCCGCCCCTGTATCAATAAGCGCACAAACGTCGCAATCGTCGTTTGTCACAGCCATGTCGGAGGTGGCTGCTTGTTCAGAACTGGCCGGCGGTGTCTGTTCAGCGGTATGTCGCGAGAGCGGGTTGGAGGATCTTCGCTGGAAGCCCGTTCAGCGACCACACCTTCAGAGGTCACTGATCTCAGTTTTCCCGTCGCGGGGTCGGCGAGCGACGCCAAGGTGAGCTGGATAGGCGATGAGGGCTTGAAGACCGGTAACGGAATGGCGACGCTGATCCGACGTCCTGGCGGTTGGACACAGGAAAAGATTGCCGTCTGGAGAGGTACTCTTGAATTTCGCTGGGACGCTCACCGTTCCTGGGGCAAGGGGCATGAGGATGAAAACCGCGAAGGCCGGCACGGCGATACGGGCACACCCTGTAGAGATGGCCGGCCTCTCCACAGTGATAACACAGTGGAGTGCGGTCCGGTGCACGCCGTACATCCGTCTTGCGAAGTGTGCCGTGGTACACAAGTTGAGTGCGCTGGATTCCATGCTGGCGGGGACCAACGGCGCCATTCACATGCATATAAGAAGGGGTAGACAGGGGACGGGCGACACTCGCATCAGCAGACGTGCTGGGTTGTTGCAGAGCGTGAGCGTATGTGGCAGAGTAGAAAGGAGGTGGCTGCAGATTTAGTCCAACGGGTTCTCGAACAGCTTGCCTTACTTCCTCTTTAACCACTTGAGCGATAGAGGCACACGCCGGCGAAGCCGTAGCCAGTTGGTACATACGGAGTTCTTCCCGCACAACAGAACGAATTAGCTCCCGTAGATCATCCTGGCTGGTGGTCAATGCAGCAGACAGCACATCCGCTGGCGCGCAGCTGGGGTTGTGGTCATACTGTCTGGCGTGCTGTTCCAGTGTCCTTTCCAATGTCGTTGCTTCGGCAGTAAATTCTTCAACGGGGTGCGGTGGGTGGCGTACCAGCCCGGCAAAGAGCGCCTGTTTCACACCTCGCATGAGGTGGTGCAGCTTCTTGTCTTCAGCCCTACTCGGGTCGTTATACTCTGGTCGAGGCGTCTGAAACGGCGTTACATGTCCCCGCAGTACGTTGCCACGCTCTCATTGGGACGCTGATTTCTGGTGTGTAGCGCAGCTTCGGCCTTTTCCCTCCGGTCGCCTCTTGCATAGGCAGCCAGAAACCTACTGTGAAATTCGTCCAAGGTTGGGAACTTCCATTCGTGTTTCTCAAACCACTCCTTGCGTGGTGGTCGAGCGAGAAATACACTTGTCGCCGTTTCAGCACTGCATCCCATCCATTAAAGCTCATGACGCGCTCATTGAGGTCAAGCCAGTTCTCAGCGTCCTCAAAGACATCGCCGTTAAATATTGGCGGCGTTCGCGGCAGGTCGATCACGAACTGACCTGGGACGTAATAGTCTGTCTGCGTCGTAGTTGAGGTCATGATGTGTGTTCTCGCTGCCCTGGTTGTCGCTGGCAGCAGTCCAAATTCGGGTGAAGCACCTTGGAGTCGACGACTGGTGCGTTGGTGAACAAGAGTCAGCTCCGGTCGAGGCGCTTCGTCTCCAGCAAGCTATCTTCTTGACGCATACGGAGTCACAACCCGCACCCTCCACCAAAAAAAAATTAAAGCCGTTCCACTCAACGTGAAAGCTGTCGTAAATGCAGAGCAGTGATTCGACATAACGGCTTGTGGCACCGTTATCCGCTTACTGCTACTACCCATCACGCTCTTCGCCTCCCTGACTCACTTCTCTCTTGATGAATTGAACGGAGGTTTGTCACCGGCTTCGCAGTGCTCGCGCGCCCCCTGCCTGGAACGAACAGCGCGAGCGGTTCTCGCACGTGCCGGCACCTTACTGCGCAGTCCACAACGCGTTGTTTTTGGTGGTCCCATCTCCCCGCGAGGGGTACTCGAGTAAATGCGTCGCATAGGGGGTGGGTGTATTGCGTTACCGTTTAGTGTTTGGGGAGTTGGTGGTAGTGAATGCGTTGTATCAACAGCTTCTTGGCGCAGTTTGAATGAGTCAAGGATATAAGGCGCGTTCGTAGCCTCCCATTCTGTGTCGGCTTTGTGGCGCAGTGGGTAGAGCACCATGTACATTGCGTTCCGCCCGCAGGGTCGAGGGATCGAAACCAGGCGCCGGATAGTATTTTTTTTATATAGTGTAGGGAGGGGTGCGGACAACGACGGTGCGGACTACGACGGACGTCAACGCGGGTGACATCGTGAGTTACTGAAATGCTCTACATTTAAAATGTAGCATATGAATAAAACTAGAGGGCACTTTATTACTGAGCACACGGAGAGTGAGTCAAAATGGCGACACAGCTGGAGCAAGAGCACCAGCAAGAAGCCTTCGTCCTTCTCTTCGTCCAGTCCGCTCTCGCGCTAACGTAGCGGGATTGACTGAGTAGCCACTGTAATAATTGACACCGTTACAATATACTAGAGGGAAATCTCTCGCTGCAGTCGCGGGCCGCTGTGGGCGGCGTCATTGCTGCTAGCGACATTCCTCGCCTGCTTGGCTTAGCTAGCCATACGGCTACTTTTTTGTCTCGAAATCAAAATCAACAAAAAAGGGTAACATTTTTTTTTGTTCATCATACATGCAGCTTCTAAACAACTACCTACATTAATCTTTTTGAAGGTTAAATTTTACAATAACAAAACAAAATTCATGAAATATTTACGGTAATATTGTTGATTTTTGCAGCCAGAACCAACTTTTTAGCCTGTTCATGAGCCATACCAACGACAAGTGGAACGCGCCGGCCGGGTACATGACGGAACGCTCGCTGAAGCGCGGCTCCCGTATACAGTGACGCCATATTTCAATCTAGTATATATTATTATGAAACTCTAGGCGTTACATGTCTCGCACAAAGGCAATAGGACTTCAAAGTGCCTCCAATCAGATGCCGTCGCACCGCCACTGCCTCCGGGCTGCTTTTATACCTCCGGGGTTCGGTTGCAGCCGCGTACAGTTCGAATCCCGCCAATCAAAACTATCACTGGCCGCAGTTTGAATCCGGCGAATGGAGGCGCAGCGATTGCGTCAGCCGAGCCGCCACGACAGGGAAAGGGAAGGCGGCTTAGCGGCGTCGATTGCAGGTGGAACTCGCTCAGTGACTTCCGTGTGCCGCGAGCAGTTCGTCCCAGGCGCGATTCGTCCCAGCGATCGCGATGGGAAATGGAGAGCAGACTCGATGGCGCTGTTATAAAAAACTGTCTTCCTTGTCTCACACAGTTTGTTTGTCGTCACTGGAGTCGTTTATAAGCATATTTAGTCCAAAAAATCACGGGAACAGCTCACGCCATGTTCAAAATATTCTCAGTAACGCCCTACTTGCGCCGCGCGGAGAAACATCCGGCTACGGTTATAAGGCACATCAGCATTTTCCGGTGCCGTTCTTAAACCTCTTACGTAATATTACATCACTTTTCCGCAGGCTGAAGTTGCTAATGTGTGACGTGATCATTCCCGCCAACTGTTTAAATTACGTCACGCCTTCTCTACCAATCACAGAGGGGGTTTGTATTACAATCCGTATTCTTGTTGAATGGCAAACACTGGCCTACGTTGTCATGTCCGGTGCATTTAGGTTTTTCATTGCCGGCCAGAATTATGGGCTTTCAGTAAAGATAAATAAGGCAAACTGTAGAACTGATGCCCGTAAACGTAATAAAACGTCAAAATAACGGCAGCACACACAACCGCCTTGTCAACCGGAAGAACGCGTCCAAAATTGAAAGCCAATCAGCAAAAACTTTCGGCAAATTCCCAGATTCCCTGCGAATTTGTGCAGCCGAGAATAGGGGGCCAGAGATCGAAACCCAGCTCAATCTTTCTTTTCAATCAGCCATACAACATAGAGTTCGGTATTCATTTAAAAAAACACAAAACGAACATCGAAACTACCCGAAAGATAAAAAGGCGCTTGTGAACCATGAGAACCCACGTTTTGCTAATGCAGGAACAATAAGGCGGATTCCTAGTCTTTAACATTGTAAAGACTACGTTTGCAGCTGCTTCAAAAAGGATGGTTGACGTCATTCCAGGCCGAGCGCATGTATTAAGCTCTGCCGCCAGAGAAGCCGAGTGAAGTGACAAGGCCGCCGAGACGACGAGGAGCTTCTCATACCGCCCACATCAGCGTGTGTAGTGGTTTTTGCAGCAGCTTCGCCGGCCATCCACTTTCGCAGTGGAGGATAGTCGACATTTTTATTTATCCCGAGGAGACACACTTCTCAAAGTACAGTTACCAGGTGTCGACCTTCAGAATACAAATGATAAAGTACATCAATAAGTCACATAAGGGTGTTCACGTCAGCCCGCTTGTTCCCTGTTTGATTCTGGGGTAAGGAAAAGCGACACCTCTGGTCGGTAAAGGCAGACCCAGTTTTTACTACCACCTTCAGGAGGCACATCCTGTAATATTTCATTTGCGCAACCTTGCAGCCCAATGAACGGCATCCACTTCGTGATGTTTCCTGCTGCGGTGGCTCAGTGGTAAGGCGTTCTGCTGTTGAGCACGAGGACGCGGGTTCCATTTCCGGCCGCGGCGGCCGTTTTCTGGTGGAGACAAAAAGCAAAAACACCCGTGTGTTCGAGATTTCGCACCACATTAAAAATCCCCACATGGTCCCAATTAATCTAAACCCCTTCACAGCGGGGCGCCTCATCGCGTTTGAAGCGTCGGCGCGTTAAACCCAACAATTAATACACTTCGCCTTGTGTGACCAAGGACAGAGCATTTATTTCAGCGGAAAAAACAAGAAGGAACAGAAACAAAAAGCTGCACAGGGGGCAGGGTTAAGGTGTCGCCAACAAAGATGTCAGGTCCACCGAGCTCGAGCCTTGTTTCCGCGCTTGATCTCGCCTACGGTCATCTTAATTCTGCTCAAAGCCGCACTCCTCCAGTAGGTCGGCAAGGACCCCGCTCTTGAACTCCATGTCGTAATCGAAGAGCTTCGCGTACTTGACCTCGGCCAAGTCCATCACGCGGCTAAGGTCCCTAAGGGCGAGGACATTCTCCAGATTCTCGTACAGGTCCACAACGAGCGGCGCAACTTCTGCTTGCACAGTCGGCTGTAGTCCAGGTAAGCGAGCATCAGTCGGTAGCTGCACTCGTCCAGGATGCGAGCAATGCGACGGGTGTACTTGGGGACACGACACTCGGTGCGGGAGTCTCGCAGAATGATTTTTAAGCGCGGCATTGCGCCAGGAAGGTGAGGTTGCTGGACCACTCGGCAAGCTGGAACAGGGAGCGGAAATAGCGGCCACCGGCCGCATAGGACGCCGACAATATGTAGTGCGCAGGTACCGCTTCAGGGACGACTGGCCCATCTGCAGCTCTGGTGGCAGCTCAGCCGAAGAGTCCTTCAGCTCCTTGTTATCAAGCAGGCTGTCCTCCAGAGCGTCAGCGGCCTCCTCGTTCGACTGCTACAGCATCGCTGTGACTCTTTGTGAGACGAGAAGGTAGTTGTGGTGGTGGTGCCGGTGGGGCCAGAACGTATGGCTTTTACCCTTCTACTTCTTCGTCTTCTCTCTCTTCTTCTTCTTCTTCTTCTTCTTCTTCTTCCCCATTTTCAATGGCATGTACCCACTGAGGGGGATTGCTCATGGCTTGAAGGTTGTCTAATAATTTAAAAAGTGTTCTTTAGAATTTGAATATAATGATAATAAGACTACGCTCCTTAGGGGCGTATCCAGATAAATGATTGGATGAATCATCTAGCATATCAGCCTTCCGGTAGCCGTGATGAATTCGTGAAGGAGGAAGTAAATTTCATTGCTTGCTTTGCAAGGCAGCTAGCACTGAATGAAAGAACTGAAGTTTTTAGCTCGTCTAAAGCGCTCCAATGGGAGAGTGAGGCAACGTTTTCTTTTCTGTGTGAAACGGCGGCATTCAAACAAATAGTGTTCTAATAATCCTGGTTTGCTTACAAAGCAAGCATGCGTCTGTTAATGCCAATCCTGACCAGCTTACATGTAGGTTTATTTTGGAAGGCGGCACCTCATGGCTGTGAGGGCCACTTCTGTCTGACGGGAAACACAAAACGATGAATTCCATTTTATTTTAGGTCAGCATACTCTGGTCTATCGAGGATACCGTTTAACCTCCCCTGAGTAAGAAATATCTACGAAGACGTGCCACAGTTATATCTGCGAGATTTGGACAAGCATTTAGTATCGGGCCACCTATGGCGAAACCCGCTTGTGAGTCCGTCCTGTCATTGAGCACAATACCTAGTTGTATGTCCATGCACCCATACAACTCGTAGAGATACGATGCGCTTTGCAAAAAAGTGGCGAAATGTTTTTGAGGAACAGAATGTACAGATCTGAAGAAAAAAAAGTGTAAAGGGAGGCAGTTGTGCAAATTACATGCGATACAGAGCTGGGAATTTTTTTTATGACCAGAGCCATGGCCAGTGGTTCTGCCTCAAGTATGGGAGTGTACTCAGCCATCTAAAAGGAAAACTCCAATCCAGACCCGAAGAACAAATTCCAACCGCTAATTTACATTCATATTGCGAGCCATCAGTGGGAATAACCACATGATGTGGATAATGAGCAATGTGCTTATTTTAAATGCCCTGTAGGATACGCCAAGGAAGTACGTTGACATTCTTTGGGAAGATGTTATCCACATAAAGCGGCACTAGCGTATCCCCCAAATTGCGCGGAACCGATCGGCTTTCTTTTCTTCCTTTACCTCCGGGGAAGTTGACGCTACATGTTGACGAACGGCATTGTCAACTGTTCTTAAACAATGCGTGACTAATCTATTTCGCTGTGAAGCTTTCATCATATTTGTTCTGTTTTATTTTGTTCTGCTTCGCGTTCGGTAATGCGAAAAAAATGGCTCCAGCCTCGAGTTTAGTTCGGGACATAACATTGTTTCGATTCTGGTTAGAAACAGTGATAATACTTCCACCGTTTTGCGTTTTAAGGGCTGGGATCGGTCCGGTAGATTATTGTTTATTGTAAAAACATACATTCAGTCAACGGGCATTACGGATGCTAGTGGGATAAAATAAAAAGTAATACATTTTCATTTTCCAAAGCTTTAAAGCACGCAAGACAAAAATTGAAGAAGTCGACAGACGAAAATGAGAAGTATCATCTTCACACACAGAACCTTGAATATTAGGAGAAGCTGTAAAGTTCGAGATGATTTATTTTAGATTCAATGGAATTGGCATTACAAGTGACTCGAACAATATTGCTCTGGATTAAAAATGGCGATACAATATCTTTTGTGTGTTTTGGGGCGTATTTGGGATAGCAGTAAAGTTATGAACTATGTCCCCCCCCCCAAAAAAAAAAATAATCCTGCTGACTTGCGAGATTGCAGGCCGCAAAGATGAGCCAGAGCGGTTTAATCGGTTCTTGATTTCCGTTATGCTACCTTCACGTGTGCACGTTTGCCAGACAAATTTGGAGGGCTCCGCCGTTGTGCATTCATCACCAGCATCAACAGCCGACTTCTACTCCAGGACGAAGGCCCCTCCCATTGACCGCAACTGCCCCAGTGCTGCACTGCTCGAGTGTATTCTTTACCCCCGAATCTCCTTACTTCATCCCTCCATCGACTTACTGGCCTTCCTCTTCTTTTTAACCCGTCTCTTGGTATTCACTCCGTTACCCCAGTGGTCCACCAGTTGTAATTTCGTCTCACAATCTGGTCAGCCCTATTCTATTTATGTTTCATTATTTAAACTACCATATTGTTACAAGGTCACAGGACAAAGTTGAGACGAACGATGCGATGGGGTGAAGTGATCTATTTACATTATTTTATTTTACTTTGTGGCAGGGTTAGAAAAGAAACTGGAAGAAAGTCAAGTAGGGTTTAGCCTAACCCGTATGCTTCAAGGCGAAGTGGTACAACAGCACATACCGGGAATGTTATACGCAGACGACATTGTTCTTTTAGCTGATAACCAATCCGATATGCAGCGGCTAATAAATATTAGCGGCCAGGAAGCCACCGACCTCGGGTTAGATTTCAGTGCAGAAAAATCAGGAATAATGGTTTTCAATGACGCTACCACTGATGTAGTGTCTATCCAGCGAGGCGAATTACCTAGAGTGAAGGAATATAAATATTTGGGAGTGTGGTAAACGAAGGGGGTAACTACTTAAGAACTCACGAGGAGCAACTTAAGGTTTAGGGAAAGCGAAACGCAGCTATAATGAAGCATAGGGGGTATAACAGATATGAAGTAGTAAGAAGAATGTGGAAAGGAGTAATGGTTCCGGGTCTCACGTTTGCGAATGCTGTACTCTGCTTAAATTCAGACGTTCTATCAGGCCTGGAAGTAAAGCAGAGAACGGTAGGACGTTTGGCCTTAGGCGCGCATGGAAAAACAACTAACGAAGCAGTTCAGGGAGATACGGGCTGGGCATCGTTTGAAGTTAGAGAAGCACAGAGTAAAATATGCTCTGAGATGAGGTTGAGGGCAATGGATCAACGAAGGTGGGCAGCTAAGGTATTTAGGTACCTATACTTGAAAAGCGTGGACACGTAGTGGTTAAGAAAGACCAGAAGGCTAACGATGAAATATGGAAAGAACAGTGGGGAATCCAAAACAGCCAAGGTAACCAAAAAAAGGCAGGGCAGATTGAAACGAATAAATGGAGGGAAAAAATGGAAGCTAAGACGTCGTTAGAGGTGTACAGGGCTCAGAAATTGAACATCAGAAAGGAAAATTACTACGATAATTCCCAGGGCAGTGCTTTGCTTTTTGAGGCTAGAGCAGGTTGCCTGCGGACTAAGAGTATCGTGGGGAAGTATTCACAAAATTATGGGGTATGCGTGGTCTGCGGAAAAGAAACAGAAACTATGCGGCACATAGTGTTAGAATGTGACGGTATACAGCCAAATCTACATGAAGGGAATATTGGGCTTCCAGAAGCCCTAGGATTTAAGGGTATCAGAGAGGAAGTTAACTTCAAAGCTGTCGAGGGGACGAAAAGAAGATTAGAATGCTGGTGGACGAAAAGCAGAGAGGGTAATATGGCCTAGGACAGTTACCACCTGTAACAGGGAAAAAAAGTATTTCGGGCCTAATAAGCTTTAGTGCCTGCTCTAAGCAGCGCTAGTATTAAACCAAGAGTGTAAAACACCGTTGTATTAGTACTTTTTGGTAAGATGACATGTCATCGTCCCGCTTCAAAGGGGAAACTAATAGCAATCATTATCATCATGCACAGCGGCCATGACACAGCTCGCGCAAGGTGTGTGCCAGGGACTTCGCCGTAGCCCTCATCGTTTTTTAATCAAAGCGCTGTGAGGCATTGCCCACCGGAGTTCCGTAACATCACCAACCCGGGTCGAGGACGACCGTCTCGGTCGAGGCGTAGCCAACATTGGAATTGCGATGCGCTTGAACGATGCGATGAAAACATACAGTGAAGATTCGCCTGCCACGAGCGATGACGAGCTGCCTGGCCACCAACATGAATATCTTGAACGAAGAAACGCACTATCTGAGGACCTCAAACGTTGTCGGACGAGACAACTGTAGATGAGGCATCTTTGGTTGGTCTAGCCTCGGCTTCTAAAGGCTGTTCGACGACTGCTCTTGGGCTGGGGACACGGGTCGCCGATCGTGGTAGAGTGCGGCTTGTAATGGGCTGTGGCTGCCCGACACGGTCCACGTTACCTCGACGATTTCGCACAAGCCAAGACTACGCAAAGCAGATCCCAGGATGTGGATGCACCCGCACACTCCACCAATACCTTACGTGGCGGCAGGACAAACATGTGACGAACGATGGCATTAAGTGAAGCGATCTATTCAAACTACAGTAATACCTCATGAACTGGAAGTAGTAAGAACCGCAAAATATTTCCAGATAAGCTGATTTTTCAGATAAATAAAGTTGCGCGAATTACAAGGGAATATCGAGTTCTTTTCAAAAATGTTGCTACTACTTACCAGTTCTTCAACATCCGCTTCCAGGCTTACTTTTTATAAAGGTTTGAAAGAACAAAAAATTTGGAGACATCTACGTTTTTATCCTAAGATGTAAGGCACGGTAGCAATATTTCGACTTTCACAGAGCGTGTTCGAACACAGCTGCGGAATTTGCGATCTATGCTTTACGAGCAGGCAAGGTTATCGAAAAGAGACAGACTAGCAACAAGGGTTTTTAATCACCGTGTCCCAAGACAGAGAAGCTGTCTGCGCTTCTGTGGCCTAATATGTGTGCATTAGGGGTTGCAAATGCGAGGTTCTGTCAGTTTGAGCGAAAATGTGTCCGTTTCAGTGTATGAAAACGTTTACTCTGTGATTCTAGGTCGGGCTGGAATGCATTGCTTTTTCAAAGAGAGAGATAGAGTGAAGATCTTTGTTTAGAAAGAAATTGTTGTGGTTTAGGAAAATGGGGTAAAAAGATGGCAGATCGCTCAAAGGAGGAGCCTTAGTCTACGGCGCCAGATGCAGCAGCTCCTTCCCTTGCCTTCTCAATCAGCTCGCGCTGATCTTGAAGTAACGAGTTGGTAATATCTGCCAGCCATGCCTCGGCGAAATGTAATATGTTATGTTTTATTTGTTCCCCCCCCCCCCGGCTACAATTCATGTTTCCCCTATTTTACCAGAGTTCTAAGCTCATGTGTGATGTTCCCACCGAACACGTTAATGCACGGGCATTTCCAGATAAATGTGTTGGTTTTTCGTCCTCAGAGTTTGTGATACTTCGGCATTAAGATCTCGCTCTACCAAGGCCAACGTTTCTGTTACCAGACATAGGATGATGATTCGTTATTGACGTTTTTCGAAGAGGGCAATGTGGTAATCGTGGTCAGATGGAGCGCGGTAGGCGAGTTCGTGTGCCTCATGCATAGTACATCGTTTGCTTACAGACCATCGGATCCAGCTGTCCAGGTGACGCTAACTTTCTGCATTGTGGATAGCAATATATTTTCCAAGCGCTTGGTATTCTACATCCAGAAAACTGCGTAATGTCCTTAGTGAGTCAGTCGGTAATGACGTTGCGCTTTTATTTAATACTTCCGCTTTTCGGATTCCCTAGAGGATAGCTCCAACTTCCCCTTTTTTGTTCTTGTATGTTGGCGGGTCATACAAGAGTAGTCAGAGTAGTCAACTACGACAATTTGGGCCGTACATCCAGTAGTCGGTGTAAAACTGTGGTCTCATGATATTGAAACTTTCCCTCGATGAACTTGACCTTGCAATACCGCCTGTTTTTGAGTAGGATTCTATGCATATTTTAAGGAGAGGGGAGTTTTTATGCAGGGTCGCTGCATCCGTACAATGTCTATCAAGGCGGGCAGTGGTTTCCTTTCAAGGGGGGGGGGGATGCCTGTCTTTTCTTTTCTGTTTGAGGGTGCATGTATCTTTTCAAAGGGGGTGTGATGGCCCCTCCCGATTTTGCTTTTACATTTGCTATCTTGTTGCTGGGAGAGTGGTTCCTCCAACATCTTGAAATGCGTTAGGAAGACATAACTTGAGGGCCTATGTATCGTTATTACCACCGACATCCTACTTAGGATGACTGCAGCATGAAGGCCGCTCCCATTGACCTCCACCCGCTGTTTTTCTGCGCTTGCCGAGTCACTTCTTTGCTTTGAATATTGTTACTTCATCCCTCCATTGAGTAAATTGCGGTCCCCTTCTTCTAGAGCTATGCATGTTCATTCTGATAACGTTGTGGTCCACCCTTTGTTAGATCGTCTCGCGGTCAAAATTGCGAGGTTCAAAAGTACCTTGTATGCTGTCGTATAGATGGAGTTTCACTTTCTTTGGTGCGGGTAAATTTATGGTACGGCAGGCGCTGCAATCTGCTGATCGTGATCAGTAGTTGCATGAGTCTTATGTTTCTTTTATCTTTTTTTAGTTTTGCTTGTTTGGCTTGTGAGCAATAATTCTCAAAGATTTGCGGTTTCGGAGATTTTTTTTTTCTGTTTTCAAGAGCAAAATGCGAACTTACTTCATTTTACGTGACAACTCAGGTATTGTTCAGAACACAGGGTGCTAGGCAAGATTCAGAGCAGCGATAGAGGATGGTTAGATACATAGTAACGCTGAATCTCAAAAGAAGAAGAATAAAACTCATGAAAAGTAAGAAACCTAACATGACGTCGGTCAGAGCGAGGACGCAGGAATTTAAAACAACCCTTCAAAAAAAATTCGCGCTTCTAAAACAGAAGCATGAGGATAGCGTAGATAGTGTAAAAGACAACCTAACAACGGCAATCACATAATTAGTCCCACTTAACGGAGAAACACCATGTAGTAAACAAACTAGAAAACATACTGAGACTACGAAATGTTTAATGTGAAAGGCAAGAAAATGGCAGTTTCGGGAATGCCGAATCAAACTGAATTAGCAGCGCTTTCTAAACTTATTAACTGAAGTAAAAGGGCGACATTCGTGCGTAAAGCATGGCAGTGATCGAGAAAGAGCTGGTTGTGAACTACTGTGATACTATTTATTATATTATTCGTATGAGGGTCGCTCATAAGTTTCTTATATTCTATAGTTTACTGAATTCTTGTTATGACAGAGAAAACTTTATTCTGCATGAGTTGGGTCAACGACGAGTGGTAAACAGCGCTTGGAGGGCGCCGGTGACCTAGCTGCTCGTTGTGCGAGTCCTTGTTAAGTATTTATTTCCAAAACTTAAAGCGAACGGCGGCATGATTCTAAAGTTGCCGTGCGAACATGCATTATTTACTGTTTCCCTTCTGCCATGCACTCCGAACGTTTAAAAAAAACTTGTACGCCCCTGCGCTGTCGCCCCAAACTAAAGTCGACGTCATGTGAAGTATACGACACTCATCTTTACGCACCAGGTGCCCTCTGCCCCATACTTTGATAGTGCTAATCTAAGTACAATATCGCAGCACATCTCCATCCTTAGAAGCTATAGGAGAGGGTAGAAGGAGCTCTTGTGAGGACACCAAGCCTCACATGAATAAACCCGCGACTGAGCGGGCAGTTGTAGCGGTGACCTAAAATGGGGATATCACCCTGTAAGCTCTAGTTTGAACCATCCAAGTTTATACCATTCCAACTTCCTGACCCCCCTTTCCTGTCTCTAGGAATGGAGACTCAGCACCCGGAACCCAGATCGTTTGTGGTGAAAGGAACGGGGCGCGGTGGCAGGGGACCTCGGAAGGAAGGGAGGAGGAGGAGGATTGCCTTGAGCCCATTGCCTCCAAGAAATTGAAATGTCTTTCGGCGCAGTCCAATACCCGTCAATTTGCAACAGGCTAGTATTGCGCGGATTGAGGTTTAAAACTATTTATATTGGTGAAGAAAAAATATTTTTGAGGGCTCCTAAGGCAAAGATCACACAGAGTGAAAGGAACGTACCCCTTGTTTTTACTAACGCCAATAAAATAGTAGTTATTGGTTGGCAGTACATGCCTCTCCATTACAAACCACAAATGAAGCAGCACTTGACCATACTTCATACAGGGTTACAACGTTTGTTGAAATGCAAAAGTTGCATTACAAACATTTTGCACAACGTTTATCCTGGACAGACGCGCTGTAAAGAGCGCACTGCTCGCTTCTAATAAAAAATAGCTTCGTTAGGGCAGTTCTAGTAATAAAATTCTTACTTTAGGTTCCTGACTGAATTTGAAATATTCCGCATAGAGGCGTGTGAATGTTGATATTGTGAAATTTATTAGCTTTCCTTTGGCAGAAACTGTGAAATATATAACGATTACGCACTTTTTCTACCATCGGTAATTTGTTTTCGAGTACTTAAAATGGTTTTGCTTTGCAAAGCAGGCTTTTCAGGTCTCCGTGTCCTGAAAAACCGCTGATAATGCATTGTACGATGGGTTACGTGGCCGCTTCTGTGATTATACGTCTGCTTATCTGCAAGTCTAAACAGGTAATATCTAGACCGAAATTGGCCATTTCATGTTGGGACCATTATGGTTGAAGGGAGGGAATAACAAAATTATTTTCGTTCGGTCACTATGCGTATTACAGTAAAACTCCATTTACGGTTTTCGTTTCTAACAATGAAGCTGTTAACATCTATTTGTCGGAAAATTTCATGTCGTTAACAAAAAACCTGGGCACGATCCACGAGTTCTCACCCAAGACGCCGAGCGCATTCGTCAGGTTACGAAGCACCCAGCATTTGCCCCTGGAGATCGAAACCCAGCGAAATCTTTTTTTTTTTCAATCAGGCATACCGCATAGAGTTCGGTATACAATCAATAAAAAACAAAACAAGCATTGAAACCGCACGATAGATAAACAATTCGCGGCAATCCACCCTGTGAATGCGGTTGGAAAGCAAAGCTGTACACGGCACCCACAACGATTACCCATGCGACGTCACCTAAATTCACTCACTTCGCTCTACAAATCGTGAAACCAGAGGGAAGTGAAAGGCACTTAGCCACACCCTCTATTACTTCAAAGAGATATTCGTGGTAAGGTTAAATTAATGCATGATGCATGAACGGTGTTTGGTTGAGTTGTACTGGGTAGCACATGAGTGGAAAAATTTCTTTAAAAAGGATGCACAAACCTGGTGTTAGACAATCTCATCTCCGTCTCTGCCGTCGCGGACGGAGGCACGGATCGGCGGAGAAGGAGGAGCGCAAGGAGGAAATACTTATATTCAGATTTCTGAACGGCCCAGAGTGCGGCCCAGGGGAGTGGTTCCTTCTTCACTGTAGCCCATATTCAGGCCGCACCACCTGTGCTCTGTCCACCAGCTGAAGCTGGGTAGGCAGAGAGGGGCTGGACAGCAGCATCCCCATTGCTCTTGTTCGGTAGTTGGACGGTAAAGACAGGAGGGTGCTCATGGCTAAAGTCGCACACCCCGATTATGTGGCGGAGTGTTCCTACTTCTGAGCAAAATTTACATTCAGCGCCGTAGCGATTCGGGTGCATTAAGTGAAGACGCGTCGGGTGTGGGAGGGAGCCGGACTGTATGAGCCGTAGGGTAGTTTGTTGTTCTATGGAAAGGTTACGGTAAGGCGAAGGTAGGGTCTGTCTCAGAAGGCGATAATGCTGGATTATGTCCCTGAACGAGACAAGCGGGTGACTGTCCTCGTGCAGCTCCATAGCACGGGGGGTAAAAGTGTAGGCTTGGTGGGCGTATTCGTTGCCCTCCATGGAAGCGTGATCGGGTGTCCAGATGAGCTGAACTAAACCATTTGGTGAGTGGTTTTTTAGCACACGCAGTGCAGGTCGGGACACCAAACCTGACTGGTAATTCCGGTAGGCTTGTTTGGAATCGGTGACTACCTTCCGAACCCCTGGTTGAGTGAGAGCCAAGACGATGGCTGCCTCTTCTGCTGCCGTCATGTCTTCGGTCTTGAGTGAGGCACAAGCAAGGAGGTTGGTTCTAAGGTAGCCACGATGATGGCATACTGCTGCCCTTGATGTTGGGAGGCGTCTGCATAGATAACTGCATTATCTCCACCAAGGGTGGTGTTGAGCGCTTGAGCCCGTGATGTCGGCGACCCTCGTCGTGTGAGGGGTTCATATTTCTCAGCAAAGGGAGCATCTTTAGTTCTTGTCGGCAAAAGTCCAGATTACATCAAGCGGAGTGACATTCTGTGCTGCCCAGCCAATCTGGTGAAGGATGCGGGGACCCGCCGCAGTTCTGCTCATTCGTAGCTTCTGGAGAGAAAGATGGCCCTCTATCAGCTCTATCTCTTTTTGTAGAGCCCCGTGCTAAGCAGCCTATATGTGGACGCACTCATGGGAGGACCAATGGGTCGCTCAACCGCCTTTCTAATTATATATAAAGTATCTTTATGTCCTCTTGGCGAGAAGAAGACAGGGGGTTGACGTAAGCGGTTCTGGAGAGGACAACAGCTTGAACTAATCAAAAGGTATCGGATTCCTTGAGGCCGCTTCTTGGTCGGAACACCGCCTGATCATGTGTATAATTTTATTGATGTTGTGTTTGAGGCTCTGCAAGCATACGTCACTCTTGGTGTTGGCCTGAACACGTAGGCCCAGGATCTTGATGCTGGGGCTTGGAGTGATGGCCTGGTCATCAAGGAGTATTTGAATGTGTTCCTTGAGGTGTCGTTTGGCGTGAGAGCGGAGTACGAGGAGCTGAGATTTTTAACGTGAACACTGGAAGCCACAGGCTTTAGCACATTGGCGTACTAGAAGTGAAATGCCATGCGTTGGCGTCAGCTTCCTTAAACTTTAGTAACTCATAGCACGCGCGCAAGGCGCGCTAGACGTGCCATGGGCGGAGAGCATAGCGGCGCGAGAGGTCCCGTGACGCTATCGCGTGGCATTCAGCGAGAAGGCAGGGGTTAAACCCGTGGATGTGCTTGGTGAGTGCACCACTTGTCTTTCCCCCTTGCGCGTGGGATCGTAGCTAAATCGGTAAGACAACGGGCTCTGGCTTTGTAACTCTGTAAGTTCCAGGTTCGATTCCTGGCAGTGCCAGTAAATTGTTTTATTTCTTCGCGGGAGTTTTCTGTTGACACCAACTGTCGCGAAAGAACTCTTGGGGGGTAGATGTTAAGAGCTTTGCTCGAAAAGGTGGCTGTGAAGAATGAGAACCCCATTTTCTGTTCCTGCAGGAACAAAAAGGCGAATTCCTAGTCTTCAACATGGTAATGACTATGTTTGCAGCTGCTTGCAAAAAGGATGGTTGACGTCATTCCAGGGCAAGCGCATGCGTCAGGCTCTGCCGCCACAGAAGCCGAGCGAAGTGACAAGGCCGTCAAGACAACGAGGAACATTTCATGCCTACCACATCAGCGTGTGTCGTGGTTTACAATAGCTTCATCGGCCATCCGCTTTGGCAGTGTAGGATAGCGGCCATTTTTCTTTATCCCGGGGAAACACACTTCTGAATTTACAGTTACCAGGTGTGGACCTTTGCAATGCAAACGATAAAGGCACATAAGGGTGTCGGCCCTTCCCACTAGTCAGGTCAGCATGCATGTGGTTTATATGCTTCTGGGCTAAGCAGAAGCGGCACCCCTGGCCGGGAATGGCGGACCCAGTTTTTATTACCACCTTCAGGAGGCACCTACTGTGATATCTTTTTTCCGCAACCTTATAGCTAGAAGAAAAGCATCCACTTCGTGATGTGACCCGCATGGCTCAGTGGTAAGGCGGTGTGCTGCTGAGCACGAGGACGCGGGTTCTATTTCCGGCCCGTGGGTTCGAGATTTCGCAGCACGTTAAAGATCCCCACGTGGTCCAAATTAACCCGGAGCCTTCACTACGGGGCGTGTCATCGCACGTGAAGCGTCGGCGCATTACACCCCACAATCAATCAACTTCGCCATATGACCAAGCTCAGAGCGTTTATTTTCACGCGAAAAAATAAAACAAAAGGAAACAGAAACAATGGCTGCACAGGGGCCAGGGAAAGGTTTGGCTAAGCTGTCGTCGACAAAGATGTCAGGTCCACTGCACTTGATCCTTGTTCCCGCACTTGATCTCTCCTTCCGGCATATTAATTCTGCTGAAAGCCGTACTCCTCCGGCAAGTCGCCAAGAACCCCGCTCTTGAACTCCATGTCGTAATCAAAGAGCTTCGCGTACTTTACCTCGGCCAAGTCCCCAACGCGGTTCAGGTCCCTCATGGACAGGATATTCTCCAGCTTCTCGTGCAGGTCCAGCAAGGAGCGGCGCAATTTCTCCTTGCGCAGTCGGCTGTAGTCCTGGTAATGGAGAATGAGCCGGTAGCTGCACTCGTTCAGGATGCGAACAATGTGACGGGTGCACTTCCGGACACGACACTCGACGCGGGAGTCCCGCGGAATCATTTCCAAAGCGAGGCATCGCGCCAGGAAGATCAGGTTGCTGGACCACTCGGCAATCTCGACCATGGAGCGGAAATAGCGGACCAGCAGCCGGGTAAGACGCCGACCATAGCTCCTGCGAAGGTACTGCTTCAGCGACGACAGGCCCGTGTGCAGCTCTGGCGGCTGCTCATCCGAAGAGTCGTTCAGTTCGGCGTTGTCAAGCAGGCTGGCCTCCAGAGCGTCAGCGGCCTCCTCGTTCGACTCCTACAGCATCGGTGTCACTCTCTGTAAGACGAGATGGTAGTGGTGGTGGTGGTGCCGGTGGGGCCAGAACATATGGTAGTGGTGGTGGTAGTGCCGGTGGGGCCAGAACATAAGGCTCATACCCTTGTTCTTCTTCTTCTTCTTCTCCATTTGTAAGATGAGTACCCACTGAGGGGGATTGGCCACGGCTTGAAGTTTGTCTAATTTATAAAGTGTTGTTTAGAATTGGAATATAATGATAAAAAAGTACACTTCTTAGGTCGGGGCCAGATAAATGATTGGACGAATCCGCTAGCATATAAGTCTTCCGGTAGCCGTGATGAATTCATGAAGGAGGAAGTAAATTTCTTTGCTTGCTTTGTTCTATTAAATCTTTTATCCACAAAGGTCAGGCCGGAGCCAAGGCAGCTAGCACCGAATGAGTAAAGGAACTGAAGTTTTAGTTCAAGTCTAAGGCGATCTAATGGGAGAGTAAGGTAACTTTTCTTTGCTGTGTGAAATAGCGACATTCAAGCAAATAGTGTTCTAACGATTCGGGTTTATTACAAAGCAAGCACTACAAGTTTCTCGGTGTCACGTTTGACCGCTCAATGTCATGGGCCCCACATATTCGACGACTGAAGGAGCGACTTCTGTGCTTTGTGCGCATTCTGCGTATGCTCGGTGGGAGTTCGTGGGGCTGCCCTGTATCCTCACTCTTTTGCCTATATAAAGCCCTTTTTGTCGGCCTTTTGCGTTGCAGCCTGCCGGCCCTACATCAGCTATCGCCTACAAGCCTGAAGGTAATAGACTCAGTGCTAGCAAAAGCTATGCGCACCTGCCTGGGTCTACCTCAATGCACATCGACGGTTGGAACTCCTTCCGAAGCTCGGTGCTTTTCCGCCACAGTGCTACAACGCCAAGAGGTGCTTCGAACGTCTTTGCGCCATTTGACTCGGTGTCATACGCATCCTTTGGCAGACCTCTCCACACAGTATGCAAGACACTTGCTTCCGGCGAATTTTCAACAGCCTCAAAAGTCGATAGTAGCCCCGTGGGTACTGGCGCCATGGAAAATTTGCACGACGATACCCGGAATTAGCAAAAAGTCTGCCATGCCTGCGGCCGCGCTCAAGTTCTTCACACTCGAGTATATTTCCAGCACTTACAAAGGCTACACACATGTTTATGCTGATAGCTCGGTTCGCCCGGGCTCCTCCGCCATCGGCGTGTGGATCCCATCAGCCCGGTGCACTATCGAAAGAAAACTTAGCCATGAAACATCCTCGACTGCTACCGAGCTAGCAGCTGTGAGGGCTGCACTTCATTACATCAGCGGACATCATGCCCAGCAATGGGTAATATTCCTCGACTCGCGCAGTGCCTTACAAGCGCTCCGAAAGCTTAACAACAACCGCAGTCAGCTTGTATGTGAAATTGCCGAAATTCACACAATGGCAGTGCGCGAAGGCCATGAAATCATTCTTCAGTGGGTACCTGGTCACTCCGACATACAAGGCAATGTTAGATCCGATGCAGCCGCCAGCGCAGGCCACTTGCTGAGCAACACGACCCAACTTCCTTTCTCCTGAGAGGACAGCAACGCCCTTATCCTCGCAAGTGGATGGGCTGCACAAAGGTCGGAGTGGCAGGACCCTCACCGCAGGTATCTACCACTGCACGCTATTGACCCGCACTGTGACTTCCGTTTTCCACGCGGCCTCAACAAGCGGTGTGAAGGAGTTCTGCACCGACTACGCCTGAATGTGGCGTTTACTCGGAGTTTTAAGTTTAAGATTGGTTGGGAAGATTCCCCCCTGTGCCGGACTTGCGGTGTGCGCCAGACTGTAAATCACTTGCTGTGCGTCTGCCCTCGATATGCTGGTGCGCGAAAAACTGCAGCGAGCTCCCTCTCTCGTGTACGTCATGAAGGCAGTCTCGAACTTTTTCATTTTCTTGGGCCCTGGGCCAATAGCGCTTACTGTACCTTAGGTACAAAAGTTCTGCTCCAGTTCCTACGAGAGACTGAACTGGACAAATCTCTCTAGACCAGAGACAGAGCAAGTGTGTCACGATATATTCTCTTTCGCACTGTGGCGTTCATCTATTTATTTTTCTAGGGTTGGTGTTGTTACTTTTTTCCCGTCGTTTACTTTTCATTTTGTTTCAGCGTTTCCATTAACGATTTTCTTTTCAATTGTATTTTTATGTCCGGACTCTGTTGGCAGCATTCTCTTTTTTTTGTTGCCCTTCGTTTTTTTTCGTTTTTTTAACGCTTCATGTTTGTCTTCTTCCTGCTGTAACCCTGATGTCTGATATGCACCACTCATCAACGTAGTCACCCCCCATCTGGTGTAGCAAGCCTTGTCCCTTGCAGGGCTGACCTCACCAGTTCACATTGAAGAGCATTCTCTCTCTCTCTCTGCATCTGTTAATGTCAATCCTGACCGGCTCAAATATAGGTTTAATTTTGGAAGGCGGCACCTCATGGCCGTGAGGGCCACTTCACACTTTCGGGAAACACAAAACGACGAATTCCATTTTATTTTAGGTCAGCGTACTCTGGTCTGTCGAGTATACCGTTCAACGACCCCTGAGTAAGAAATATTTTCGAAGACATGCCACAGTTATATCTGCGAGATTTGGACAAAGATGTCGTATCGGGCCACCTACGGCCAAACCCTCATATGAGTCCGCGCTCTCTTTGAGCAGAATACCTGTTTGTCCAGGCACCCACACAACACGTACAGATACGATGTGCTGTGGAAAAGAGGGGAGATGGTTTTTAGATGAATAGAATGTTCAGATTTGACAAAGAATTGCAAAGGGATAGGCAGTCAGTTATGAAAATTGTATGCGATACAAAGCCAGGAATTCTTTTTATGGCCAGAGCCATGGCCAGTAGTTCTGCATCAAGTATGGGAGTGTAATTAGGCATTCTAAAAGAAAAACTCCACTCTCGATCAAAATAACAAATTCCCAGACCGCTGATTTGATTCTTCTTGTGAGCCATCAGTGGCAATAACCACATGATGTTGATAATGAGCAATGTGCTCTTCGAAAATGCCCTGTAGGATACGCCAAGGAAGCCGCTTGGCATTCTTTTGGAATACGTTGTCGACATGAACCGGCACTAGCGTATCCCCCATCGATAGTGGTTCAATGGAAAAGAAGTCAACGCCAATATAGCAAAGAATTGAATTGACAAACAGGAGCTGAGGGCGTCTAAACCTACGTCATGTCGTCGTCAAGAATGTAAGGGGTTTTGTAAAAATTTGGCCAGCTATCTACCAATTCGGGAGCCTATCATCCTCAGGTATGGTTTTACTGACAACAGTTGGAAGCGCGTCTCTAATGATGGAAGTTGTGCCTCTAGGTATAGCACAGCGTCAGCAACAAATCTAGGCACACCAAGAAGTAAGAGCAGGGCATGTTTTTCAAGCAAAAAAGCGGACGTAATTTATATGCAGCAGTAGCAGAATAGAGTGAACAGCCAATTTCCTGTATTGGACGAACGTACAATTTGTACAAAATTAACAACGTTTCTTGACGCATACCTGATCTGCTATGAGCAAGCTTTCTGAGTCTACCAAGCGCCCGCTCTCCTTTTAAAAGTATACATTCGATGTGGGAGCACCAACTCAAAGAGGGATCATACATAACACCAAGGTATGTCAGCGTACTCACTTGTTTAATGATCTGATTTTGGTATGCAAGAGAAATTGACATGTCGTACTGCACAGAAAAAACTACAAGCAACAATTTTTACGTTTACAGCTAAGTGAAGGGTTTGAAGCCATCTACTCAAAGTATCGGGGTAGTTCTGGAGGCGTTGGTAAAAGGACTGGAGGTCGTCATCACATGCACAGAACGCAATGTCATCTGCATAAGCATAGACAGTTACATCCGGGTCACGCGGGATTGAAATAAGTAAAACGTTGAAGAGGACTGGGGAGAGAAGGGATTCTTGAGGGACACCTCTGGTCTGGGGAAAGTAGTCGGACTTGAGTCTGCCTTCTGTACAAAAAATTCTCGCCCTCGCAAGAACTCCTGTACCCATGCTATAATGTATGGAGGTACATTACAGGCCATCAAACGTTCAAGCAAGGTTTCATATTCTACGCTGTCGTAGGCCTTTGCCCCATCCAATGTGACTAAGGCCGAAAGCTTTCCCATTTTCCTGTCGAGCCGAATTCTACTCTCTAAATCAACATGGGCGAACCAAACAGAACATTCAGGACGAAAACCAATTTGGCAAGGGCCGGTATATGTTATTGCTTGCAATGAATGCCATCAAAACGAACATGTAGACCTTTCTCCACTAATTTTCCAAGATTCGAAGTAAGTGCTATGGGCCAAATGTTGTCAATTTCTTATCCTAACCTTGGATTTTTGAGCACCAAAATTACTTTTGCAAGCTTCCACGGTTGTGGGATCCATGCACTATTGATAGATTTATTTAAAACCCAAAGCAAGTGATCAGTGTAATCCGAACCCATGAATTCAGCATTCGTTACTGTGACCCCATCAGTCCCAGGAGGCGAAGACTGAAAAGATGACAGTGCGGTTTCTACTTCCGTACCCGACACAGAAAAAAACCCGAGTTAAAAAACGAGCGGTCGAACGGTCGAACCCCGACGACATATGCCTGGAGGCAAGGCCGCGAGCGAGTACGTCAAGGTTATGCGCTTCACGGGGAGACAGTACGAGTGAAGCGACCTAACATTGAATTTTCTGGGGCTTTGAATTGCGCGGCATTGATCGGCTTTCTTTTGTTCCTTTAGCTCCGGCGAAGTTGACGCTATATGTTAAAGAACGGCATTGACAACTGTTCTTCAACAATGCATGGCTACTATATTTCGGTGTGAAGCGTTAATCATATTTGTTTTGTTTTCTCCAGTTCTGTTTCAGGTTCGGTGATGTACAATAAACAACTCGAGCCTCGAGTTTGGTTTGGGACATAAAATTGGTTCGACTGTGGTTCGAAACAGTGATAATCGCTCCACCATTTTGCGCTTTAAGGGCTTGGATCGGTTCGATAGATGATTGTTTATTGTAAAGGCATGCATTCAGTCAACTGCCATTACAGAAGGTAGCGGACTAAATAAAAAAAAAAATTTCATTTTGCAAAGCCTTGAAGCATGCAAGAAAAAATTGAAACAATCGACTGTTGAAAATGAGAAGTATCATCTTCACACACAGGACCTTGATCACTAGGTGAAGCCGTAAAGTTCGAGACATTTTTCTTTTATTGAATGGAATTGGTATTAGAAGTGACTAGAACAATATTGCTTGGGATTTAAAAGGGCGATACAATATCTTTTGTAGGTTTTGGCACATGTTTGGACTACCAGTACAGTTAAGAACTGTGTCCAGAAAAAAAAATAATACGTCAGATGTGCGAGGATGCAGGACGCACAGATGAGCCAGGCCGGTTTAATCAGTTGTGATTTCCGTTATGCTATACCTTCGCCTGTGTACATTTACCAGTTAAATTTAGCAGGCTGCGCGGTTCTGAATCCATCATCACCATGAACAGCCGACTTCTACTGCAGGACAAAGGAATCTCCCATTGACCTCAACTGCTCCAGTGCTGCGCTGCTCGAGTGCATCCTTTAAGAACAAATTTCCTTATTTCTTCCCTGCATCGAGTTACTGGCCTTCCCCTTCTTTTTAACCCGTCTCTTGGTATTCCCCCCGTTAACCCAGTGGTCCAACAGTTTTAATTTTGTCTCACAACCTGGTCAGCCCTATTCCATTCATTTTTCAGTCTTTCAACTACTATATCGTTACTTGGCGGCAGGAGAAAGATGAGACGAATGATGCGATGGGGTGAAGCGATCTATTTACAATATTTACATAGCGGCTAGACCCAGCTCGTGCAGGGTGCGCGCGAAGAACTTCATCGTCGTCGTCATCGTTTTTCAATCAACGTGCTGTGAGGCATCGCCCACCGGAGTTCCGTAAAACATTACCCCCCGGGTCGAGGACGATCATCCCGGTCGAGGTGTAGGCAACTTGGGGATTGCGATGCGGATGAGCGATGCGATGAAAACATACCCTGGGTAGAAACGGACAGTCTCAGGAACTGAAACCCCGTGGGCCGAGACTACTGGGGATGCGGCATCATTTAATGGTCTAGTCTCGGCTTCTAAAGGCTGTTCGTCGACTACTTTTGGGCTGGGGAAACGGGGCGCGGTGCGTGGTCGAGCGGGGCTTCCAGTGGGCTGGGGCTACCTGACACGGTCCACGTTCCCTCGACGATTTCGCCCAGGCCAAGACAATGCAATGCGGAGTCCAGGATGTGGATGGACCCGCACACTCCACCAAAATGCTACGTGGAGGCAGGACAAAGATGCGACAAACGATGGCATGGAGTGAAGTGATCTATTCAAACTGCAGTAATACCTCGTTAACTGGAAGTTGTAAACACCTAGACATATTTCGAGATAAGGGGATTTCGAGATATGCAAAATTGCACAAATTGCCATGGAATATCCAGTTCTTATAAAAGACGTTGCTACTACTTACAAGCTCTTCAACAGCCGCTTCCACTTGGTGTTTATAAAAGTTTCAAATAGAAAAAAATCATAAAATCGGCATTCACCAGGTGGGTTTTGTGGGCCGGCAATTTTATTTAGCAGAGAAAACAGTAATGCTGGTTTGGTTTGCGGTCGCATTCAGGCCTAGTAAGGATACCTCTAGCTGCTTGATGCACTGCATGAGCCCATCTTCCCCACCGTTCTATCACACCTCTATCTTCTAGTACACTGTATCTCTGCGGATGTGTTTACCGTCACATGACGTGCCACACGGTTGCTTGGCAAACTTGATATGCCTCTAGGCTCAGGCTTCACATCCGGAGGGAACATCGTCATTGTAACAGGGGCGGCTAAACGAGAAAACATTTGAGGCACTTGGGCGTGGTAGCATCGCTCAAATCTTGGGAAAGGGTCCGAGGGGGTGAAATTTTCGTTCCACTGTAGTCAAGATTTCGAGATATCCGCAGTTTGGCCAACAATTCTTTGAAATAAAGGGCAACAAATAAATGGGGCGTATAGGAAATGGCTTGGTGTAGCGGGAAATTTCGACTTAGCCAATTTTTCGAGATACGCGAGTTCGAGTTTACAAGGTATTACTGTATTGACATAGCGGCCGTTACACAGCTCACGCAACGTACCCGCCAGGCGCTTCGTCGTCGTCGTAATCGTTCTTGAATCATGGCTCTGTGAGGCATTGCTCACCGGAGTTCCGCAACAATATCATCTACTCAAATTTTTTCCCAACTCCAGGAATCTCGCTTCTTGTGGCTAAGTGTTTCTCCTATCATTCCTCGTCCGAAAAACCCGCTGAACTCACCAAAATTTTTCTTTCATGACTGACCAATGCAAACCTTGGTGCTCAGCAACAAGCAGCTGTAGAGCGCTGATCACGGCGGCTGCCAGCAGAGTATCTACAGCCAGCAGAGGTATACAGCAGAGGGTGCTAAGAATTTCTGGGTTCAGACATGCCGCCTCTGGAACTTGAACCTGCCTTAGTTCTATGCACGGTCCATGTCTGTCGAGGGAAGCATAGCTCTACTACTAGAGGAGCTCTCGGACATTATGTGTGATATTGTAGGTTTAAGCGAAGGTAGTAGGACAGGAGCAGGCTTCATGGAGCTCACTAGCGGGCATAAGAAGAACGAACACGGAGTGGGATTTTTAATCCACAGAGAAATAGCAGGGAATGTGGAGAAATTATTCGGCATTAAGGAAAAAGTCCGAGTCAATATGATCAAGCAAAACAAGCGACACAGGTTAAAGATAGTACAAACCTATGCGCCAACAGCTAGCTACGACGATGAAGCCATAGACAGTAGCTACGAGCACGTCGAATCATAAATGAAGAAGAAAATGACGCAGTTAACGATTGTGATGGGAGACTTTATTACGAAGGTAGGTGTGAAGCAAATGGGAGAAATAGCAGTGGGAAATATTGGAATAGGCAGTCGCAATAGTGAAGGAGATACATTAGGGGATTTCCGCAGTGCCTGAAGTTGATGAACACATTTTTCTACAAACAAAAGAATAGGACATACACATCGAAAAATCTCAACGGTTGAACAAAACTTAAAATTGACTTCATTTTACCTGACAAATCAGGTATTGTGCACAACACACTGGGGCTAGGCAAGATTCGGAGTAGCGATTAAGGATGGTTAGATGCAAAATAAGGCTGAATCTCAATGAATGAATAAAACAGATCTTTATTAAAAACAACAGGTGCAGTTGTTAGGGCACCCGCCCGGTGGAGGGCATCCCTAGTCCGGGATCCCCTGGCTGCGGCTGGCTGCGCGGGCCCTTTGCACCAGGTCAAGCTGGAACGTAGGGTTCTTGCTGGTCAACCGCACCGTCCACTGTTGTATGGAGGGGTTGGGGATTGGGTGCAGGTCCGGTGTCTTTTGGCGCTCCCACACCTGATGGTATAGGGTACCGGGCGCTGGGCAGTAGAGGCAGGTGGCTGGATAGTCTGTCGGATACATGGCATGAAGAAGGGTACGGTGTGGATACGTGTTAGTTTGAAGTCGTCTGAACGTTGTTGCTTCATCCCTTGTGAGTTGGTGGTGTAGAATGGGGAAAATTTGCCGTGTGTGTCGGTAGTCCGCCAAGATATCTGTGTAGCGCAAGAGAGGTTGAGGATTAGGTGGAAGAGGTGGTGACGGCCCCGTGAGGGAAACGGCCCGGTGTATGTATCGCGGGCAGCGGCGGTGAGCCGCCTCATTCCCTCAACGGGATTCGTGTCCTGGCACCCAAACTATATAAACGTCGGGAATGCTCTGTCTGTTAAAAGAAGACGAATAGCCGTTTTAGAAATTCGACTTGTAAGTAATTTCTGCACGCTGCCTGAGAGTCGGTAAGTATGGTGATTGGGTATTGGCAAGTTATGATGGCGTGGGCTAATCGCGGCTTCTTTAGCAGTATCAATCGCTGTGGTATTGACGGTGCAGGATGTGATCTCTTGGGCCCGTTCATTCAACTGCACAAGTTACGTGGGCGGGATGGTGCAGATAAGAGGATGCATCCACATAACAGGTATTTAGGTCGTTTTGGCATATCTGGCGGATATGGCTCGTGCTCGGGCAATTCTTCTGGCCTTGTTGACACTCTGGATGCATATATTTGGTATTGGGGCCACTCGTATGTGCTGTCGAATCTTCAAAGGTATGCTTATTTTCTGATCTTTAACCGGTGGAGTGGTATAACCTAATCGGTGAAGAATTGCGCGCCCCGTCATTGTTTTCTTCGGGCGCTCTATCTGAGAAGTGTGTTGCGCTTCTTGTAATTCCTCCCAACTGTTATGTACGCCTAATTGTAATAACTTAGATGTCGATGCCTTCGAAGGTAGCCCGAGTGCAGTCTTGTAGGCTTGGCGAATAATTATATTTTACCCATGATTATTTTTTTACCCTACAGAAATAATTACCCATGGATGCTGTAGGCATCCAAAAGGTGAGATCGTCTGCGTAGATGGCGTTATAAAGGCGGGGAATATCTTGCAATAATGGTGGGAGGTCCTTCATGGCAAGGTTAAACAAAATTGGAGAGATGACTGACACCTGTGGGGTGACACTAGCGATCGTCTTGAAAGGAGCAGACCGTAATTGTCCAATTCCAACGGTCGCGGTGCGTTTCATGAGGAAGGTTGCGACCTAATTGTACACTCTCTGCCAATAATCAATGGATGAAAGGCCCTGAAGGATAGCGTGGTGACTGATATTGTCGAAAGCACATTTTATGTCTAAGGCCAGGATGCAGCGCTTATGGTTCTTGGGAAGCCGGTCAAGAATGTCTTCTTTAATTTGAATGAGTACGTCCTGAGTGGATACGTGTGGGCGAAACCCATACATAGTGTTGGGAAAATGGTCATGATTCTCAATGAATGGGGAGAGACGATTTTGGACCATATGTTCAAATAATTTTCCTACACAGCATGTAAGCGATATGGGTCCTCAAGCTCCCTGTTGTTAACGGCTTTCCAGGTTTAGGTATTAATGTTACATCGGCATTTTCCACTGTGGGGGATATGTCGCGTTACCAATTATTATTTTTATAGTCTAGAGGACTTTTAATGCTTCGGAGTCGAGATTTCGGAAGAGCTTATTCGGAATTTTGTCCTTTCCAGGTGTAGTGTTCCGGGTGAGGTTTCGTGTGGCGGATTCTATTTAATCAAGGGTAAAGGGGCATCCGTTCGGGTGAGGGGGCGCCATTTGTATTGTGGAGAGGAAGTGTAAGTTTGGCGCTGTCTTTCCATGGCTTTTTTAGAATATCTAGCCCGAAATTGGCCATTTCGTGTTGGGCTCGTGACGGTTGAAGGGAGGAAGTAATAAATTATTCTTGTTCGGTCTCTACGCGTGTTACTCTAAAACTGCGTTTACGGGTTTTTGTTTTTACAATAAGGCTGTTAGCATCTATTGATAAGAAAATTTCATGTCGTTAACGAAAAACCTGAGCAGGGTAGAGGAGTTCTCGCCCAAGACGCCGAGCACTTGCGGCAGTTCGGCAGGCACCCCCAGCATTCACGACGGATATCGAAACCCAGCGCAATCTTTCTTTTCAATCTGCCATACAACATCAAGTTCGGTATTCGTTAAAAAAACACAAAACAAGCATCAAAACCGCACGATAGATAAAAGGGCGCCTGTGAACAATGGGAACCCCCTTTCTGTTCCTGCATGAACAAAAAGGGGGATTCCTAGGCTTTAACATGTTAAAGACTAGTTTGCAGCTGCTTGCTAGAAGCATAGTTGACGTCATTCCAGGGCGAGTGCATGCGTCAGGCTTTGCCGCCAGAGAAGCCGAGTAAAGTGACAAGGCCGCCGAGACGACGAGGAGCTTCTCATACCTCCCACATCAGCGTGTGAGTGGGTTAGCAACAGCGTTGCCAGCCATCCACTTTCGCAGTGGTGGATAGCCGCCATTTTTCTTTATCCCGAGGAAACACAATTCTTAATTTAGAGTTACTATGTGTCGACCTTCACAATGCAAATGATAAAGTGCATCAATAAGGCACATAAGCGTGTATGCCCGTCGCAGTGTAAAGGTCGGCATGCTGGTGCCCTGTTTGCTTCTGGCTAAAGGGAAGCGACAGGGAAGGGCAGACCCAGTTTTTAATACCACCTTCAGGAGGCACATCCTGCGATATCTCCTTTGTGCTACTTTGCAGCTCACCGAACGCCATCCACTTCGCGACGTTTCCCGCAGCGGTGGCTCAGAGGTAAGGCATTGGGCTGCTGACCACAAGGACGCGGGTTCCATTTCCGACCGCGGCGGCCGCTCTCCTGATGCAGGCGTAAAGCAAAAACGCCCGCGTTTTCGCGATTTTGCTGCACGTTAAAGATTCCCACGTGGTCCGATAAATTCCGGAGCCCTTCGCGACGGGGCGCCTCATCGCACGTGAAACGTCGGCGCGTTAAGCCCCAGAATCAATCAACTTCGCCGTGTGTGACCAAGTACAGAGCATTTATTTTCACAACAAAAAAAAAACAAAAGGGAACCGAAACAAAAGGCTGCACAGGGGGCAGGGAAAGGTTTGGTGAAGCTGTCGTCGACAAAGATGTCAGGTCCACTGCACTTGATCCTTGTTCCCGCGCTTTATCTCTCCTTCCGGCATATTATTTCTGCTGAAAGCCGTAACGCCACTCTTGAACTCCATGCGGTCATCGAAGAGCTTCGCGTACTTGACCTCAGCCAAGTCCGCCACGCGGCTCAGATCCCTCAGCGACAGGATGTTCTCCAGCTTCTCGTACAGGTCCAGCAACGGGAGGTGCAACTTCGCCATGCGCAGTCGGCTGTAGTCCAGGTAAGCGAGCATCAGTCGGTAGCTGCACTCGTCCAGGATGCGAACAATGCGACGGGTGTACTTGGGGACACGACACTCGACGCGGGAGACCAGCGGAATGATTTCAAAAGCGCGGTATCGCGCCAGGAAGATCAGGTTGCTGGACCACTCTTCAAGCTCGAACACGGAGCGGAAATAGCGGCCCAGCAGCCGCATAGGATGCCGACCATAGGTCACGCGCAGGTACCGCTTCAGCGACGACAGCCCCGTAGTGCAGCTCTGGTGGCTGCTCATCCGAAGAGTCGTTAGGTTCCGCGTTGTAAGCAGGCTGGCCTCCAGAGCGCTAGCGGCCTCCTCATTCGACTCCTCCAGCATCGGTGTCACTCTCTGTGAGAAGAGATGGTAGTGGTGGTGGTGGTGCCGGTGGGGCCAGAACATACGGCTCATACCCGTCTTCTTCTTCTTCTTCTCTTCTTCTTCTGAGTTTGTAATGGTGCGTACCCACTGAGGGGATTGGCCAAGGCTTGAGGTTTGTCTAATTTAAATTGTTCTTTAGAATGGGAATATAATGATAAAAAACTACACTGCTTAGGGGCGGGGCCGCAGAATCATTGCACGAATCCGCTAGCATATGTCTTCCGGTAGCCGCGATGAATTCGTGAAGGAGGAAGTAAATTGCTTTGCTTGCTTTGCCAAGGCAGCTGGCACCTAATGAATAAAGAGCTTAAGTTTTTAGTTCAAGTCTAAGGCGCTCGAATGGGAGAGTAAGGTAACGTCTTCTTTGCTTTGTGAAATGGCGGAAATCAAACAAATAGTGTTCTAATGATGCTGGTTTATTACAAAGCAAGCTTGCATATGTTAATGCCAATTTAGACCTGCTGAAATATAAGTTTAATTTTGTAAGATGGCACCTCATGGCTGTGAGGGGCACTTCGCACTAGCAGGAAACACAAAACGATGAATTCCAGTTTAATTTTAGGTCAGCATACTCTGGACTATTGACGGTACCATTGGACTGCCCCCTGAGTAAGAAATATTTACGCAGACGTGCCACAGTTATACCTGCGCAATTAGGACAAACATATAGTATCGGGCCACCTAAGGCGAAACCCGCTCAAGAGTCCGCCCTCCCATTGAGCAGAATACCTCTATGTCCACACCCCCACACAACACGTACAGATACGGTGTGCTTTGGAAAAAAGTGCCAAAATGTTGTTAGATGAACAGAATGTTCATATTTGACAAAAAGAGTGCAAAGGGTAGGCAGTCAGGTATGAAAATACATGCGATACAGAGCTAGAAATTATTTTATGGCCAGAGCCATGGCCAGTAGTTCTACATCAAGTATGGGAGTGTAATCATCCAATCTAAAAGAAAAACTCCAATCTCGATCACACGAACAAATTCCAACCGCTGATTTGGATTCTTCTTGGGAGCCATCATTGGCAATAATCACATGATGTGGATAATGAGCAATGTGCTCTTTTAAAATGCTCTGTACGATACGCCCCAGGAAGAATCTTGGCATTCTTTGGGAATATGTTATCCACATCAACCGGCACAAGCGCATCCCCCATCGATAATGGTTCAATAGAAAAGAATGCATTCTTTGGGAATATGTTGTCCACATGAACCGGCACAAGCGCATCCCCCATCGATAATGGTTCAATGGAAAAGAAGTCAACGGCAATATAGGAAAGAACTGAATTGACAAACAAGAGCTAAGGGCGTCTAAAACTAGGTAATGTCGTCGCCAAGAATGTAAGGGGTAGTTGCAAAAATATTGCCTGCTCTCCACCAATTCGGGAGCCTATAATCATCAGGTATGTTTTTTACTGACAACAGCTGGAAGCGCGTCTGTAATGATGGAAGTTTTGCCTCTAGGCATAGCGCACTGTAAGCAACAAATCTGTGCAACCCAAGACGTAAGCGCGGGGCACGTTTTTCAAACAAAAAAGGCGGACGTAATTTATGAGCAGCAGTACCAGAATAGGTTGCACAGCCAAATTACAGTATTGGACAAACGTCAATTTGTAAAAAGTAAGAACGTTGCTTCAACCATTCCTGATCTCCTGAGATCAAGCCTTCTGAGTCTACCAAGAGCCCGCTCTCCTTTTACAAGTATAGATTCGATACGGGAGCACCAACTCAAAGAGGGATCATACATAACACCGAGGTATGCCAGCGCACTCACTCGTTTAATGATCTGATTTCAAGAGACATTGGCCCGTCGTACTGCAAAGAAAAAACTAACCAGCAACAAGTATACGTATACAGCTAAGTGAAGGGTTTGAAGCCACCAAGTCAAACAAAAAGGCTAGTTATGGAGCCGTTGGTGAAGGAACTGGAGGTGATCATCACATGCATAGAACGCAATGTCATCTGCATAAACATAGACAGTTAATTCGGGGTCACGCTGGATTGAAATAATTAAAACGTTGAAGAGGACTGGGGAGAGAACGGATACTTGAGGGACAAATTTGGTCGGGAGGAAGTAGTTGAACTTGAGTATGCCTTCTGTACAAAAAATTCGCGCCCTCGCAAGAACTGTGTACTCATGCTATAATATATGGAGGTACATTACAGGCCGTCAAACGTTCAAGCAAGGTTTCATATTCTACGCTGTGGTAGGCCTTTGCCACATTCAATGTGACTAAGGCCGAAAGCTTTCCCATTTTCCTGTCGAGCCGAATTCCGCTCTCAAAATAACATGGGTGAACAAAATAGAACATTCAGGATGAAAACAAATTTGGCAAGTCCTTAGTATTTTATTGCTTGCAATGAAAGCCATGAAACGAGGATTTAGAACTTTCTCCACTAATTTTACGACATTCGAAGTAAGACGAATAGACCGAATGTTGTGAATTTCTTATCCTAACCTTGATTTTTGAGCACCAAAAACGACTTTCGCAAGCTTCCACGGTTGTGACATCCATGCACTATTGATAGATTTATTTAAAACCCAAAGCAAGTAATCAGTGTTATCCGATCCCATGAATTTGCGCATTCTTAGTGTGACCCCATCAGGCCCAGGAGGCGAAGACTGAAAAGATGACAGGGCGGTTTCTACTTCCGTGCCCAACACAGAAAAAAAACCGAGTTAAGAAACGAGCGGTCGAACCCCCGACGACATAAGCCTGGAGGCAAGGCAGCGAGCCAGTACTTCAAGGTTATGCAGTTCATAGGAGACAGCATGACTGAAGCGACAAACATTGAATTTTCTGGCACTTTGAATTGCGCGGAATTGATCGGCTTTCTTTTTTCCTTTACCTCCGGCGAAGTTGACGCTACATGTTAAAAGCGGCATTGACAACCGTTCTTCAACAATGCATGGCAAATATATTTTGGTGTGAAGCGTTAATCATATTTAGAGACGGCGTTTGGCAAAAAGGCCTTCATTCGGTCGCCGAGCCCAGACCTTCGTCCGCAGTCGAAGCGAGGGGATGATGAGGATCATTTACAGATGATAATGCCGATGGGTATACACGGATATCACTAACCGGGAACACACCCCTTTGTGTCCGCAGTGCAAGCGATGATGGTGATGTTGCGTTCGGGCATAATGTCCGGCAATAACGTCCCTATGCTCACAATATTTGTTTTGTTTTCTTCAGTTCTGTTTAAGGTTCAGTGATGTAAAATAAACGGCTCGAGTCTCGAGTTTCGTTCGGGGCATAATATTGGTTTGTCTCTCGTTCGAAACAGTGATAATCGTTCCACCATTTTGCGCTACAAGGGCTTGGATCGGTCCAATAGATGATTTTATATTGTAAAGGCATACATTCAGTCAACGGCCATTACACAAGGTAGCGGGCTAAAAAAAAAGTAAAAGATTTTCATTATGCAAAGCCTTGAATCACGAAAAAAAAACATTAAACAATGGACTGGTGAAAATGCAAGTATTATCTTCACACACAGAACCTTGAATAATAGGTGAAGCCGTAAAGGTCGAAATGTTTTTTGTTTTTGGATTCGATGTAATTGGTATTAGAAGTGACTAGAACAATATAGCTTGGGATTAAAAATGGCGACACAATATCTTTTGTAGGTTTTGGCGCATGTTTGTACTAACAGTAAAGTTGACAACTATGTCCAGAAAAAAATGATCCGTAAGATGTGCGAGAATGCAAGACGTAAAGATGAAGCAGACCGGTTTAATGTGTTCTTGATTTCTGTTATGCTATACCTTCGCGTGTGCACATTTGACAGATAAATTTAGTGGACTGCGTGGTTGTGAATTCGTCATCAGCATCAACAGCCCACTTCTAATGCAGGCCGAAGGCCTCTCCAGTTGACCTCAACTGCCCCAGTGCTGCTCTGCTCGAGTGCATTATTTACCCCCACAATTTCTTATTTCGTCCCTCCATCGAGGTACTCGGCTTCCCGTTCTTTTGGACCCATCTCTTGGCATTCACTCCGTTATCCCAGTGGTACATCAGTTAAAATTTCGTCTCACAATCTGGTCAGCCCTATTATATTCATTTTTCATTATTTCAACTATTATATCTTTACTTGGCGGCAGGAGAAAGATGAGACGAACAATGCGATGGGGTGAAGCGATATATTTACATTATTTACATAGCGGCTTATTTACATCGATTTTCAATCAAAGTGCCGTGAGGCATTGCCCACTGGAGTTCCGTAATATCACCCTCGTGTCGAGGACGATCGTCCCCGTCGAGGCGTAGCCAACAGTACAGGCATCTGCTGTACATAGCCGTTTAATCATTTCTCTGTCATCTTCATCTCACTCGTCCTCTATCCACGCTCTTTCCTCCCCTTTCCCTTCCCATACACAGAATAGCTGGCCAGATATACTACCATCAGGACGACCTTCTGTGTTTTTTTCATTTCAATAAAATTCCTCTCTCTCTCTCTAGGGGATTGCGATGGGGATGAGCGATGCGTATTGGCAATGCGATAAAACCATACAGTGAACATGCGTCTGCCACCAGCGATGGCGAGCTGCCTGGCCCCCAACAGGAATGTCTTGGGGCAGAAATGTACCGTCTAGGACCTCACACCACGTTGGACGAGACTACTGGGGATGCGGCATCTTTGGTTGGTCGAATCTCGGCTTCTAAAGGCTGTTCTTCGAGTGCTTTTAGGCTGGGGACATGGGGCACGGGGGGTCTGATTGAGTGCTGCTTGCTGTGGGCTGGGGCTGCCCGACACGGTTCACGTTTCCTCGACGATTTAGCCCAGACCAAGACAATGCAATGCGTAGTCCAGGATGTGGATGGACCCGCACACTCCACCAAAATGTTTTGTGGTGGCAGGGCAAAGACGTGCCGAACGATGGCATGGAGTGAAGTGATATATTCAAACAACAGTAATGCCTCGCTAACTGTAAGCATTAAAACCGGGAAATATTTCTAGATAAGCGGATTTTTCAGATGGCCAAAGCTGCGCGAATTGCCATGGAAAATCGAGTTCTTTTCAGAAAAGTTGCTAGAGGTTGCGTGACTTGTGCTCGCGTTTTAATAGTAATACGAATGGGCCCCAAATATGGCAGCTTTTTCGCAGGTGACACGGAAAATCGAAGAAACGCACTGCTGCCCAAGCAGTCGCCCTTCGCCTGCAAGTATCGGAAGTTAAGTTGGCCCTCCAGGCCGGCGATGTTTTTTCCCCCAGCCAGCGACTTTGCCTGATCCGAAAATATACTCTCGGAAATCAGTACCAGAGAAGTCCGACGATCACCTTTCTACAAGTCTGGCCGACATAGATCAGCCATTCTCCATGACCGAGCTCTACGCATCTTTAGAAAGCGCGAATCCTCGTAGCGCCCCAGGCCTGGACAACGTCACCGTCGCAGAACTCCGGAACCTTCCAGAATCTTCCTTACGCCTTTTATTAGACGAGATTAACCTGGTTTGCTTAAACGGCACGCTTCCCGATTCCTGGCGTGACTCCCTTGTCAAACCCATTCCAAAGCCCGGAAAACCACCGAATGACCTTGCCAATCTAAAACCCATATCCCCCACGAGCAACCTCTGTAAATTGGTTAACGCATGGTTCTAGAGCGCCTTAATTGGCAGCTTGAGAAAACTGATACGTTTAACTCGCATCAAATCGGCTTCCGCCGAGGCCTCAGCACGGAGGATATTCGGCTCATGCTGCATCACCAGGTCCTCAGTGCTCACTCAGCAACAGGAACTCAGGACTTTCCATATTAGACGAGCTTGGGATATTACCCGCCACGGCTGTTGGTCTACCCTCATCACCCCCTCCATGGGCTGCGAGCACTCCTTTGACGGATGGCAAGCCACTTCCTTGTGGCATAGGACGCCTGCCTCGGAATTCAGCAAGACGGCGCCGCTTTGCCAAGGCGAACAATTTTAGCGTCATGAACATATCGCTCGTCACTCACAACATCGTATACACCGGCATGGCGGTGACTTCGGTGCCCCCACGAAATTATACTAGTGAGGAGCACGAAAATGGCCTAGTACACGTTTGTGGGGTGGCCTGGGTTAACACCACCCAATGAGTCGCTAATGCGGGTCACCTTACAAGCACCGCCCGCGCCGACACAACGCAAATCGATTTTCTTGCCCTCCTTCATGCTGCACAGTGGGTGAGAAATACTTTCGAACCAAGGTATATACCACAGAAGCTTTTGCTCTTCACTGACTTGGCTCGCGCATACAACATCTGCAGGCGAGTGAGCGGAGCTTCGTCTTCATATCCGGGAACCCTAGCCGACTTGGTCGCACTTTTCCTGGAGTTACATTCTAACCTCAACATAGCCGCCTCCAGTGCTTGGGTACCCGCCCATTCGGGTATTGAGGGCAATGAGTGGGCTCGCAGCGAGGCGCGAGCTGCGGCTAGACAGCGAACCTCCCGCCCGATGTCACTGTCAAGAAAGCAATCGCACAACAGAGACCCCGACAGATACTCCGGCGCCTTCATGACGGTAGGGAAGACCGCACCGAACAGCATGTGCGCCCTGCTCCTCCCATGCCAGAGGGGTTACCGCGGGCCACACAGACATTGGTTTGCCGCCTGGCAACCAACACCGCATTCTCCCCCGCGCTTCGCTACAAATTCTACGATAATGACCCCGCCGAAGGCCCCTGTCTCCCGTGTCGCGTGCCTGCAACGGCCGCGCATTTTGTCTGGCACTGTCAGTGTTACGCTCTACTCTACCCCGGGGCCATTCGTACGACGTCGTACTTCGACTGGGTGCTACCTTTAACGAGGGCATAACCACACTCACTTTGTTATGGGCCTCTCGCCGCGTTTGTCTATGCCGACGGGGGTCCAAGGGGCGCGTTGAGTAACTACCGCAGACACTCTACCATCCCACCCGCCGCACCTGACGACTCAACCAACCTCACAGGCCAGCACTGATGCAGACAGCAAGAGTGCTCTCATACAGGTCTGAAATAAAGCACGTATTTCTCTCTCTCTCAAAAACGTTGCTAATACTTACCAGCTCTTCAACAGCCGCTTCCAGGCTTGCTTTTTATAAAGGTTTGAAAGAGAAAAAAAAACATACAAGAGACATTCACCGGCTGGGTTTTGTGGCACTGCAATTCTACTTAGCAGAAAAGAACTCTTTAATGCTGGTCTGCTTTGCGGTCGCATTCAGGTTTAGTAAGCAGACCTGTAGCGGCTTGACGCATTGCATGAGCTGATCCTCCCCGCCATTCAATCACACCCCTATCTTCTAGTACCCTGTATCTCTGCGCGTGTTTTCCGTCCCATGACGTGCCACGGGGTTGCTTGGCGAAGTTGATACTGCCTCTAGGCTCAGGCTTCACGTTCGGGGAGAACATCGACTTTGTAATAGGCGTGGCTAAACGAGAAAAAAAAATTGAGGGACTTAGGCGCGGCAGCATCACGCGAATCTTGTGAAGCGGTCCACGACAGAGAAATTTTCGTTTCACTGTCAGTCAAGATTTCGAGGTATCCGCAGTTTGGCCCAAATATTCGTCGAGATAAAGGGAAACAAATAAACTGGACGTATAGGAAATGGCTTGGTGCAGCGGGAAATTTCGACTTAGCCAATTTTTCGAGATATGCGAGTTCGAGTTTACAACGTATTATTGTATGGCATAGCGGCCGTGACACAGCTCACGCAAGGTGCCCGCCAGGCACTTCGTCGTCGTCGTCATCGTTCTAGACTGATGGCTCTGTGAGGCATGCCAACCGGAGTCCCCGCCACAATTATCATCCTCGAATTTTCCCGACTCCAGGAAGCTCGTTTCCTGTGGCTAACTGTTCCTCTTATCATTCTTCGTTCCATAAACCCGTTGAGCCAACCTACGTTTTCTTCTATGACTGACCGATGCATATCTTGGTACTCAGCCCTAAGCAGCTGTAAGCATCGATCACGGTGGCAGCCAGGCCAGTATACACCAGAGGGTGCTACGAATTGTTGGGTCCTGACTGGCTGCCTTTAGAACTTCAACCTGCTTTAGTTGAACGCATGCGCCCTGTCTGGTGAGGGAAGCTTAGCTCTACTACTGGAGGAGCTCTCGGATATTATGTGTGATATTGTAGGTTTAGGCGAAGTTAGGAGGACAGGAAAAGGCTTTATGGAGCTCACTAGCGGGCACATTCTCTGTTACAATAGACCCAAAAAAGAAGGATGAACACGGGGTGAAATTTTTATTCCACAGAGACATAGCAGGGAATGTGGAGGAATTCTTCGGCATTAACGAAACAGTCGCAGTCGTTGTGATCAAGCTAAAAAAGCGACCCTGGTTGAAGATAATGCTAGCCTATGCGCCATGTGCTAGATACAATATGCAGCCATAGACACTACCTTCGAGCACGCCGAATCAGCAATGAAGAGAATGACGCTGTTAACGATTGTGGCTGCAGACTTTAACGCAACGTTAGGTGAGAAGCAAATAGGAGAAATGGCAATGGAAAATTTGGAATAGGCAGTCGCAACAGTCGAGGAGAATCACTGGGGGAATTTCCACAGAGAAAATATCCGAGGTTGATGAACACGCTCTTCCACAAACGAATTAGGAAAGGTACATTGAAAAGTCACGATGGTTTAACAAAATACGAAAGTATTCTGCATCAATTAGGTCAACGACGAGCGGGGCCCAGCGCTTGAAGGGCCCCGGTGACAGGGGCTGCTCGTTCATCGAGTACTTGTTATGTAATTATTTCCGTAACGTTAAGTGAGGGGAGAGAGAGAGAGAGAGAGAGAAACTTTATTGCGTGTCCGGCAGAGTGAATTAGGCCGTGGGGGTCGGCCCCGATCCCGGGCGGGTCGAGCCCGTAATGGTTTGCGCCACCGCAGGTCCTTCCCGCTGTCGGGTCAGGGCTTCCTCCACCTGCCGGACGGCCTGGAGTTGTGTGTTGTTGTAGTCTGAGGAGGTGATGGCTTCACGCACTTTTGGTGGCAATTCTTGTGCTTCAGAGTGTGTTTGTAGGTGAGTGCAATCGTTGGGGATGTGCGCTGTCGTAGCGGGGGCAGTCTTGCAGATGATGCAACGGTTGGTGTTGTATAGCGTTGGGCAGATGTATCTGGCGAGCACGGGTGTCAGGAATTGAGTCCGTCTGTAGCTGGCGGTATAGCACGCCTTCGCGGCGCGTTAGTTGCGGGTGTGGGGCAGGGAGTCGCTGCCTGTTGTGGCGGTACCATCTCAGGATGTCTCCGTACGTCTCAGTGGTACTGGTTCGCTCTCTTCGGCTCGCAGTTGGCTGTTCCGATTGCGGTCCGAGTGTTGGCTGTGTGCGTCGCGCGGTACGTAAGTCCTCGCGCTGCGCGGTCAGCCTCCTCGTTCCGGTTACGGATCCGCCCCTCCGGGTCGAGCGGTCCCACGTGTGCAGGATACCAACTGATAAAGATCGGGTGCTGGCGGTTTGGCCCGTCCTGTGGAGGGAAGTGGGCCGTACTGGTGCTTGTTGTGTTGTTCGCAAAGCGGAGGATCGGCTGTTCGTGAGTCGCTGAGTATCGTTCTACATCGAGGGTCGGTCGCGGCGAGGGCGATCGCGAGCTCTTCTGCGTGATGCGAGTCCGTGGCCTTGAAGCTGGCCGGCCGTGCGGATTGTTCCATCGGATGCTGCGAGTGCGACTGCCGTGTAGTAGTTGGGCCGGGCGCGGTCTTCCGCCGCGTCGACGTAGTAATGCGGTGTTATCCGCGGCGTACGTGGAGGCTAGCGATCGGGCTCTAGCCAGCCGGCGTTCTGGATGGTGTTCCGGGTTCGTATTCTTTGGAAGTGGGCGGACTCGGAGGAGTCTGAAGCAGGGTTCGGATAGGGTGGTCGTGCCCTCGGCGGCTGGTTGCGGAGCCTGATATTCACTTGTTGCAAGGATGTGTCGTCCAGAGCGCGTGGTCCGACAGCCGGGCTATCTGGACGTGTTTTGGGCTTCTGCTATTTCTGCCAGAGTGTTGTGGACGCCGAGGTCGAGAAGCCGGTACTGTGCGTGAGTGCTGGTAGAGGCCGATCGGCTGTTCGGTAGGCTTTGCGTATTGGCCGCGTCAATTTTCTCACGCCGCGGCCTTGCTCCAGTTGTGGTACGGGGCTATGTTAGGCGACGTGGCTGATAGCGAAAGACTGCAGGAGTCTCAGTACATGTGGCTTCTTCATGCCGGCGTGTCTCGATGAGACCCGGCGGATCAGCTGCGTGGCCGCGGTGATCTTGGTGAGGAGCTTGTTGACTGTGAATCCGTTGCGTCTGTGCGCTTCGATGTGCATGCCGAGGACGCGGATTTTAGGGACTTTGGGGTATGCTTCCGCCGTCGCGTGTATGTAGTGGCTATGTTGGCTGCGGCGTTGCCATCTTTCCGGTTTGGTCCTGGTGGTAGGATAAGCAGCTCAGACTTCGCAGGAGAGCACTTGAGTCCGGTGCCCTCGAGGCTGAACTCGACCGCCTCTATTGCTTGCTGAATGCATTTTCGGTCTGACCGTCTCTGCCGCCTCTTGTCCAAATGGTGATGTCATCGGCATATATGGTGTGCCGGATGTCGGGAACAGTGTACAGGGCCGTGGCTACCCGTATCATGACCAAGTTGAACAAGAGCGGCGAGATAACCGAGCCTGGGGAGTGCCTTCAGAGCCGAGGGTCTTGGGGGCGAGCTCGATGTCGCCGGCGTGGATGGTAACGGTGCGTTCTGTTAGGAAGTCCTTTATGTAGGCGAATGCTCGCGTTCCCATGTGGAGTGCCGATACTTGCTCCAGGATGGCCTTGTGGTGTATCTTGTCGAATGCGCTTTGGAGATCTAGGCCCAGCACAGCGCAGGTGTCCCGGCACGCCGGCGGGCGATCCAAAATGTCTCGCTTCAGGAGGAGCATGGCGTCTTGTGTACTCAGCTTTTCCCGGAATCCGATCATGGTGTGGGGGTAGAGCTCGTTGTCCTCTAGGTATCTCTTCCATCGGTTCATCAGCAGTGCTCGAGTACGTTGCCGACACATGAGTGAGCGAGATGGTCGGAGGTTGTACGGTGTGGGGGGCTTGCCGGACTTGGTATGAGGACTGTTTTTCGCTGTCTTCCAGGCCTTAGGTAAGGTGCCTGCGCGCCAGCAGGCATTGTAGTGCTTGCGAGGGCTGCGATTGTCGTGTCCGGCAGGTTTGCGGAGTTCCTTGTTGGTGACGCGGTCATGGGCCGGCTGCAGAGCTGCAGTTGAGCGTTTGTAATACGGATCTGATTTCCCATTCCTCGATGTCGGCGTCGAGTTGGGGGTTGTCCGCACCGGTGTAGTCAGGGAGTGGGGTCCGTGGCGTGGACGGCAGGTATCTGGCGTCAAGGCTTTTACGCAACTCGGCCCTCACCCTGATCTTTGATTGCTTTGTGCGTGTTTTATGGAGCGAGTGTCGCTGCGTCCCCTTGCTCTGGTACTCGTCTAGTAGGTGGCGTAAGAGGTTCCAGGTGCGGCCTTGTGTAGCTGCCCGTCCGCCCGTTGGCACACTGCATTCCACGTGCTGGCGTGAGAGGGCGGCGCTGTGGCGGTCCGATGGCGATGTTGAGTAGGGCGATGCGTTTTCGTAGCTTACGGTTGTGCTTCTGGGCCCTCCATCGCCGTTGCAGGGACTGCTTTGCTCGAGCATGTGTGCGAGGTGACTGTCGACTTGGGGAGGTGTTCGTCGGTTTTCGATCGACGTGGTTGCGCCCTTCCTCGCTTCGATGATTCTCTGGCGTACCACGTTTCGATGTCGTTCTCTGCCGTGTCTTGCTTGCCGTATTCTCGAGCTTGGCTCTGAACTCGCACCATTCCGTGACGGCGTTTGTGTTCTGAGGAGCGGTAGGGGCGGCGCCCCCCGTAGCGGAGGCGGCACCAGAATTTCTAGGATGCAGTGGCGCTGCCCAGTGTTTCCTCAGTGTTGCGCCATTGTGCGGGTGGGAGGTTGGGCGTCGGCTTTATGGAAGGTGAGGTCTGGGTTGGTGTCCCTCTGCGCCGACGTTTCGATTTGTGTGCACGCCGTGGGTTCGTTGAGCAGGTAGAAGCCAGCGTCTGTTGCCTCGTCGAGGAGCTGCCGGCCTTTAGTGGTTGTCTTGGGGTATCCCCAGTTCTGATGCTGGGCGTTGAAGTCTCCGCATAGGAGCGCCGCGTTGGTTTGGCTAGCTGCAGGTCTTGTGGATGAGTGTTCGGAATTTCTGCTGGTAGTGTTTCGGGTTGCTGTATACGTTGACCAGGTAGACGCTCTTATTCTCTTTCCGATGATCACCTCCACAACGCAGTGTTCGATGGCGCAGCTTGGGAAGGGCGGCGTGGTCAACGTATGTGAGGCCTTCCGCACGAGGGTGCACACTCCTTGCGCCGGAACCTTTTCCGGCGGGCCTGGCGCTTGGTGGGCTGGCGTGCGTTCTGTTAGCCCGGTAAAGATGAGGGGGTCTCGCTGTGTGTTTCTTGGATGCGTAGGACATCGGGGCTTCTGTGAGGTGCTTGTTGTATGTACTGTTGTAGCGTGGCCTTCTTTTGTTGGATTACCATTGGCGTTCCATTGCCACACCGTGAGGTTGTCGCAGTGGGCTACGGGCTTTTCGACGCCCTTATGGCTGTATGTTGGGAGCTGGGGCTGCTGTCCATGATTGGGCTGTTGCGGGGATATATGGCGGTTGTTGCTCATGGTTGCGGCGGTGGTGGTGGTGGGCGGTGGTGGGGCGTACTCTGGTTGAAGGTGTGCCCGGATTTGTAGCATCATCGGCCTGGATACTCTGCATGGTGTGCATCATTTGTTGGCACTGCTTTCCAGGGTTGTGAGGCGGTCGGTATTGGACTTCATTGCGGCTTCTAGTCTGTCTTGGCGGTCTTGTTGATGATCGAGGCGCGCCTGGATTCTTCTGTCTTTGGTGTTCTCCAACGCTCTTCGCTTCGGGAAAGGCTCAGCGGTCCTATTTGCGGTGGGGTTGCGATCCGGCTGTGGCCTGTCCACGTCGTTGTCCTCACTTATGGAGTTCCAGTGCATTGTCTGCCTCGGCGATTACGGCGTCAGTGCGGGCGGTGTTCCCGGGCTCGTGGTGGCTTGTTGGGGGCCGTTGTTGCAGCGAGAGCAGCTGGGCGAGTTTGGCATTTATGGCGTCGATGGTGGCTGCCTGTGCTGTGATCTTCGCGTCTTGTTCTTCGATGCGGCGTTTGAGCTGCACATTTTCCGAGCGTAGCTGGTTCACCTCTGGGCTTGTGTGGGGAGTGTCCTGCCTCTGCTGTGCCGTCGGGGCCTGTGGTCGGGCCGCATCCGCCCAGCTGATAGTATTTGTCAGTCCGTTTCGGTTGCCTGCTCGCGATGCAGAGCGGCGTGCGCTGCGGCCGCGGCTTGCTGATCTCTCACGCCCGTTGCTTCGTTGGCGAGAGCGGCTTTGCCGGGCGCCGTCGGGGCGCTGCGGCGGCGGCTGCAGCTGCGGAAGTCGCGGCGGTCCAGCTGCAGCTGTTTTCTGCGCCTCCGCTCGTCGCTCCCAGCGCCGTCTGGTGACCACTATGGGAACCTTGTACTTGTTTGTGCAACTGCCTCCCCGGTTGGGTGTGGTCCGTTGCAGAGCTTGCATCGTGGTTTGCAGTCGTTGGCGTGGCCTTGAGGAGGGTTGGGTGCTCCGCAGGCGAAGCATACTCGTACGTTGGGATTGGGACACACGTCAGCGGCGGCCTGATTCGTAAGTTACCGTGTTAACATGCCATATTTACGCTTCTCCTTCTACCATACACTCGGGACGTTTAAAAAAACTTGCACGCCCCTGCACTATCTCCCCAAACAAAACTCGACGTCATGTCAAGTATACGACACTCACCCCTCTGCATGTTCTTTGACGCACCAGGTGCCCTCTACCACATATTTTGAGAGTGCTGATCTAACCACAGTATCGCAGCAAATCCCATTCTTTAAAAGCTGTAGGAGAGAGTATAAGGAGCTCGTGTGAGGATACCAAGCCTCACCTGAATGATCACCCGGCTGTGCGGGCAGTTGTAGTGGTGTCCTAAGATAAGGATGTCACCCAGTAGGCTCTAGTTCTAGTCATCCAAGCTCATACAATTCCATATTCTTGGGCCCCTTTTCCCGTCTGTAGGAATGGAGGCTCTGCGCCCGGAATCCAAATGGTTTGAGGCGTAAGGAACCGGGCGCGGTGACAGGGGACCTCGGAAGAAAGCGAGGAAAAGAAGGATTGGCTTGAGCCCATTGCCTCCAAGAAATGTAACCGACTTTCGGTGCAGTCCAATCCAAGTCAATTTGCAACAGGCTAGTATCGCGCGCGGTGAGCTTCAAAACTTTGTACTGGTGCAAAAATAATAATTTTGAATGGTCCCAAGTCCAAGATAATACAGCGTAAAAATAGCGTCCCCACCTTGTTGTTACGAAAGTCAATGAAACAGTAGTTATTGGTTGGAAGCACATGCCTCTCCATTTCCAACACCCAACAAGCTGCATTTGACCATATTTAATGCAACGTTACATCGTTTGTTGAAATGCAAATATTGCATTATGAACATTTCGCAGAAGGTTTGTCCTGGACAGCTGCTCTGTAAAGAGCACAGTATTTGCCTCTTATCAAAAAGCTTCGTTAAGGCAGTTATAGTAACCAATTTCTTTAGGTTCCTTGGCACACTATGACACAGATGGGTAAGCCTAGAGCGGCCTTCGGAGAGTTGTCACACGACCACAACACCAACTCCGTTGAGTGCCTCCTCGCCAGCCCGTCTCTGCAATGAATTCCAGATCAATGTTTTGAAGCACTGTAGCCGATTCAATGAAATGCGAGCCACAGTAGCCACAGAGCGTAGTTTTCGCGTTTACGCAGCACCACCACAACTAGGCCTATTCGCTAAGCTTGGCAACGCACATGTAACGCGCGGCAAACACAAAGGCGAAGAGGCTGTCGAAGCTAACAAAAATGAACCTCTTTTTTAGGCTCGGCTGCCACGGTGACAACGCGGCGGCGAGTCCTCTACAGCTTTGAAGTTTACTGCCTCTGTGCTACATTTAAATCCTAAGGCTTCAGGAATCCGAATATTTCCATCATATAGATTTGGATGGGAACACTCACATTCGATCACTATATGCCGCGCAGTTTTTTTTTGTTTTGCTCCGCTGACCGCCCATACCCCAGCATTTTCTCTATACTTCTCCACAAAACTCTTAATTCACGAGGAATCTGCACTAGCCTAAAAAAACACAGCACTGCCCTAAGAATTATCGTACCGATTTTCCTTTCTGCTGTGCAATTTCTCTGCCCTGTACATCTCTAACGACGTTCTAGTTTCCTTTTTTTCTCCATTTACGTTTCTATCTGCCTTGCTTCTTGTTTTGCTACAGTGGCTGTCTTTGATTTTCCACTGTCCTTTCCATATTTCATTGTTAAACTTTTTAGCCCATGCGTGTCCACGCTTTTCGTGTATAGGTTCCTAAAAACTTTAACTGTCCACCTAAGTTCATTCATTGCTCTCAACCTCCTCTCAAATTATATTTTACTCTGAGATTATCGAACTTCAAACGACGCCCACCTATTCTCTCTCTGCACTTCTTCATTAGTTGTTTTACCATGGGCTCCTAAGGCCCGAACAGCATGCCGTTCTCTTCAAGGCTCTTCAAGGCATTATTCAAGGCTCTTCACGACTCTTCAAGGCGATATTCTTCAAGGCCTTTCAAGGTACTCTTCAAGGAATTATAGATCGTCCTATTTTAGCAGAGTACTGCATGCGCGAATGTGAGGCCCGAAACCTTTACTTCTTTCCAAATTTTCTCACTACTTCTGATTTTCTATACCCCTGCACAGTTCTATGCTTCATGATAGTCGCGTTTCGCTTTCCTTTCGTTTCCCTCCACTTCTCCTCTTCCGCACTGGGTTGTGTACAGGGGAACCCCCTGCCGACCACAATAATATCCCTAGCGCACCTCGTTTCCTTTTTTTCTCTCGAACCATCAGTACTACTGTAGAGGGGAGGGGCCTCTTCCGAGTGCCCTCGATTCGACAACTCCCCTTCCACGCCCGGCGGACAAGTATGGTCCGGTCTGCACTTGTTGCGACATCATCATCTTTTCCTATTTGCGGCTTTTCATTTTTCTCACCGTTATTGCAACTAAGAGCTTTGGCAGTTGCCCCTTTTACGCCTATGTTTAGGCTTAACGTTTAAGAGAGTTCTATTTAAAGCTTTACTACCTGCCAAGAAGTGCCTTACTCAGTGCACGTCGAGCTGCGGTTACAACGTCAGACCTCAAAGCGCATCAGTACGCCTAACGTAAAGTGATCGAGGCCCGTAAAGAATCCAAAGCTCCTTCTCCAGAGGTGTACTCACTTGTCAGAAAATTGCGCGAAACAATCAAAATCTCACTCACGTTTAAGTTTAAAACATGACTAGGACTTCTATTTGAGACTTCTCAAAGCACGACAGAACCAAAACGATCATAAATGGCTTTCAGAGATTGCTTTCTTCTGTCTAATGAAAGAACAAAACCCAAGAATTTCTTTTTCTAGCTGGCAGGCAAATGCATACAAGAAATAACTCTCATCCGGAACCAACGCTGCTGAAAAACCCGATGAAAGCGCCTGTTCGGTTCTGCTCCAGGGAAAAGGACAAAACCACTGTGCACAAAGTCATGCCGGGAGGAGCAGATCTACTGTATTCCAACATGCGATCGAGAGAAAGGAACTGCTCCAATTCGGTAGCATTTTGTTTTTGCTACCTTCTCCTAGAATAAATGCAGCCCGTCAACAAGAAAGAAGCATCAATGAAGCCAAAAGCCGAAGGCGCACAATAGAGCAGGGCGAGAAGGAGATTGCAGCCCGAGGTAACCCCGGCAGCGGGCTATCAATTGTAGTTGATGTTGACGGATTGCTCCGATCGATGAAGAACGTTCACCACTTCTGAACAATACCTGTCGGCCGTATCTGGGTCTCGCCTTCCTACCACGCGCTATCCATTCATGTCTTCTTCCAGTTATGGTTCCACTGGTCTCCTGACAGGCCCTCTCTAGTACGCACTTGCACCCACTTCCGCAAGTGTCTGACGAGGCAGTCGTAGTTGCTGGCAGCTTCTCTGCAATATGAAGTGGCGTGTTCTCGACAAGCCGAATTTTTCGCCAATGTTTAATCCTAAAAAGAACTCAGCGCCTTTTAACAGCAGTGTCCTGGTTACAGAAAATCTGAAAAGCAGCTCATCTTAGCATTCGGGACGGCCCAATCAAAATATTGCTTCACACCTTAGGTATGGTAGTTCATGCAAGCGCTCTTCCTTGTGCATGGAAACGCTGGAAGACCGCTTTCTACAATAAACTGAGTGTACGCCTTCAGCCGAAGCCTCCCGCAGGCAAGGCAAGCCTGATCGGACATCGGGAGCGAGCCGTGCAATTACTTAGAGCGCAGTCTCAAGCTACCGGCCACAGTTTTCCTACATCATTACCTCTTTGTATCGTGATTACAGTAACGCAATACATGTTCTACTGCTCACTTTACTTCATGTGGACAGTCGTTAGTCTCGCCGTGGGCCCCACATTAGGAGATAGGAACCGCGGCAAAGATAATGACGCTATTTGTCGCGCGGTTTTCGTAACAGTGCCAACTTGGATAACTTCGACCCGTTTCTACGAAGCCATTGGTCTTTCGTCTTCTTGCTTTTCATAGCTATCGATTTAAGGACTCCATAGAATCACTTTATTACACAATCCCGGTTAGTTGCGCTTATCGTTCACAGTTCTAGTAGGGTTCTTTTTTCAGCAGTGGAGACAAGCGAGGTCAATACAACCGCGTTAATCGACCAGATTTAGGGGAAATCCCCAAGGTGGAGTAAGTTTCTGTAAAGGAAAGTTTGACATCCACCTAAATCCTTGACCAGGAAGAATTTTTCTTCAACTGCGAAGTTTCCGAGAAAGTTGTATAGCTTTCCTTCGTAGCCGTATGGCTGCATTTAAGTGGATGTCAAACTTCCCTTTACAACCGCGTTGTGTGGATGTACGCTTCCCTCACTGCACAGAAACTGTGTTAAGTAGCGTGGAAGAGCGTACAAACCGCGACAGCATCCATCTTTGGGCGTTTTTTGTATTTTCTTTTCAACAGCATTAAAGAGGCAGATTTTTGAGGGGGCAATAAAGTCATCTGGCTTGAAGGTAGTGAGTCACCTGGGTGGCTGCTTGATGCTCGTATGGCTGGTCCTCCGGTGATCATATAGAGACCCGTATAAGAGAATCCCTTATCCGTTTTTTTTCCTGGTTGATTGTTCGTCTCGCCCATTTCTTCGCGCATGGCCAGTCAGTAAAAGCAGAAATTTCAATTTATTGTAAATGTTCGCTCCAACCAAAACAGCAGCTTACAGCAGCTGCCTTTTGCGCCTGTAAAGCAAAGAAAGCGTACAGTTGTAGATCTCTGTAACTACCTGCCAGTCATATTTATTGCAAATGACATAAACACAGGCATAGTGTGTGCTCCAAGTGCATTAACTTCCATACACACTGAATACACATACCGATATGTCCACAACATGAACAAATACTATAACAAGCCCTGCAAAAAGCATACTGGATATTTATACACCTGTACAAAGTAAATATTGTCCCCGGTGTAGTAATTCCATACAGTAGACGTGCATACTCCTATATACTAAGCAAAACATCCGCAGTACAGAACAAACACGTGACCCTGCGCACGCTAGAACATACAACCAAACGTGGCCTGAGCGGCTTCTCTCGTTGCAAGGAAGGCTTTTTTTTTACCGTTTGCGGATTGTCACACGGGACCCACGGTTTTCAAAAAGAAAGGGAAGTACTAGAAAGCAGAGGAATCATGGATTTACTCTTCTCCACTCTATTATATCAAGGGGCATTACCTTGTATACGAATCACATCTTGAATAATTCAAGGGGAAACTAGATCCCAGCAAAGCCCACTATTACCATTTCAAAAGTCGAAGGACCATGAATTGCTGCAAAGAATTATGGTAATCCTCAGCTCCTGCCATGTTTCACGTAATAGAATTTAGTCAATGATCCCACTACGTATTCACACAAAAAAAGAAATGAAGCTAAAGAACAAGACCAAGAACAAGAAGAACAAGCTCAAGCTTCGGTAATGGCAGGGCTTCCTTAATGACGGCAGTGATTCTTCAGCACTGACTGTGATCCCACGAGAAGCCAATCTCTAGCCGCCATAAAAGGAGATCAGCGATGAATGTATCGTTAAATACGAAGCTGCTAAGCCACATCAGATTGCGTCATTGAAAGCATCGATTCCAACATCCACTAGACTAAGGCGCTTTTCCCGGTAAGTACCGTGCAAAACTAGTTGTCAGTACGCTTCGAAGTTGACCATAATGTGTTTGGCATGTCGGAAGGATAGAAACCTATTGCAATTGTTGCAGTTAGCTCAACAAATAAAATCAGCGTGTTTTAAACAAAAATAGAAAAAAAGGCAACACACACTGCACCGCAGCATGACTTTTGTGAATGCGGGAGCAGCGAGAGTAACAAGATAAGAAATTCTTTATCTTCACCTAAGTAGCATTGTGAGTTGTGCAATGTAACAGGTGGATAGCTGGATCGAAAAAAATTATATTGGATCAGTTTATCTAGGACCACCTCATTTTTATCGACAGTCGCAAAAGACAGTAACTGTTGTATGCTTTCGAAGTGCCAGAGGTCTCTATAGAAAGAAATTTGTTTAATTTGTTACCGAATGTGGCATAAAACGTGTTCACGTTTTTCGATTTGTTCAGCTTACCTACCCAGATCTTTCACGATTACATCGGGAAAACGACAGCGCTATAGGCAAAGCCGGCTTAGAGAAAAAATACGAATGAAGGTTCTTTATACGGGTTTCTTGTTGCCGCAGGTATAGCCTTCACATTTGCATCACCAAGATTAGATATCATTCTTATCAGCTGAGGACGAGACATGAGCGGTACCGAGCTCAACAGGTAGCTCGCGCTACCTTAAAACCCAAGCGGATCCCGACGGACTTGTTGCGCTTCTTCGTTTACTGATCTACAACTCAGCAGCGAGTTTCAAAAGTAATTTGTCACTTGCTTGAAATCTCAGCCATATATTTACATCATTTAGTCTGTGTCTGAAATGCACAACCATAAAAAATTTCACAGCAGATTTACAACTACACCTTCATTTCTGCTTTGCTTTTTTGGCATCTGTATTAGTAGCAGAGCCGGTTGTTTTTATTGCTGTAGTGACGTTTCTCTTCTACTATTTCTGTGCAGATGGCTTCTTTTTCAAAGTAGCAATAAATTAGTAAAGCCCTGTCTATTGACTTACTGGATAGGGTACATTTTCCCCGGTTTTAATTGCATCTCTATGCTTCTGTTTATTTTGACACGACTTGTTCTTCAGCGTCGCAAGGAATTAAGCCATCCGCGTTAATCATGTGCGTCGCCTCTTGGATATAGTGATGGGCGTTGCCTCAATGCAGTGGTAGCGTATGAACTCATCAGGCCCTCAGTGAAAAGAGATAATATGAACACGGAGCCGCTTCTAGGTACCGAAAAAAGTTCTTAAAATACGGCAAAGGGAGATTACAGGCATCTGATGTTGTAATGCAGTTTGCCGTTTTCGCTTGCTAAAATCCAAACTGAAGCAGGCAGCGAAGCCTGCTGAGAGATATTCAGAAGTCACGTTAATTAATGCATGCATAAGGTTAGATCCTCGAAAGCAAACAGGAGCCATAAGCGCAGAATATGGTCGACGACAAATTGAAAAGCGGGAGCGATTTAGGATGATACTCTTGAATGCGAAGAAGCCGACAGCGCCGCTGAGTTCTTTTTTAGGCTGCGGTATCATGTATCATGCATTTTCTTCATTCTTTCTGCTCAATACCCACCCTTTCTTCTATTTGTTCTGTCTTTTGTCGGACACCTTTTAATGCGCTAATTTCGGAGAATTAGTAAGAACATGCCTCGGGAAGCATGCGGTATGGTAATAGCCGGCTGATGAACTAAATTTGTTTACAAAAACTTTGGTTCCCTTCCTCTTTATGGAGGAGGATGACCAGGGGAGCTGGGCGCAGTTCTAGGAGCGCAGAAAACGAAGACGCTTCTGGTAATTTGAAATGAAGTATACGTCCTAGTTAATTCGCTGAATGAAACTCGAAGGGATTAGGGCTTTTATTTAGCGGGAAAACATGGGGCTGTCCGTTTCCCTAGCGTAGAATTCCACGTATTGAAAGCAGATGGGAATTACACAATATTTGCAGTTTCACGGTGAACTATGAATTTATAAAAATAAGGTGTAACTTAGCGTGACGTTAGAGTCGTCTTTGCGACTGTTTGTAATTTGGTTTAGGGATATCTTCGATAAAACAACAGTTACGGCCATTTTTTGTAATCATACTCGTAGACGGTCCTGTGATGACAGCAGCCTGGAATTCTGTAAAGTTTACAACTACACAGTGAACTCTTATTAAAAGTAAATAAAACTCGGCGTAACCATATATTCTATTTCGCTTTCGCGCTTCAGTCAGCTTTGTTTAGGAAGGGGTGGTAAAGTTTTTACCGCACACCTAAACGCCTCCCATTCAGTGGCAAAGGTTATCGGCTCAGACGTGACTACTTGTTCTATGTACTTTTTGCCGTTATTCCCAAATGTTTCGTCGCTCAGTAACTGGGCGTCAAATTTCCACAGGTTCCCATTGGACCGCGTCTTTCGTTCCTTGTTAAAACTAAGTGTGAATTATACGTGTGTGCGCATCAGCCGATAGCTTCATCGTGGTGCTTTTCTACGGACATGAAAACTAAACACAAATTTATTTGAACACAAAGTTCAAAATTAAAAGATAACGAGAAGCATGTGGGCTAGTATAATTCAGAATACGTGCAAAAAACAGCCGCAAGATGACGGTTGAAATACGGAAACTGTGGCGAATAATTTAGGTTGCTTTTAAGGGAATGACCTCTTCACAACATCTTGGGTGGAGCAGACCTTCGTTCGCCGCGAGTGCATGCATGCTTAACACCGTGTACCAGCACTGCGTGACAGCGAAGATCACTATCACAGTGAAGGATGGCTGGGAACGCCCGTCACTGCTGCGGTTTCTCGGACGGCGCGGTACAAGTTAATTACGCTTATTGCAGACATAGCAGGAGAACCACGCCTGTACACGCTCTTCTAAGAAATGCTCATCAAGGCTTCGTCTTTGCCTTTTCAATAGTATACAACGGCCAATGCCCGCATGGCCGTCTTATGCTTAATTTGAACCCACCCAAACAGTGAAAAGCGAGTGTAAGCAACTCTGCGTGTTCCGCAAAACGTAATGGTTGAAAGGTATCTGGCTATGCTTCTTGGCTGCTTACCTTGATCCTAGGTTTCCACATGCCTCCCCCCCCCTCCCCCCCCCCCCCAAAAAAAAATCCCTCCCCTTGGGGGAGGGGAGGGATGCGTGGTATATACAAGGTTGTATTTGTGTTGAAAAATGTGGTTGAACTTGTTGCCTCTTTCATAGGAATCAGTAAAACACGAAGTGAAATGTACCTTCCCAGACGCATTTAAATGTTTATTGTGCATCCATATGATCTTGCACATCGTTATTTATATTAGGCCTTGATGACGCCGTTAGACGCATCAACGTCAGACACTGAATTGCACGCGCCGAACATTGCTTAAATCTTACTGAAATGACAGCCCGTTGAAAACTGTGCGAATGAAACCGAACCGAAACCGAAACCGAAAGCAGTAGCTGGCGGAGGGTGCCTGCATTCACCCGCGTCCGGGGTACACGAAGGCGCTGGCATCAAGGCGCCAACTGTCGGCGCTCTTTACCGTCACGATGAACTACTTCGCTACGCCTCTCATTGACGAAAGCAGCATCCGAATGAAAAAGATATACGGCGCGTTCGTATACCTACTTGCGCTTGAATTCGCCGCGCAGTGGGCGTAGCGCTGTGTACCTCCCTTCGCGGCCTTGATGTCTAGGAACACGGCTTTCTCATGAAGTTATTCGAAGTGAAATGACGTTTGTAGGGTTACGAGGGCGGACGCACACTTGGCTCTGTAGCTACGTGCATAATCGGTATCTCTATATGACCACCAATGCAGGCGACACAAGGCAGCATGAGATTACACAGGGCGTCCCTCAAGGCGGAGTCCTAAGTCCTGTGCTATATAGCATCTGTCTCATCCGCATCCCGAACGTGCTACCCCAAGGTGTCAACATATCTCTCTATGCTGATGACATTTGTGCCTGGGCTTCTGGCAAAAACCGGAGAAGTATATGATCCAAACTGCAGAAAGCTCTTCTTGCAATTCAAAAGTACCTTAGTACCTACGGCTTGCTAATTTCACCCGAAAAGTGTGACGAGATTGCCTTTACGAGGCGGGATGTGTCCCGCTATCCTCTGGTCATAAATGACACAGAAATACCGTACGTTCCCAACCATAAATTTCTCGAAGTTACATTAGATCGCTTACTATTTGCCCGCCCCCCCCCCTCCTCAACCTTAGAGAACGCCTGCACTCATTTATGCCCATTTTGCGGATGCTGACAGGAAAAACATTGGGCTGTTTAGTGCCTTCACTATGGCAACTTTATAAGGCACTATTTCTTGGCCTTCTGCGGTGCAGCATCCTTGCGCTGATTGGTTTGTTTAAGACAAACTTCAGAGTGCTAGAGTGTGCACAGGCTCAAGTTCTGCGCATCTGCCTGGGCCTTCCAAGGTGCACATCCACGAGTGGAACTGTCTGCGAAGCAAGGTGTATGTCCGCATAGACACTCCAAGCTCAAGAGTTCCTTCGTACCAGCCTCCGTCTCGTAACCCGGTGTGCTGGCCATCCCCTAGCACAGGTGTCATCCCCTCATGTACGGAGCCTCCTACCGGCCAACTTCTAACACCCAAGCAAGCCTGCCTTTCCGCCATGGAAAGTTGCACCATGGGATGTATGCCTCACCATACCAGGTATAGGCAAGAAATCATCTCTGCCTGAGCCCGCCTGTCGATACTACACGCTGGCGCATACCAGTTCGCGTTAGCTTGACCACGTTCCGGTATATACAGACGGATCCGTGAAGTCCTACTCGTCTGCCATTGGAGTGTGGATCCCGTCGGTGGGACTAACTGTGAAAGAGAAACTTAGTCACAAGACGTCCTCAACCTTCACTGAGTCAACTGCTATTAGGGCGGCACTCCTTCACATAACCAGTAGTCCCGCTTGACAATGGGTGATTTTTACCGATTCGTGGCCTGCCTTGCAAGCACTAATGAAGCCATCCCACCGCTGCAGCCAAATTGTGCGTGAGCTACACGCATTGCACACACTAGGGCTACGAGGCTGGCACCGCATCTCGCTTCCATGGCTAGCAGGTCATTCCGGCATTCAGGGGAACGTCATCTCTGACGCAGCAGCGAAAGAGGCGCACAATCTGCTTGTCTTTTCGAATCCCGTATTCCAGAGAAGACGGAAGTACAGCCGTGAATGCGCTGGGATGGAAACTGCAGTTATCAGCTTGGCAGGACCCTCTTAGGATACCCTTGCCTCTGCACGTGATTGACCCTCAGTGCAATTTCCAGTTTTCGCGAGGTCTACAAAAGCAAACTGAAGGTGGCCTTCACCTACGACGCCTGAACGTTGCCTTCACTGCTTGTTTTTTTTTTAAGATAGGCTGGGCGGACTCTTCATTGTGCTCTGTGTGCTCTGTGAGAGACGACATACAGCATGTCTTGTGTTACTGCCCGCAGCACACAACTCAACGCGAAACTACTAAATGACCTCTAGTGCGACTGCTACGCGGAAACTCTTTAGAGCTGCATCACTTTCTTGGTCCATGGCAAAATCACGCTGACGCGGCGCGATGGACTAAGGCTCTCATAACTTTTCGGTCTGACACGGGATTAATCGGTGTTCTTTAACCTTGGGATACTCAGATTTTTTCTCCCAGTGCTGTAAATATTCTCTACGTTCCGAACTGATTTTATTTTCTTCTCCTTCTGATTCATTGTTGCTGCGCACGTCTACCCCCTTTCTTTTCTTTTTTCACCTCACTACGTTCACCCCCATCTGAAGTAGCAAGCCCCGCAGTTTGTGGGGCTAACCTCTTCAGTGTTCATTAGTTCTCTCTCTCTCTCTCTCTCTCTCTCTCTCTCTCTCTCTCTCTCTCTCTCTCTCTCTCTCTCTCTCTCTCTCTCTCTCTCTCTCTCTCTCTATCTATCTATCTATCTATCTATCTATCTATCTCCCTCTTTCTCTCTCTCTTCGCGGCGAGAGAATTCGTTGCTCGAATCCGGGCAGAGCCGTGTCAGTGGAACGTTTTGAGGCGATGTGATTTCCGTGACGGATATGACGCCGGTGAGATCTTGGTGTACCCGGGCGTAAAACACTTTAGTGTTAAAAGAACGCCATGTTTTTCTGACATGCAATGCCATTTGTTGTAGAGTTTTTCTCGCTGCGCGTCACAACGCACTTTACGGCCATTTGAAGACCCAACCCAACCTCGTGCAGTGACTCTTCAAAGCATATTGATTATATTTTCTAAGTGAACAAATGGCGCCATCTGGTCGCGGCGGCGGCACGTGTTGACAGTGGCGGCGGCATTTTGTTGTGTTTCCTCATCTTGCAGGAACAACACAACTCCATCGCAAGAATAGAGTTTCTTATTATCTCGCGGAGCGCGCTCGCCCGCGTATTGGCTCTACTCGCGGATCTTTGCGCAGCTCGTTCGACATATATTATTGTCCGCGGTTGCTGAATTGACGCTTATAAAACACAAAAAAAAAATAATCGCGGCACAATGGCCGAAAAAACCGAAAACCATTCCGCTGTCTAAACAAATGGTCAGGCCGTTTAAAAATCGGGCAGATGGCAACCGTACTTCCTTTTCATTGTGTCATAGGCTTCCGGGCTCTAGCTGAGCGCATTCATCGGTTCACTGTACTCGAGTTGGTCTGCGTAAACGTGATATCCTAGATGTTCATTGCTTGTTCACCTTTCATTCTATACAGAAGGCCAATGGTCTTTACTAGAGCTGAAGGTGAATCTCTAACAGGAAGCAAAATTTACTGATAATTTTATTGATTATCGCACAAGTATAAATGCAGTTAAGTTTACCGAGACACGCTGAGATTCTTTTTTTTTGTAAATTTAAATTCGTGATTACGGCATTAACTGGAATTCAGCAGATTGCCCCCTTGCCTGGAGTCCTTAGATTCGAAATACTGCGCCTTTGTTTCTGCGGGATGCTTGTAAGGCAAAAGGTGCCTGTCGATTGATAGAGCTATTGGAACCACGCGCACAGAGCTCGCAAATAGTGTAGCCAACGTTACCAGGAACCATTGCCCTGGTTCCCCAGCATTCCCGACAGAAACTAGGTCAACATTGGTTTTAACCACGAAGGACGAACCCATAATATGCAGCTAGTACGATTTGAATAGGATGGTGGTTCTTTTGAAGTCTTGGTCCGAGTTAGCCAGAATACCCGACATGTGCACATATACAAACAGCGAAAGGTGTTGATACCAACGTTTACAGAACCAAAGTCCGCTGTAAAACTTCGAAGAGTTTCTCGCCGGCGCCGCACCCAGATGCATCGATGGCGCTGCAGTCGCACCCGGCTCCCGCACGGGGCACATGTAGGACGGCTGTGGTCAGTACGTTCCGACGGATGCACCTACGATTTTACGGCCAGCGTCTCGGGTCCGCTATGTTCCTGTAATATGTTTTCTGGGAGAAAGAAGATAGGAATGAGAAACTTCAGTCTTCTTGCGCCAGTCACCCTTGGAGAATGTCCTGAAAGCGCAATTTCCCAGCGCTACAGCCGCGCCACACCCAAAGACGCTGTTTTGTATTACCTTGCCGGATAGGTTTGGAAGAAAGCTTCCAAGTTCTCCGAATTCGTCCAGTGCCGGGCGACGATTACAAAACCGGAGAGCGTGCCTGCAGCGTCTGTTTTCACAGACGCTGGGTCATTTCTGCCTGCAACCATCCAACAAACATCAAAATCGCAAACCGCGCTGCTGGGTGCCATTGAGTTATTTGTGTAGGGGAATACCAAAACAAAGAATGTCGCCGAGAACTTGTTTTTAAAGATCGTTGACCTTCTATCAGAGTTGACACTTGCGAGAGCAGGGTTTAATATGCACTGCGAGGAGTTCACGGTGCGAATAGTAAATTTCTACTTGACGATGCGCATGCAATTCTACACCAGATTTCTCGCTGTAAGGAGTCGGGTCAGCGAAAAAGTAAAGGATTCGGGGGAGAAGGCTCCTGTAAATATCTCTTGCATGCTTGCAAATACTGCAGTAAATACCTTTTGTGTACAGAAGCCATGATAATGTTACAGGGTAGACTTCTTGGCAAACAATAAGCTGCCTGAGCAGCAGCTTCCAGTGGTGAGGTTGCGGAGCGGGGAATAAAGACGAAGACGACGACCGCAGTGCGCCAGGCACGAACAGTATCTCGGCCACCACTGCGTTTCCGCTGCAGTGCCTAGTAGCTCCATTAATAGTGTACATACAGCTATTTTAATCTCGTCTACCGACATAAGGGAATAAAATGAGGCAGATGAGATTAGAATAGCTGTATTTAGGAAAATAGGAGCCTAAAAAACACCCCCTTTTTGGTTCTTTCATTCAGCCGATAAAACTTTACAAAGTGAAGGCAATGTTTGCCTTCGTACATTTATTTCTCGTTGTAACGCAGCAGCCGCATTTCCTGCTTAAGTGGTTCGATTATGCAGCCGTCTGAGCAAGAAGCGTAACTTATGTAATGTCGAACGGCGAACAATGCTGTAAACGAACGCGGAAGTGCAGCCACAAAACGGGTGTATCACGATTGCCCCGCGTGCACAAGTCCCGTCGCAAAAGCCCCGCGACGTTAGCCCCGTGTCTCAAATGCCCCGCGAGCAGTAGCCCCGCGTCATAATCCCCGCGTGCCAAAAGCCCCGATGCCAGTTTCCCTGAACCATTCTTACGGGGCGATATTATGGCGCGTCATTTTCTTTTCAGTGCTTCATTTTTTTTAATTAGAGTAAAGTAATGTTTGACGATCTCCTCAAGAAAATGATTGCGTCTGCCGCTTTTCCGAAGTAGTACTGGGACGTTATGCGTTCTTCATTTGGCTGCGCTAATTTAGATGCGTGTTCAAAGTACGATGACGGTGACCGCTACCCCCCCCACCCCCACCCCCTCCAGATTCGCTTCACCCCGTTGCTTAAGTGGTGACCATGCAGTGCCTGCCGAACGTACAAACCATCGCCGTGGTCTCTGAAGGTGGCACGTCGGCGGGGACACAACGGGTTTAATTAATTATGAATTAATTGAATTGATATTTGCAGGACACGGACTCGGTGGACGAAAGCATTCACCACCAGACAAGCCAGATACTTCGGTCAGCGTTTTCGTGTCTTTAGTTTTCTTCTCCCGTCTTGACGTCCTCCTTTAATTGGCCACACAGAAAGATTACCAAGAAAGAAAACATACGTAGAATAGCGTGGGCTTAGATTATGACTACGGCGCTTAAAGAAGCGGGTCTTTCGGAGCGGGGCAGTCGGCACGGGGCAAATGAGACGGGACGAATGATACGGGTCAAATGAGGCGGGGCAAAAGAGACGGGAAAAATGTGTACGGGCTTATGACCACGGGGCTTTCGAAAACAGAGCAAAAGGCTTGGAGTTTCCTGCGCGGGGCAAATGAGACGGGGCTTTTGAAATCGTGGGCTTTGGTGCACCACCCCACAAAACCACGGCCTTGCTAATTTTGCAAGTGGCTACATTGCAATGGCTTTCGCCGATGGAGCGCCGTAGCTTCGGTGACCTGTGCCCAGACTTACCGCTTACAAATGAAAAATAAAAAATTATCAGCAGGATGATCGGTATTGTTCGTGATTTCGCTCGCAACAGCGGTACAGCTGCGGCCCAACGTCTTTCGTTCGTGCTTCACCAGCGGCTGCGCCGGGAGCCGGTTGCGACGACGACGCCACTTGGCGCTATAAGCAGCGTGGGCGCCGTATTGTGGGTAGGGCGGAGGCGGAGGGTTTTGCAACTGACCTCGGTTCAATAAATGTTGGTTGATACAGCCCCTATGCGAAAAGAAGTGTAGTGAATATAGTAAAGTTTTCTTTTGGCTTCCTCCCCCAAAGGAATATCCGCTTGTACCGCCGTCAGTCAATGAGGACCAGACGAGATGTTCGCAGGTGCGGCCGTAGATCTGTTAAGCCGCCGGAGGCGGCCGTCAAAGAGTCGATGGGTTCGATGGTTGCTGGTCTCCGTCAGCCATGAGACGAAGGCTTGGGTACGGCATAACTCGAAGTTATAGGCAGCACTATTTACAAGCGAAATTTACAGTATATACATAAAATGGGGGTAACTCGTTACAACTCTCGGCGTAGCCGAAGGTACAGAGTACTTGCAAACGAGAATGGACCCAAGGACCCAAGTGGTGGATCTTAGAAAGGAAGTCACTCGCATAGCCGATAGCCCGTAGCGCCTGCGAGAAGTAAAATCCAACCCCCGGTAATGGGTTTCCTAGCATTTATAGAAGTTGGGGAGCGCCCCTGCTGGTGTGAGCGTTCACTTGATGTCAGACGGCTATCCGGGCTGACATCAGGGTATGACATCAGATCTCAAAGCCTCGATTGGTTCACTCCAAACAAATAAAACACACGCACAAAAAGAACAAACCAATCCTAAACATGTCCCTCCCTGCGGTCACATGACCCGACACTCTCTCTCATACAACTCCTAGTACGTGTCCCGCGTACGTTATTGCAACCGACATGCAAAGACAAGACATCTGCTAGCCCAAAGTCACTGACCGCGCGGAGTGGTCACACCATTACGTAAAACGGGCGGCACCTTGCTCAAAGCCAAAGCCGAACGCTTAGAGCGGTCTTCTCGCGGCTAACATATTACAGTGTCCTCGCCTTGCCGCCTCGCACTTGTCCGCGCGCACGCCGGCACAATGAGGGAGTCGTGGCTAATCCCTACCCCAGTCTAAGGGACGCCGCTGCCCGCCGCGTGACTGGCGGGAAGAGCTGCTCCCAACCTAGGCGAGCATTCTCGAGGCGAATGACCCATAAACGAACAGCACCGCCGGCTTCGCAAATCCTCAAAGCCTACGCCGCGCCTTTCTGACAATAAGGGACGCCATCCTTTCGCTTCCCGTCAGCTCGTCAGCTTTGACGACAACCGAGCCACTTCCCAATGTCGGCAAGCCCTAATAGCGGCGTGCGCACGGTCCGAGGGAACCCCGCGCCGAAACTGCGCACCCATCCGCCGTTCACTGAGACCTACCCGTCGACCTACCAACGCAACAAATCTACTCGGGCCAAGTACCCCCGTCTTTTGCCACACAAAAGGAAGGAACACAATGCATGCACTCGGCGACCCCCAACTTCGCGTCCCGTCTTTAAACAAACAGAGCGAGAATTCCGCAGCGGGCTTACAAATACAATGTGAGCTCGGTTACAAAAGTGAAGGTAACAACTCCCGACGGTGTATCTTACAGGGCAGCAGTCCGCTCAGAGCCATCCAGGGCTCCGTAAACCAAACAAGCTCATAGAGATGCTCAGGTCATAGTAACCTATAGGCACTCGCACCGAAAGCAATAAAGAAAACAATACTGAACGTTGCTCCCACACCATGAACTCTAACGATACTTCGCAAACTTTCCCGCTGTTTCTTCTTGTGGTTGTTATACTAACGGTGATTCTACTCTGGCACAAAAACACATCAAATGTCCGGCATTCCCTCGGTCGTGCCATAACCAATTGGCGCTGTCCTGTGTACTACCGTGAACGTGGGCGGACAAGACTGCTTCTTTCTCGTTGTAATCACGTGAATGCCAAGCGGGATTCTTGCCGATTCCCCTGCTCCAGAAGTGTTACTGCGGGTCAACCATAAAGGAATAATATCTTATGCGTGCCCGCGCTGAGTTATAGAAGCGTCAGGTGGATACAAAAACCGAACAAAAAATATTACACTAAGAAATAGGTACACTGAAAAGCAACAACGTGTACAAAGTCAATCTATTCACAATATGGGATATGAATGCCATGTTCACAAAAAAAAACACCAAATACATAACACTGCAGTTACGATTCAATCAAAAGGGAAGTGTTTAACAAGTTTCTAGATTAGATTTAAAAACGCGCAGTGAAACAGAATATTAATATCAGGGTTTAGCGAATTCCAAAGTGAAATGGCGGATAATTGAATCGTATGTTTGCCATAATTAGTGCGTAGTACATGAAAATAGCAGATTCTGGTGTAACGCAAAGTGCGTTGAATTAGGGTTAGATGTGATGCGTTGAGGGAAAATATCTAAAGCGAGGTTGTTGTAAAAAATGTTAATAAGGAGGTAGTGATTCTGTAGTGATAAAGTAGATTCAGAGGCAAAACGCGGAGCTGGTGGAACATTGGGGAAGGTTCTGCTTTTCAGTGATAGAATGTAATAATGCTTAGAGCTTGTTTCTGCAGTGTTATTAATGGCGTGATGTGGGTATTATACGTACGATGTGCATATGATACGTACTTGCTTTATTTCCACCTTTCTACTTCTCTGACTCAATTGGTTCGCTTAATACACCGCGTATCACATCGACGCTTTGGAATGCAAGAGTCAGACACCTTGCGCATGGTTTAGGCATTGCTAGTCAGCCGGATCGCCTACGTTACATCGTATTTGGGTCTCAAAAAGAACGAGAAGGCAAGATTGAATATCTGTATCCGTCAAGCCTATAAGACTGCCATAGGATTGCCCTCCAAGACATCGACAAAGAAATTACTTCAACTTAGGTTGCACAATACTTGGCAGAGATAGAGGAAGCCCATCACACCTATCAAATAGAAGGCCTCAAGCTAATGCCCACAGGACGAGCCACCCTAAGAAGATTGAATTATGCAACGCCGCCCACCCAAGACTAGAAGGTTAGCATTCCCCTGCTAATTAGACAGAACGTCAGGGTAACGACACTACCACGACACATGCACCCAGTTTACAATCAAGCTCGCCGAATCGCACGAGCCGGAGTCATGAACACAAGGTATGGTCAAAACCCGACTACAAGATACACTGACGCGTCTCCTTATCTTCAGCGGCCAGCCCACGCGGTATGCGTCACCAATTCAAATTGGAAAGAAATGACCTCCCTCACCGTCCGTACAACACCCACGGAAACCACAGAGGAAGTGGCTATTGCCCTCCGCGATGACTATTGAGGGCGCCATCACAATGTTTACGGATTTGCAAGCCGCGTGCCGCAGTTATCTACGGGGACGCATCTCCAAAACGGCCCTCCGCGTCCTCGAAACCAAGGGTCAGCTACCCGAGATATAAATCGTCTGGGTACCCGGACACACATCGCTCGCCGGTTATGAGACGGCCCATGCCGCCCACGTGAAACGTAGACCGAGCCGCTATCTACGAGGAACAAACATCGCCTGCTGCTCCCAAAACAGCACTATGGTAAAATATGGAGATAATCTGGCCCACTATCGCCAAAGCAGAAGAATATTCCCGGCTCTACATCCCGAGTTACCCAGACAAGAAGCCTCTTTCAGCCTCTTTGCTTACGCAAAAAAATGGTATGTTGAAGTGGGTCCCTTGATATCCTTGTTTGTCAAAAGACAAGCATATATAGTTTTCCACTTCAGTTATACCATCGCATGCGTTTTATTTGACAAAAGCCTATACCATGGCCTGTAATTTGTGGAGAGACACACTGTTCCCGAGCACAAATTGTCGTCGCCTCGCTTCACGTGCTTCGCGATCAATACCAAAAAGCAACAAAGAGAAAAGCCGGGGATTATTCACTGGTGCGTCGGAACGTCATCACGAAAATTATCCATCAAATGCATTCAGAAGACGACCATACTTCGGGAAAGCTTGTCGCGGCGTCCCCTTTTCCTTCTCGCCAGTCCATGTGGTCAGCGGGAAATGATTTCACTGTTCCGGGTCATCCATGGGTCCAAAACAGCCCACGAGTGCACGGTCCCAAGAGGTCCCTTACGGGAGGCTCTTTGAATCAGATGGTCCGTGACATTCGTAGGAAAGAAAGAGAAGCGAGGGAATCAAGCGGAGCTCGCTCAAGGACCACCGAGAGAAAGGGCGCCGAAGATTAGGTTTGCCCGCCGGCCTCAAATCAATGGCAATGGTTCCCGTTCTGTTCCGCCATTTACTAGCACTTCCCTCTTTCGTTTTGTGGTTCCGTCCTTCCTGGGGTAACGTGAGAATTTTATTTTTTTTCATCCGTATGTTCTCAGTCACCCCCTCCCTGCGTACAGCGTGTATCAAACTTTCTTGTTCGTTAATGATTTTCAAGACGCTGGTAGATTGCTGTCTCCTTCCGTCTTTCAAACATTATCGGGACTGCATTCGAACCCGCCATTCAGCCTTTATATTTTTTAACGGGGCAACAAAAACTGGCCTCGGTTGACGTTTACTTAAGCTTCTAAACAGTATAGAAGTTATTTGTCACTTAACGTGCATTCACAGTAAGAGATGAGAATGATGACATGAGTATAGCCTCTGCACTGTCATAGGAGGCAATTGTCTCTATTGAAAGACTGGTAGATTCCGCTTGCACTAACGCTTACTCTTCTCGTGGCAAGAGTGGCCAGTATACAAGGTACGCGGTGCACGAATACGGAGTGCAAGACAAACTCGATGGCATCTACGGAGCAGCCGGTTCGAAGAGCGGCAGTTTTGGCATAGTGGGTGAGGAGCTCAACCGTGGTTACAACCGACCGATGACCAGCTGGTGTAACAGGCAAATGACCTTTCCAGGTGATGCTGACGACTTCAAGTGCTGTACACGGACGTAGTAGCGGATGCAAAATTCCAACAAGTGGTGCCGTTGGATACTTACGGAGCTGTCAGGGCACGCAGGAATGGACGTATTCGAAGACACTGCTTGAAAGACCAGACCACAAGAACTCTTTATGCTGTGGTCGGTCTTATGGAAGCTTAACTGTCCTGCCGTAGCATCGTCGTGAAAAACTCTCAACACGTCATGGTAAAGCTCGGTTAAAGCACGGTAGTTTAGAACAATTTATGATGGAATTGTTTAGTCTTTCTAAATTTCTTTTTTTTTTTGCATCGCAATGAAGGCGGAAAAATAAAAGTTCGGAATGAAATATTTCAACCAAGCCATTCGTCTGACCCTTATGTGCGCCGTTTCGCTTACACATCTGCCGATGACGGCTCGAAATATCTTGCCCCCTATACCCAAACATAACTGGTTCCCACCTGCCGCGTACCGTTCCCGCGAACAACGTTGGCGCTGGCCATTTGTTTTTATATTTCCTCCTCCTTTATTTTTTGTTGCTAACTACCATGGTAAGCGATTACAGCTCTGATGGCAACTAAGGGGGCATTGCGTGTTTTCTTTCCTGAGAGTTGAACGAACTCTTCCTCTTCTGAGTGCGAACATGGCAACGTGCTTTTGTTTTGAATGTTCTCAAAGTTATGTTTGTTGCCTCAATGCTTCAAATTACTTTGCCAGAACAAAACATTTACGTGTATTCTGGAGAGAGGTGTACTGAAAGGCTTGTTGGTACATTTTAGCATCACAAACAGCGTACAAGAAAGGACTCCACAATAAAAAGCTCCTGTGCTGCGTGTTTCTTGCCTAGTACCGTCTTCTGCACTGTTTTTTGATGCTACGTGTATTTTGTTCCAATTTTCCAGTTGCCCACACCTATAGGAATTTAACGGTTTTTGTACTCATTTGGGGATGATCAGAAAAACATAAAAGGAAGTGGCACAGAACAGTTATGTTCCAGTTGTGATTTTGACTATGACGTTACTCCGTTTGGTTTTGGTATCACTACATTGGGAGCTTTATTGTTCATCGAAAGCGTCAGTTTAGGCTGCACCCCAACGTAAAAAAACACACTGGACACGGACATGGAAGGGCGCACAGTTGAGCTTGCTCGTGTTGGGTCACCGTAAGTGGTTCCAGCTCTTTTCCGCTTTTGTTATACCTGTTGTTGTTGGATAGAAGGAAGGAGTGTAAGTGGCGGTACAAAACGCCGGATTTACTTTCATAGGGGAAAGCTACTTTAGGATCTAAACGCAGACGTAGAGGCCTTTATTCCTGGATGAGTCGCCCAAAGAGATGGCGGCGGGTGCTCGCGGAACGTTCGGTGTTATTTGTCCGTTTAAAGATTGTGGGCGGGAGGACCGCACCTTGCGGTCATTCAGTTTCCTGGCATGTGCTTGTGTTTTACCTTGTTTTCTATTCTCTTGAGCTGCCTGAGAGCTTCTGAGAAAAGACGCCCCGTAACGCAGCATACGTCCGCTAATACCCAGATAACTTAAGCAGCCGGTTATGGCAGTGTGCGATTTGTGAGGCGAAAATCTCGCGTACCGCACCGCCTGCTATAGTCCTGGCTAACACTCTGTTTGGGCTGCCGAGGACCCACCGACGCATTTGCAAGAAGTCTTACTAGGATAGCAAGCCTAGTCGAGAAACAACCTCTGCTTGATGCATCAGATTGCGGTCATCGAGTAACCACTGTAGACAATATGTAGCCACTGCGACGATTCAACGCGCCACTACTCGCTGCGCGCGTGCTGCAAATTTGGTGTAGTGTGGTGAAGCTCGGTGCACTGCGGTAAATCTGCCCTCCTCCAACATGTTTCGACAAGCAGGAGAGCGTCCGCCGCACGGGCCCACGCTGGCGGTGAATCAAGCCTGCGGCACCTACACAAACTTTTCTAGCGGGTTTCGAGATGACAATCTCATCTGCGAGGAGACGCCGCCAGCAGAGATCGCTTGTTGCCCCATTTCTCAGATTCAACATGCACCGGCTTTCATAAGACCGGGAAAGAGTGTTCTTGCGTGTCTGTACGTCGTTCACCCCGTGTTCAAAGGCCTGGGAGGCACCGGAACCGTTGCCGCTTCTGCGTCTGCTTCTGTGCATAAATTCAGCGCTTTCAGTGGCACAGCTTAGACCGCATCGGGTTTACGTAAGGAGCGCTGATCTGTCCGCGTCATGCAGTAAGCTCGCCCCCAAGGGTGCTGTTTCTGTTTTGTCGCTGTTCATCTCCCGCCAAGCAGTAAACCAGTTAAGGCATGCTCGTTGGTTTTTGTCATCACCAAGGAAGCAGTTCTGCTCGCCGCTCGTCACCCACGCTAGCACTACATGACGGAGGCGACGGAGCTCGGTATGGGGCGCCTTCGCCAATGGAAACACCATGCTCTCCTTCATTGTCCCGGCTTGGTTGTGAGAGAGACGGGGTGCAGGTTTGCCACACATGTTGGCAGTTTGCGTGGTTCTGTACGTGGGTTCACAACTTGTTTTCTTCACTGCTGAAATAGGGAAGTATGGCTGTTTTTCCCGGCGCTCTGTAATACTTTAAATGAGCGCGCTAACCAGTGTAATCCTGAGATGTTACGGAGTGTTGGGTTCCTTAAGCTACCAGGACCCCACGCGTAACACATGTCTGTTTCTCGTAGCGCTTACTCTAGTTCTTAAATGAAGATGGGCTGGTGCAGACCATGCGGCGGGCTCCCACACACTATGTCAAATCTTCGCTAGTCACTCGGAGCTGGCGCGTAAAAATCGAGCGCCCATCTTCCAATGGTCCGTCTTCCACTGGCACAACTCCACATTTTGCGATGCCGCTCGAATCTTCTATTTGCCCATCATACCACCGAAAATGTTGTGTGCCTTTCAGACGAAATAGCCGCAAAAGGTGAGCCAATCCTCTCAATGCAGCGGACTTCAGTATTACTGGACAAAGCGTGTTGGTTTGTTAAGGGACGTTCTGAGTCCATGTCCCCGAGCTTCGCGGTATGAACTTTGGAGCTGCGATTCTAAGAGTCAAACTACGAGTTAGAAAGAAACTCACTCTAGCGCAATACTCCACAATTTACATTTTATTTCTTCCACCTTTGCTTTAAAAGAATATTTTGTGACAACAATAGGTAAAAATGGTATTCGTACGAAGAGGCATCTGTACAGTGTTCCGGTAATCCAGCAATTCGTGTCCGGTAACCGTTGGTCCCCGCGAAGGAAGGTAATATGGAAGGAGGGAAGGTTAAAACGGATTATATACGAGGATGGCTTGGTGGACTAATTGGTAGATCATCTTCAAAGGGCTAACAATGCACGTAGAGAAAGACAATCAAGAAAGACAGACAGGACAATAAAGAGAAGACAAGAAGGAAAAAATCAGACAGGTACGAAACGAACTCTATTCTCAAATTCCGCAACCCGTTGAAAAAAAATGTAGGTAAGGAATTCGAAATTAATAAATTCACGCCAAATCGCTTGCTTAGAACTTTTTTTCCAGCAGAAGACGTTCGGATGTAAGGGTAAGCCATGGTGAACCCACCAGCCCAACATTGCGTCGTGGGCAACGTTTCACGTAAGCAGAACAACAAAACTGCCCAGAAGCAATTTTACTTTTTTTGCACAGTGACAACAAAGATCCCCAGCTTCATGAATAGGAAAGTAGTTGGTCAAGCGTTAAGTAGACCATGCAACGCACCAGGAATATATTAGTGCGACAACATAACTAGGCTATCAACCTCGATTTCTCGTTTGTCTCTATGGCGCCTAATCGCGGGAAAAAAACATTCCTCTCGAACCCAAAGCTGCTTACGTGGTCTGAATACAAAATCCTTAAAATTATCAATTACTTCTTTACTGCTGCATTGTGTTTGCGTTCATTTCTTCTTTTTCTACATCTTCCGACGTGAATTACTCCGAGAGTGCTTTATTTTACATCGGGTTCAGGGTAGGGGGGTGGCAGAGGCCAAAGGGATCCGCGACGTCCAGGGCTCTGTCCGTGACGGCTTCTTGCATTGCGAGGTCAGGGCGCCCCAGAGCCTGCTCCCAGTGAGAAGGGGAGGGGAAGGCACTCCGCCATTCTTAGCTCCATTAACACACTACCCCTAGGCGATCGCACATACACCTACATACGTAATTCCTCTCCGATTGGGCACCGTCAAATCAAACACTTTCGACATGCCAAACAGAGGCACCCCCAAGGGGCCGTTCTTTCGCCTCTACTATTCAACCTCCGAGAGTCAAACTGGATGAACTTACGCGGCGGCCTCCCCACAGTCGAGCTCTACCTTGCATGCACCAGTTCTACGCACGTGCGACCACGTGCGCCGGCCACGGCGCACGCATCAGCCGACTTCTTGTCCCGTTCTGCTAGGATGCTGGGTTAGTGCTGTGGTTAGAGCACTTCGCTGCTGCTCTGGTGATCCGTGTTCAAATCCCTCACGAACCCAATTTATATTCTCTTTACAGCCGCGGCCATTTTGGTAGCCCTCACCCTGACGCCGACGACTACAATCACGACTACTATACCACGGTCACTTTCCGCGTTTGAGGCTACACCCAAGGCTTTTAGCCGCGTGGCAACATACTTTCAACTGCACGTGATATTTAAAAAAAACTTATTTAAAAACTTTTCCATGGCTAAAACAACAATAATGTGCGACCATTCCTATTCCTTCATGTGGTTTCTGAATCACGCGTTGAAATCGACGAAGTTGTTTGGACACGCAACGTAGTTTCACGTGTAGAGACTACAAGGCACCACCTCTCAGGCGTGAAAAATATTAGTGCCAAATTAAAATTATTTCTACCTGTTTATTTAGAAATTATTTGCGGTTACCCCAGTATACAAAAGGCTGGCTTTCATATGAGCTAGACAACAGGAACTGCAAAAATCAGTTGCCTGTCCCTTTTAAAATGCTGTGGTGGCCGGCATGGAACCACAGTCCTCTCAGCTGCATGCGAAACCGATGCCCTGGCGGCTGTGCCACGCCGCCAGGATACCTCGTGTAACCAAAGCGTCGAATACATTGTCTGAGTTGCGCGCGTTTCATCCGATAGTGCCACCCACGCTACATGCTGGGGAATGAGCGGGAAATACGTCATCGCTCAAAATCAAAACTTTGGCATTGACTTTGACAAGAAACATAGGGACAGGAAATGTGCTTCCGCATGATGTTCTGTGGTTAGCAAACCCAAATTGTCTGCCATTTTTTCTATTGGGGTAGGGTTAAGATCCGCCCCCTTAGATCTAATTCAGCCAACAAAGAACCGCGTTACATGCTACGGGGCGCTTCGAAAGGAGAGGGGCAATGATGTTTCACTTGAAACCGCTAGCCCCCAGACAGCCGCCCAGTCGCACCGAGCTTTGGAAGAATGCCCTTTGCCGAAATGTTATTTTATTTTCCCCATTCCAAATGCATGTTCACAAATGGCGATACAAAAGACAGCTAAAAATTGAGCGTCAAAGTAGCTGATTTATGCCAACATAGGTTTTGATTTGGCGCTCAAAAATTAATCTTCGGTTTAAGTTCTTCCGCTTGTTCAGAAATATTTCGCGCATTGAACAACAAGATGTCTCAATATTCGCCTATTGGTAAGAACAATTTTTGTTGCTCTTCTTCGCGAACGTGCTTTTGGCGAAGTCAAGAGTACGAACTCGTGTTCTTCTAGACATTGTAGGCTCCGCAAAAATCAGTGCAAGCTTGTATGCGGTATCTGTAATCAACATGCACGGTCAACGTACCTCGACGTAAACAAATCTGAAATAGAAATTAATTCATCAAGGAATAGCCGCCATAAGCAACACGCCAGTTCCACTAGTGTTCGCCTATTCAAAGAAAAGACTCGACACTACCAGAGTCCTGTGCTATGCACATAGTCCAGATTGTTCGCTCGCCTCAGCTTCGCACGGACTGACCAGAACCCATACGCCTTCTAGCGGGCGGGTGCTTACCGAAGGGAACAATAAAGTAATCTTCCCTGGTCCATCTATTGCGTTAAGCCAGCATTCGTGTTGCCGTGTCCTTTTACCGCACCTGCAGAGTCCGCCACCCTTTTACCTTTCCTGCACAGCTCGATGTCTTAGCCGGAGCATGGTCACAGGTTTCCTCCGAGGACGTGCCAGCCATTGCTTGTGTCTGCGGTTTTCCCTGCGAGCCACCTCTTTCAGCCAGGCGTCCATGGAAACTTTATACTGGCGCCTAGTTCCACCAGTAGTAATAGCAGCAGCAGCGGTAGCAACGGGAAGCATAATCTGGCTGTCACTCGGCTCGCTTCAACGTCGTCTTTGTGGCCACCGTCAGTCGTCAATCCTCATCGTACTTTCCCGTGCACTCGTGCCTCGAGGGACGGGGGCGCAGCGCCTCGCTGTCAGTCTGTCTGTATAAGAACGTGTCTCACCTTCCCGTCGCCTTGCGTATCTCTTCGTTTCCCACGACAGACAGTATGTGCGCTTCTCTCGTTGCATGTGCCCGCCGCGAGTTCGATTGCGGTTAGTTCGGTGGTGGAATCTGCAGACCTAGAGCCGCTAGACAAACACTATATTTCCTCGCACGGGCGCCTTATCGATGATTACGGTTATGGCATGCGGAGAGGAAACGAAAAAAGAAATATTCAAGCATGAGAAACTCGTATAAAAAATGGCTCGCGTTCGGCGGCGAGGAGTAACAGATCTGTGAGACTCGAAGGCGCCTCTCCGTGTGGTGGCGGTGTTGTTTTTCGTTTCGAGAGGGCCAAAGAGGGAAAAGGGGGGATGCGGAAAAAGGGAGAAAGAGGTTGACCTTTTGGATCTCGAGGAACTGTCTCGAAGGATTGAGAAGAAAGCGCTGGAACCGATTTACGGACTTGTTCAACCGATTTACAGACTTGTGGCTTGTTATTCTGATATGATGTGTGACAGACTGATTTAGAAACGTTATTACGTTATTTTGTTTTTTCTAAACTTGCCTGGAGGCAGCCGCGGCAAGCTCACGTCCGCAAGCGGAGCAGTTCTGTTTACGCCAAGTTTATAATGCTTCAAGGACACCCAAAAAGCCTGTAGGCCTCGCAAAGCGATGCCTAAACTGCTGCCATATCCGCTAGATAAAAATGTTCGAGATAAAAAGAGCATGTCTCGGCGGTACCATTTCCACAACAGCGGTACCATTCAGGTCACCAGAATAAAATGGAGCAAGAAACTAAAATACCGTGCCACGAGCAGCGTGGGGTGAAAAAAAAAGAGGGGCGTAGGTAGCACCGAAACATGTTTACTCTCACGAATCACGAGGAATAATGACAAAAGAAAGAATAACTCATAAGGCCTTCTCAATACATTAGAAGGCGTTGGGTAGACCGAGGTGCATTCTATTGTCTGAGAAAAGAGGTAATGACATGGCGGAAACCCGGAGAATTAAGGCTAGAAGGATGAATAAACCAACGAAAAGAGTAGATTTACAGAAGGAGCAAGGGGCCTTTAGCGCCGCAGCGCAAGTGAACGGCTGGCAAGAAGTTTCCGTTACGAGTAAGAAATAAGCTGGGCGCCGTGCCAGTGGACGAACAGCTTCCATCATACTGTCTCTTTTTGCGACGCTGAATGTGGCCCGAAGCCCGACATTTGTTAACTCAAGAAGCCCCGTCGCCGCGCTACCGTTCGCAACACCGCCCACTTTTATTTCTTCTTACGATCGAGCACGAGCATGAACCCAACCCCCCGCACTTCTTTCTCATCTTCGCCCAAGGGCCTGCGCACGCTCCGATTCCCGCGATCGATAATCAACACCACTAACAAGCGATTCACCGAAACCAGAATCATGGGGAAAAGGGAAGGAGGTGCGCGCGAAGAGAATCGGCAGAAATGGGAACGCTTTTGGTATGTACCAAACAAAAGGGGAAAACGTGGACTGAACAGGGAACAGAATTAAGACGAGCTCGGCAGTAGAACGTGCGAGGCACAATATGGTACGGCTAGCCAATCAGCGCACTCAAATTGACATGATTTTGAACCTCTACGCCTACAAACTTCGCCGCGACCATGGTAGCCCATACAAAATGCCTTATGAACGTCTATTGAAAAATGTATGGTGAGCTATGGCAGCCTATGGGTCTCTATGGTCACCCATACAAAGGCATAAATTAGGCTATAGCCAGCTATTGAAGTTTTTATAGATCCTGCACTAAAGACTGTAAACCATACAATTCTCTTTAGAGGATTATAGAACATCCTAGTGTGTTTAGTTTATAGAGTCACAGCTATTCAGGTTACTGTAGCCAGCTAAAGAAATATGTATGGCTTTAGTTCTATAGACCAGCCACGACAAAGCTCTTTTGGCTGGCTATAGACCATTGTTTAGCTTTAAGTCTACAGACTTGAAACCATTCAGCTATCTTTTGCCAGCTATTGGAAAAAAATATGTCCTCAAGCTAAAGAGAGACAGCCACAAAAGCTCTTTTGGCTGGCTATGGGCTGTTGTTTAGCTCTAACTCTACAGACTCAAGACCATTCAGCTGTCTTTTGCGAGCTATTGAAAAGAGTTCGTCCTAAAGCTAAACAGAGAAAGCCATAAAAGCTCATTCGGCTGGCTATAGGCCGTTGTTTCGCTCTAAGTCTACAGACTTGAAACCACTCAGCTGTCTTTTGGCAGCTATTGAAAAGAGTTCGTCCTAAAGCCATACAGAAAAAGCCATAAAAGCTAATTTGGCTGGCTATGGGCCATTGTTTAGCTCTAAGTCTACAAACTTAGAACCATACGGCTGTCTTCTGCCAGCTATTGGAGAGAATTTGCATTAAAGCTAAAGAGAGGCAGCCATAAAAGCTTCTCTGGCTGGGTACAGTACAATATATAACTGTAAACCTTTAGACGTGTGATAATTAAGCAACATTTTGCCGGCATTAAGAAAGCGTTTGGCGCAGAACTTACAAAACTGCATCCATAAAGGCTTCTTTAGTTAACTACATAGTAACATAAGGCTCCAAGTCTCCAGCCGCTAATCGAAAAGTGTTAGCCTATAAAGGTATAATTCGAGCAACCATTAAATCCTATTCTGCTGGTTTCAATATGACTTATGACCGCGAAATTCATACTCATGATTTACCTAGCTACATCTACAACACAGATTGGATAACGATGATGAGGTTGTTCGGCCGGTTATATGAGCGTATTTGTTCAATGAGGTTAGGTACTTATTATACCAACAATACGGGAAAAGTACATTTAAAGGAAGCTGCTGATTAACGCTCAAATTCAGGTTGCAACTTTGGATACTGCGCGTCGGCAAAGCTTGCAAATGAACGTTGACCGAAAGACATATAATTTCGGAGAATTCTTCCTCTGCGGCCCTTCGCTGCCGCGGTCAAGTGAAAAAGCGGGCTTCTCTGAAAACGGCCCTCACAGCGTCGAAGCAGATTGAAAAAAACTCTCGCGGCCTACGGTACGCTCTCTCCCAATTATGGTGGAAGCTGCGAACAACCGCATTCTTTCTCCCGCGGAGCCCACTTTCAGATTAGTCATTGAGAAAGGGGGAGAGTGACCAGGAGGCGCGGTGACGAAATTCTGGGTGAGAGGAGGCGTGGTAAAGAAATTCTGGGAAGCGATGAAAAGGTAGACGGGACACCCCCTACTTCCTGTTTTATTTTCTGTTGTTTGTTGGGGATACTGGTTTTGGCGATGGGTACCGAAGGACACGGCCGTGCGGCCCGCGCTGTGTTAGTATTCCTGCGCGCAGCAATGCTAGTGACAGACAATTTTCCCTGAGTACTGAGAACAGATACAACTTTTTCGGATAAAGAAAACAAAATGTTACGCGATCTTGTATTTACCAAAAAAAAACAATTGCCAACGAACAACTTAGAAAAAGATCGAAAGATGGGCACGTATCTCCGCACTATTTGCTATCGCGATGGATTCGCTTATACCTGGATGTACTCAGTCAGCCACATTTCGTCTCCTTGCTCATGTGCGCGGGCATGGCACGTGTTGCCTGGTGCTGGGAATTTACGACTCGACGGCAATGTGCTCGTGTAGATGGTGTGACGCCAAGCAAATGTGTCGCTTTTCGGTGTCGTAAATTTCGGTGTTTACGGTGACAGTGTTACGATTAATTCAACATCAACTTCAAGTCATGCGAAAATGGATGCCTGCGATACTGTGACAGGAATTTCATCGTACGCAAAACTCCAGGGTGAGTGATCTTACGAACTGAAGGGACTCTATAGTGCGAGAAATGCAGGACTTTTTTTGGTGTTCACGAATACTTTTCTAAAACAACCCTGCACCACATGGCATTGCAACGTACACAGAAGTGAAGATTTGGCCGCGGTGATGTGACAAAAATAATTATTTACTTGCGAACTCAGAAAACTTACAAGGAACTAGTTCAGTGAAATTGGAAAAACGTTTTTTTATCATTGCAATGTGTGCGACCGTCTTCATTGTTTTATTGAGAGTGCATTTCCATTTTAGCCACCGTACTTGCAGCTGTGTGCGTTGAGTACTGAGTGTAATGAACGACTTCTGAGTGCTCTCTTTTCTGTGGACTACCCAGCACCTGTAGGTATTTGTGTCTCGGCGGGCGTTCGCGGGGAATGGGCCGCATAGTGTGGCTGTCGAGCGAGTCACTTAAGCGTGAGCCAGAGTGTTGGAATGCGTCTGCTGTGTTTTTCGATCGGCGTATGTGAACAACTGTTTACTGGTGGTGAAGTAGCGTAGATAGTAGCCCTTTATGTAATGAATGGAATGAATAAACCCCTTGGTTTTGCTTTCCTTGAATGCCTGTGTTTAAGCCTTTTGTGAATGAAAACTGGCGAAGTGTTTGCAATCGCAACCTCGCGCTCTCCCGATATCGCTGAAGTGTTCACGGAGCATATATTCCAGAATGCAGCTAGGAACACAACCTAAGTGCCACAGGAGAAGTTATAGAGATCTGCAAGGCTCTATGCCGGCATGGCAGCGTGCTAATAATTTCTCAGCGGCTGCTGCTGTCGCTGTGTTTCAAGTAGTGGTGATTCTTATCTGGCTGCAGCCCATGCAAAAATATTGTATGGCTGTCTATTGAAAATTATTCTTATGGTTGTCTTAAGCTATTTGAACCAATTATCTTTAGACATTTCTATCAACATTCCTATGGGTGTCTTTAGATTCTTCTATAGCCATAGCGATATCAAAAGAAGAGCTAAAGACAGTCATAGAACCGGCTATAGAAGAAGCTAAAGACACCCATAGGGATTTCGATACGAATATTTATTTATTTATTTATTAGTAATACCCTCAGGGCCAATGGCATTATAGAGGGGAGTGGGTACATTCATAAGAATAACAAAAAAAGCAGCGAGAGAAATACATATCAAACAAACATCTTATACAAAATTAGGCAAAACAAAAAGAAACGCAGCTAGCTAAATAGCTAGCTAAATAGCTAGCTAAATAGCAGCTAGCAGAAATAGCTAAAGACAACCACAGAACCGGCTATTGAAGAAGCTAAAGACACCCATAGGAATGTCGATACGAATAGCTAAAGACAACCATATAACTTGCTATAGAAGAAGCTAAAGACACCCATAGGAATGTCGATAAGAATAGCTAAAGACAGCCGTAGAACCGGTTATAGAAGAAGCTAAAGACACCCATAGGATTGGCGATACAAATCGCTGAAGACAGCCATAGAAAAGTCTAAAGATTATTGGGCCAAATAGCTAAAGACGACCATAAAAATATAGCCGACCATACAATATTTTTGTATGGGAGGTGTGCTATTTGGGCACGGAGGGAACGTTGTGAAGGAGGACGGCAAACGCCGCAATAGAGCCGCGAAAAAATATATATCTGCATGCTTGACACAAACACACAGTAAAATGGGCTACGAGGGACAGATTTGTTTGGTGTTTGTATTTTTTGTTGCCGTTGTGTTTTCGCAAACGCAAGGAACTAGACAACTAACCGCAAATATTTTGTGAAGACTCAGCTCTTTATGGCTCGTGTCGCTGCTGTAAATGTATGAGGGAATGAATAGAATTACGTCTCTTTGTGTGCCCAGACGACTTAGCTTTCAGATGTGCCTACAAAAAAATAATAAGTGACCTTCCACTCTGTGAACAAAGATGACCAGTGAAGCTGTAGGGCGTCTTGTTAGTGTCCTCTTAGCGGCTAATCGTCACACAATTTGTTTCCGGATAGTTTCCGTAAAAGAACAGTTACAGCCGTTTTTTATAACCACGCTCCCTCGGTAGGTGGCCACGTATTGACAACAGGACAGTAATTCTGTAACGTTTACAACTTCGCCTGTGAATAAGTAATTGTGAATAATGAAACCTGGCGTAATGGTAGAGTCGACTTTGTGGCTAATTGTAATAACACTTGTTTCGGAATACTTTCGATAGCACAAGAAGTAGAGCTGTTTTCTGTAACCATGCTCCCCTCAATAGGTGGTAATCCTTCTCTGTGCATCACTCAATGTGGGAAAGCCATCTAACAAGAACCACGCTTACACCGATATCCTTGAAGTAGGCTATGCCTCTAAAATATGCATGGCTGGGGAGACATTCTTTCAAATGCAATATAAGCCGTTCTTATATCAAAATACGAAGGCCCTAGGACCTTTTTTTATTTTTTACGAGTTTTTTTTTTTTTTTTTTCATGCCGGGAACCACTTTCGGCGCGAAAGAAAAACCCTCTCGTGAGATTGCGTGACACGATACCAGCAAAGACTGTCCTCATGGCCAGCCCTAGAACAGCTCCGCTGTTAAAAAGGTATCTCATTTCTGTCTACGTGTGTATACGCGTATCTATACGTGTATCTACGTGTGTCTACGTGTATCTACGTGTATCTATGTGTATCTACGTGCATCTATACGCGTTCCGCTTGAATGAAACGCGCGTTGAGAGCGCGGTTGTTATGATGCAGGCGCACTGCCTTCTACAACCCGGGCGATCGCAGATAAAAAGAAAGAGATGTGCTCCCTGCTGAGCGTTGTAAATCTGAAGTAGGCTAATCAGAAGTTGCAAAATAGTAACCCGGTTGCGAGCGGAACGCCTGACAAAGTTTAGAAAAAGAGCAGTGTGTAATAAAAGTGAACATAGTGAACTATCCGGTGTTGGCTGCTCGCAGTTGTGTTGCCAACAGTAGTACACGTCGATCTTTAACTGATGCACGCGGACCTTAGCCCCGTCCTATACTCATCCCTATTTTATATCTCTCGGTCATAGATATTACAACTGGTGCTGTCCTAGGCTAACTCCCAAGATTTTTTTCCGTGCCTAGACAGAGAAAAGCCGTTCCCGTACTGCACACTTCAGCACACCATTTTGTTTCGGCCACCTGTCCGCCACCCGCGCTTCATATTCTTATATTAGACGGCGCATATTGCCCTGGATAAACGTCTTTCCAGCAATGCATATGTCATTTGTACTTGGAAGTGAAGCTGACTTTATGTAGGTAAGTGTTAGCTTGGTCTTGGTGAGCTGGCTTTTCCACATTGTGTTGCACAGTGCAGCCTACTCATAAAGAAACAGAAACAGCGAACGCGGACGAATAAGACCACCGACAACGATCGGGCCGCGGACGCCCAGCGTAAGCGCGAGGCGGAAAACGCAAGACGTCAGCCTGGCTAAAACCGCGCTGAGCGCTTTCCTCGCGCGACGGCGCTGCTTGAGCGGGAGTTTGTGGCCAATCAATAAACCTCAAACAGCTCTGCTTGTCAATTTCACAGTGTGTATTGGCGCTGAAGTTTTTTCCCTTTGTTTAATTCGGGCGTCACACCACCGGGGTTGCATTGTGTTCAGCCTTTAGCACGTGGCTTCGTCACTCTTTGTCTTTCAATTCGGGGGGAGCGGCTTTTTGCTTCTAGTTTGAACGGTGGGAGGAAAAATGGCGATAATAGCAATGCGAAGCATGGCACTGAATGAATGAATGAATGAATGAATGAATGAATGAATGAATGAATGAATGAATGAATGAATGAATGAATCCTCCCGCTTTGATTTGTACCGATGTGGTCCTCCTTTGTTCAAAAGTCCTGGGTTGTCGTCTTTGCGACAAATACGATTCAATCCTTTGTACAATCTGATCGCTCCTTTATAGCAAACGAAGCTGGAATAGTTTCTAGTGAGATATCTTGCTGAATGATTTCCGTAAATCATTAAAAATATTGCGTGCCCGACCTTCTTCATCAATGCAACTCGTGCGTTCATGGGTAACATCAATTAAAATATATGTCATCATAGTCAGCCGAAGGTAGCGGCGGCTCGGCTAAAAAAACTTCAAAAGTAGGCAGCGGTAGGGTCTGGATACGGAAATTGTACTTTTGTTTCCGACCCCCCGCAGTTGCTCACTGTTTGAGGCGTTGTGCTGCTGGGTTTAAGGTCGCGCGTTACTTCACAGCCACTGCAGCCATTTCTGTCATGAAGGCAAAAAATGACTACGGTTGCGTTACTACATTTTGGCGCACGTTGAAGGCGTCCAGGGGGTATAAAAAATTCGTAGCGCCACCCTACCGCGCGCCTACACTATGAATCTATGATCAAGATACAGATTCTACGTGTAAAACTCCCAGAATTAGACGCAGCTTATATGGCTATGTTTCCGTGTATTTTTTGTATCTGCGAATCACTCCTAAGACTTCACATCTCTTGCAAGCGCTATCCGTTTTAAAGCTCGAGGCGTTGAAAAATGAATATCCCGGTGTGTGTCCCCTCCTGCGTTAAACGACCTATGATTTTGATGGTGACCGCACAGTTAAAGAACAAACCGGGATGTTCGTCTTTCTCACAAAAGGAGCACGGGACTTGGGCTCGAACGTGGTACACGCTTCGAGCGCGTCGAAAAAAGCATTTATTTCGTTAATAATGCTTTCTTAACTAGCAGGATAAAGTGTTTGGAATGCGGGACGTTCATAGGCTGAGGTTCCGTGCATTTTGTTGGCACGTGTGCAGAACCACCTTGCGTCAAAGCTAAATTTACCGCGAATATGAAGCAGAAAACGGCAGTAGCTGTGGCTGGTTTCCTAAGTAAGATACATAAAATTTGCTTCCACTCTTTACCACAATTCTGTCACACTTCCATATCGTATTCCAAAAGCTTCGTTGGTCATCCACTCTCACAGATTTGAAGGGCTGGTGAGTTACTTTAAACTGAATTTTTCAGCCCAATGTTCACCCCCTTCATCTTATCTAAAACTCACTCGCGTCCTGAAGGAAATCCGCTTAGATGGAGATAAGTTAGGACTTCCGGTTTTTACTTCGGGTCGGGACCCTTTGACAGCATTGTTGGTTCCGTGTGCATATAGCATATGCGCGTTTTTTTATTATTTTTATTTAAATAAAGGCTACTTCAACTTCAATTACTGCGTGTAGGTGATTTTGACCGAGGTTAGGCGGTAGAGGTTGCATGATGAATGCATAGAACGACATGGGGGAAAGAAAATTTTGAGTACCGTAATTACCCGATCCTAACGCGCACCTTTTTTCCGGAAATATAGGCCGAAAATTCGCATGCGCGTTAGAATCGGATACGAAACCGAAACTGCCGAAACAGCGGAAATTTCGTCCCACCCATCGTCATCGCCATCTCAAGAAGGCGCCAAAGCATTTAGCAACAATTTTTCGAACGCAGGAAGCATAAGCGACTAGGCTTTTCTATCGGCGTTCACACAAATCGTCAAATCCTTCCACTTGCGCACTTGATAACAGCAATGGCAGCAGCGGCTCTCACGCGTTCAAAACGAGCGGTCGGCTGAAGCGTGCGCCTCTGGAGAAGCTCGCGGGATGGGCGTGCGAGGCGTGGGCCACGATCCCATCGACTATGGTTCAACGTTCGTGCAGAAGTGTGGCATCGCGAACGCTCTTGACGGCACCGAGGACGAGATGTTGTGGTCAGCGGAAAGCGACGAGGAGTGAGATGAGTGAGATTACTTCGGGAAATAAATCGTCCAATTGCTCCCGCATTCGTTTGTCTCGGTCACAAAGTTCCGTGCGCGTTACAATCGGAGGTGCAAGTTTTTTCGGTTCTTCTGTCAGGAAAATCGGGTGCGCGTTAGAATTGGGGGCGCGTTAGAATCGGGTGAGTACGGTATAAGATAATGACGAGGCGCCAGAAAGATGTTAAAAGCGTCTGCGTGGAAAAAGGGTTCGACGAGCCCAACAATGGCACAGGAGCGGTTGGTGCGCATAATTGATTGGGCTTTTTTTATCCTCTCCGGACCATACTTAAAAGGAAAAAGTGGCTTGCCTTGGCGTAATTAATTTCCAAAATCCCATTCCCGGGAAAGTAGGGATCTCGGTTAGTCAGGCTTAGGTCGACTCTTCATCAGCCTTGTCTGTGCGCGGACAGGTGTTTGTACTCAGTTCCGTCATCCTCTTCGCCTTTTCAAACAATCGCGGATTATGCGCGGCCCGAACGAGTATGAGCAGCGGGTGAATAAAATAAACCCAACTCCATAAACAAACCGAGATTAGAGTCAGTTGCTCCACCTTCATATCGCAACCATCCGACCGCGACGTGCTACCATGTCCGTCATCTCGCGAGGAAGGGCCAGACGCACAAACATGGCGTCTCCCGATTACGTTATCGATTAGTAAAAGTTGTCGGTGCCAAGCTTGCATCACAAAAGAAGCCCGCAGACACGCCGGGGCTGTATCTCCAAGAAGCACTTCGAGGGAAACGGTGTTTCACTAGCCAAGCGGGCCCCACTTACCCACCCCCTCTACTTTCGGCGTTTCTTTGGCACTTTCGAACTTGCGAGATATAAGGCCCTTCATTCCAGGGCACAACGGTATTAATTTAGGACGGAGTCATAATATTAAGTAGGAGGGACTCGAACAGATAATGTGCAACTGTCGCGACTAATTATCGTCGTCTTGCGACACTCTTTCGGAGAGAGTCATTTGTATTCCCTCGTCTCCCTGCTCAGATCTTGAAGGGGCTTTGGCACTATCGCTTCAATAATTTTCTGGGAAAGGCTAGATAACGTGTAGCGGGTTTGTTTCTGACTTCAGCGCGCGTGCACCTCAAGTGTCGCAACCGCGGTGCAGCGCATACGTTGCGCTATGCTGTCGACACAGAACACCGGAGGCGACGACTGCCTTGGGGAAGTTTACCCAGATAAACAACCATCGACAGTGCGCGAGGCACAGTCGTCGAGTCTGAGGTCTTCGAAAGGCTCGCTCCTTTGAACCTGTAACGACAGGGTGACGATGATAAGAGCTCCTGCGCAAGCATTGCGCAGGCGTTAAGCTTCCGAGGCCCCCGCGGCTGGCTGCTATCTTAGTAGCGTGGATTAAAACTTCTTTAATTATTGCGTCGCATGAAGTGCAGCAACTACGACGCATACGTATCCTTCGGCACGCGGCTTTTGTTCTGCGTGAAAAAAAGAACAGCTTTTTTTTTTTTCTGGTGGAGCCCAATCAGACAAGGTTTTCGGCGAAAATGGCGAAATCACAGCAAATTTCACTAGTCGAGGATTGCACACCAGGTAGGTTTAGCACTTCAACTGTGTTTTTCGACACAATAACGGCCACCAATATCTTCCCATTGCTAATTTAGTTGCGCTGAATGCACTGGCAAGCGCGAAAAGGCGTCGCGAACAACTGAGACGCAGGGAGAATGCACCAAGATGATCAATACTTTCATCCGAATAGTTTTTAAAAATACTTTTCGAAGTTCAAAAAACAGCCCCCAGGTTCATACAGTTGTTGGCACGTACGATATCGAGTGTGTGAGCATTGTCTGCATTCGCCCTTCTGGCGCGGAAGCTAAAGCGCACGGGAGTTTGCGAACGACAAAGTCTTCTTACTATAGGTCCTGAACTTGGGAGGCTGACAGTACCCTCACTCCCTTACTCGGCAAATGAGCGCTTATTTCTCCACTTAGTTAATCGCATGAACGAGCTAGATGACGTAGGCCGTCGTAGTTTAGTGTTTTGCTTTTGAGCTTTATGCTTCCTCTATTTTGCCTTTTTTCTGCAACGGGCGATGGATGCCAGATGCGGCTATCAACAGCCAAATATGAATTGAGTGACGTATCTCAAGCCCGCCAACGCTTCCCAGGCTGGCAGAAAGCACTTTTTTATCGAGTTATCTGGAGCGAGTAGAGCAGTAATAAATATTTGGCTTGGGTACTTTGTGACCACAGTAACATGTGCAGCCAATCGTAAAGGGGAAAAAACCCTTCCTGTGGTCGGCATCCAACCTGGGTTATGAAACCAACCGGCGTGTATCCGATTGAGCTGTCATCGCAATCCTGGCTCACAGGATTTTCTTTGGATTCGTAGCGCAGGTGTTCAATTTGGACTTGGCCGCGGGTTTTAGCGCGTGCTAATGCGGCCTACTTTTAAGAGAGATGTGAAAGCCTGCCGACGTAACGATCCGGGCCTGGGCAGTCAGCGGGTTTCGCAAACCATGTGGGTGAAACTCATGTGAGCGAAACAGCCGGGGTCTCCGACCGACGGTAAGACAGGCAAGCTGCGCCATTCCTTTGCCTGCCTTTAATGTTCGATCATGACTCCTTTTTAATCACTTAGGAGAAACGGCTGCATCATCATATTCTTGGCTTCCCCGACAAAGCACGCGCTTTCTCTCATTTGGAAAAGCAACTTCTTGCGTTTGGAACTTATTCAACGCAAGAAGCTCCCATTGCAGCTTTTTCCCGGCCGCGCAATATTCAATGGAAAGAAATGGAAAGGGACAACCAGTTAACACAAGTAAGCACCGAGGGAAACGTGCTAGCCTGGATCAATAAAGAAAAATAAGCACACACACAAATAAAGAAGTACCCGCTAGACACCATACATCTCGTATTTCCGTTCTTTCGACTCCTCATTTTTCGGCCTTTTGCCGTTCGGGAGATGAGGACTGATGCAAATAGGCCTCTAACGGCGCCCCGGTAGGGAGCAGCAAACCGTACCGACCCGGTAGCTCGCTGCCAGAACAAGAGTTGCGGCAGAACTAGAACTGCGTTAAACGAGGTTGAGAGGATGCGAGACTGCGAAGAAAGTGTATACGAAAGCTTCGTAGCCATGACTGAACTAGAGAATGTGAAGAGATGCGAGGAAGGGCGATGCAAAAACAGGGTGTGGTCGGTATGAGGCGATGGGAACACAGGAGGCCAACTGAGGGGAGGCTTACTCGGAACTGGACAAAGGATATTGTATTTCTCTCACTCTTAGCCTCTATCTCTCTCTATTTTTCTGGACCCGTGGCGATGGGATGTCTTCTCAGTCCAGAACTCCTTGGTCAGTCGCTGTCTGATTGGTCCTTATGACCAGCCGAAGCTGATAGCCAAGGACCAGGCTCACTAGCATGACATCTCTCTCTTCCTTACTACTTCTTGTCTTTTCTTTCTCTAGAAATAGGTAGAGTAGCAGGGTTGTTCGAATACTTTTCTCCCCCGTTTATTCGCACCTCGCGATGGTCATGAGTCCCTCAGGAATCTCACTCACTGCCCGCAGTTGGACATGTCTTCACGACTGCACGGCTTCTTGACGCCGCTGTCGTCCTCCTTTTCTGCTTCCTTTCTCTTTCATTCTAATACGTGTTTCTAATGCATTCAGCGCTTGATACAAGTTAACAGAAGGCGTCATTGGAGAACAAAGTAACCGGGACGAAAAAGTTCCGTGATCGGAATGCAAAATCGGAGTTGCCATAGTTGCGAGCTGGGCTGAAAGATACGAAATAAGCTTAGCATGAAACGGAAATCACAAGATTCCGAGATAAGCGTTGGCAGCGTTTCGTGCTTCAATATGAAGCGTGGAGGTATGTTTCCGAATCGGATCATCGGGGAATGTACCGGTCAAAAACTAAAAAAAACGCAAAAACGGTGGAGATAGAGGTAACTAGCGGTCTTCCTGCCGTCTCATTTAGTGCGGCGTGCGGAGACTAACGTTTTTGTGCCCCCATCCGAGTGCCGCTGCGGGAATGGGTAGGTAAGGAGACAAGAAAAGAAAAACAGCGCGGAACTTGCCAGCGAAAAGACTGAACCACCATGATGTGTATTTATTGGTGGATACACATACGACCCGGAGAGCGAAGAGGGGGGGGGGGGGGAGGCAGAAAAAGACAGCACGAAAGAGAATGGTGTACGGAAAAGGCGGCTCGTGACAGCGTCGGCTTTCCTGATCATTTCATTTCGTCTTCACCCGACTTGACGGACTCCATTTCAAGCGCTACACATACTTTTCCTCTTGCAAGCAGATTCCCAATGTTAGGTTTATCGTACTGGAGTGATACGACTTCTTTTTTTTTTTTTTTGTATTCTTAAGTGGCCACTTTCCAAACTGTCCGGCGCTCTCACAGGATTTCGCGGTTTGCTGAGCTCACCCCGTGCACGTGGGCAGTGAGAACAGATGTGCCTGATATAAAGAAGGTCATAAAAGTTATAAAGAAGCAATTCAAAGCATGCAAAGAGAGTCTGGATTCCAGGACGGCGTTTGGCTATATTGGCAAAACTGAAAAGGCAGGAAGAGGACCGCCCACAGTACGGTGAGAAATCAATTCTTGTAATCGCTGGAGAGGCTGCTAGAAGCAGGTGTGACTTGAATCCTTACTGCGAACAGCTGAATGATTGCGAAAAAAAAAACACAAAAATACTTGGTTGAGCGCCCGGCAAAGAGCTAATTTCAAAAGTTGTGAAGCGGCTAAATAAATGTTGTTGCAATGATGGCGGCTCAGCCTGTTGTGGAAAAAGGGACAAATGTACAAAACAGGGAAAGTGCGGTCCCACATATCACATAAAAATGGCGACAGTAGTTCCCTAGTTAGACTATTTGCCAGCACATTTGGGAGTGTGGGTGGAGGGGTAGGGGGAGCAGCAGCGGGAAGGCAGTGAGATACCGCTAGCAATCATCATCCTCATCATCGGCAAGCACCAAGCAGGCCCACTTTATTACCCACTGCGTCGATCCCAGATCATCTCCAGCAGTACTACGCATCTGGGGGACCTGTACCCTTCAAGAGGCGCACGTGTGGTGGAATTTTGGAATTCTCCTTAATCAATGTCACACCCTGCGCTTTTTAACCCAGTGGAAGTGGCGTGAATAGCACTTTCTCGCCCTTTTAGCCTAGAAAGTTAACGCGCATGGGCTTGCCAACTTAAAGGACGTCCAAATCCCTCTCCTCATAGCCATAGCTTGTTCGGAGTTTACAGGCAGATAAGGAGAATCTAGAAGACATAAACTCATTTTTTGTCTCCTCCGCAGGGCATAGGCGGGAAAATTGCTTCTTTAGATTCAAAGATATCACATTCCGGCTTCACACATTCCCAGCACCCCACCCCCCCACACACACACACTCCAAGTTCAGCTGCTTTCTGAAGAACGAAGTTTCAAGTCCTGGCATGTATAGTTAGAAAAAAGTTCGCCTTATAAATGCAATCAACGTGAAATAGCACGAACAACGAATGCAAGAAAATACCGGCTTGCAGGCGCGAACGGCCGATAGTATGCGTCGACGGTAACTCCCTGTGCAAGCTTAATTTTAAGGACGCAGTGCAGCCTTCATCAATTCACCGCCTAATCCCGAAGATAAATTTTAAAGCTGCCCGATTTCGCGCTGGAACCTTCCTTACCTTTCTATTAGCCGACGCAGTACGTCATAGCCATGGGTTTGTCTTTTACGAATGCTACGAACTGGACAAGTTGTCTTTGTCTTTTGATTGGCTTCTTCGGGCGCCCGATAGCCGATTCCAAGCCGACAGCGCCGTCCTTTTCGCCAAATTATGGCTCCTTTCCTCTGAACAACCGTACAAATTACCCCTAGTGGGGAAAAAAGGGGGAACTGATGGGCGAAACAGAGGGAAAGCGTCGGACAAAGTCAGAAACGTGATTGCGGCTCTAAAAACTAAATTCATTTTTCTCCTGAGTTGGAACCACGCCAATGAGAATACGTTCCGAAGGAATTACCTAGAAAGAGCGAAAGAAATGAAGAAAACAAGAAAGGATCAGATGGTGTACACTGCCTTGGAATTGGGCGATTTGGTTCATACTGGCTGCAAATTTGAGCTTGAACAAAAAACAAGGATGGTAGAAAGAAAACGAGGACGCAATGCTTGCAACAAAATGAAATTTGTCCCTTTTTAATTTAGAACAACCAAATTAAGTTTACAGTGATACGGCTAGTCATTTCATAGCAATAACACAAGAACGTTGTAAAGAAACGTTCTTTAGTTTGGTGATGGCTAAAAGGTCTGGATTCGGCGATCTTAAGGTGGCCCGGAGAAAAATTTAGATATTTTGTACGCAGGGACCGTAAAGATAATGTTCCTGCTCAATTTTTTGTTAATTGGGTCTTGTATTCTGACAGTCTCCCTTTCGTGAACAAACGTTATGAAATTTCGTAGTGAATCCCGCAGCATCCCATAGATCTTACCGTATGACCGCGCTTGAGTTCGAACTGGTCTAATTTTGTTGAAATTACATGCCATATTAGTGACATTTGATCACAGGGGGTATATCAGACTGTATGCTGGAGGGGTTGAGGGTGAGTAGGACAGGCAGGAGCTGCATTGTCCTCAATGTTGCAAATGTTCAAGTCGAATAAGTCGGCCAGCTTCATGGCATTATCAAAATCACTGGATTTGTATTTTGCCAGTAATTACGGATTATTCATAAAATCGAAATGTGGAGCCCTTTATACACGGCTAGGAATCTGAACAGCTGCAGATACAAAGCATCGCTGTCACTTTTTGTTTTAGCTTAGTAGCTTGATGTGATGGCATTCCTGCCAGAACGAACGGCTCTGCAGGCACAATCCACAAGACGCTATAAAATGGGAGACATTCCGCGTAAGCGTTGAAGGTAACCTGCCTAGAAATGTGAATAGCCGTCACGTTCATTTAGGCCCTGGAGAAGCCTAAACATTTTGTAGATCCTTTAGCATGCTTTCAATGGCCTGAAATTCGATTATAAATGCAATATAGAGTGTGCAAGAAACTATACCATCCCTTCCTAAAGCAGTTAGAGGAAAGCGCTAAAGCTTTCTCATACCAAAAGTGCATCAAAAGAGCGCCAAAACCTTCGCTAAAAGTGCGTCCAACATTCGCCGAAAGTATGTCCAATCGATTGTCAAACCTTTAAAGCCACAAATTCTAAACGAATAACAAACCCAAGCGATGGTTTTTCGCGCTCTTAGTAAACGCACCTGCGTGGGATCTAAATGTATACTCATACGTTTTTTATGAGATGAAGATATACTATTGCACTCGTTCCTCTTGATGGATGCAGGTATTGTCTTCTCTCGAAACGTTCATTTTGGGGATTTTCAAGTAACCGTTTTTACAAAATAGAAAACCAGTTTCGCGCAGACGTCGTGTGCCCGGAGATCTTCTCAGAGCTTTTCGGTCGAGCGAGCGGTGTATGGGGAGCTGCACTACTTTTTTCGCTAGAACGCCATTGGTGCCACTTTAAAAGCTTTCGCTTTAAAAAAGGAGACTGGCAGTGGAAGATGAACCTGGCAACGTTTGACACTAGGTATGTCAAAAGAGAGAGTAGGGTAGCTTTGAGCTTCAAGGCTTTAGATGTCCCACTAAACAGCTGCTAAGAAACTTTGGGTCGGCTCAACGGTTAATGGAACGAATAATGATTGGAGTAACGCTTAGGCACAGGAAACGAGCTACATGGACCAGAGAACAAGCTAGAGTAGACGATATTGTAGTTGAAATAAAGAAAAATAAATGGACTTGGGCTGGCCATGTGGTGAGACGAGCCGACAAACGGTAGACAATGAAAGTAACAGAGTGGATACCAAGAGACCTGACTGGAATGATTGGAAGGCTGATACCTCGATGGAGAGACGAAATAAGAAAACTCGGGGAGAATAATGGACTCGAGCAGCGCAGGACAGGAGCGCTTGGTAGTCACTGGGAGAGGCAATCGTCCTTCAGTGGATTTAAAGGATTGTAATGGATGTTTAATTCCGTATTGCCCAAACAAAGAACGGTAACTTTTATCCAGCTCTTAAATGACCTTACATTTTCTTCAACGCACTTTGCCCACACGCACATGCAGCCTGCAATACCACTGAAGAAGCAAGTCAGGGAAGCGTGATAAGCCTAAATGTCGATCACATATAAGCGCTACTGGGGGCATTCAGGTTTGATGACCTAATGGACACAACTTGGACACAACTTGATGGACCTGTTGTAAACTCCAGAGGGTCAGGAGCCCTCGTCAGGCACTCAATGCCTTTAGCTCCTGCCCTGTCAGCAGGCATTGTAACACCGTCTGCTGAAAAATAAAGCCTTCTTCTCCTTCTTCTTCCTCTTAATAAGCTCAATACACAATATAAACACTTTGCGGAGAAAAATATGTGGCGGCGAAGGAGGAGGAAGAGGAGGGGGAGGAGGGGAGTAAAAGTGGGTGGTTTTCGTAGTCCACAATACCGCAAGCCAGATCAGCAGCCTCGGCGCGAGCGATGAGGCTTTCCTGGTTCTCGTCGCACCGTGAGCTGACCAGCTCCCGCTCCCACTACCAAAGGAAGGCGAAGGGAAGTGGTTTGGTGCGTAGGGGCATTCCCAGACAAAAAAGGACTGAATTTTTGAGACCGTATGTTTTTTTTTTCTTCTTCTCGCAGACCTTCCGCAAAAAACGAAAAAAAACGGGAGCATCCATGGATCTGCTCTTGTGCAGCATCGCTGCTGGCTTTCACGCAAAGCACTTACATGGATCCGTAGAAAACACTTGCATGATTACCTGTGTACCATTTTAATGTAATGCGATTAACTTACCGAAAGGGTCGGGGGTGTAGCTCAGTGGTAGAGCGCTCGCTTTGCATGCGAGAAGTCCCGGGTTCGAACCCCGGCTCCTCCACTTTTTTTTTTAACTCTACCGAGGCAATTTTCCAAACTTCTCCAATACAGTACTTTGATTGATTTATTTTCTGTTGTGGTCAGGCGTCTTCCTTATTATGTCTTTTAAAGCCTTTGACAATGTAACAGATCAGGCTAGACTCGGAGGTCTACAATTATCTAACTGCGGAACACTTACATACAATTACGTTCAAAACTGTCTTACTGACCAGCCCAGCCAACCTCAACCCCGGCCACATCCGATCCATCTCCTTGCTTGCCCGCCCGCGTGGTACACTCCAGGGGTCAGTCATTTCCCTAATCCTCTTTATTCTTGACATGCTACAACTTCCCCCACTTGTACAATGAATTCCACTCATACAACTCACACATTATGCCGACGATCTCCCTATTTGGACCACAAAGGGTTCGATTGGTGAACAACAAGGCGCCCTCCAAGAAGCCATTGACCCCCCCCCGAAAACTATCTTAGAGTCCGATGCCTCAATTGTGCACCAGAGAAATCTGCCCCTCTTGTCCTCCAAAAACCGCACGCAGGCCGTAAACGACGACCCTCCGAAACCCGCACTTAAGCTTACATGGCACTCCCATCCTAATAACCATTAGAAATCGTGTTCTGGGACTAACTATCCAATGAGACGGCGCAAGCATTTCTACTATTCATATTTTACAAGGAACGCTGTTAAAAATCACACACCTCATCAGACGCATTGGTAATAGTCTACAAGGAGTGAAAGAAAACGACCTCGTGCGCCTTACGTAAGCCCTAGCAATTAGCCGCCTCCCGAATACGGAACTCCATACTTGGCTCTCAAAAAGTGTGAAATGCAATAACTCGATGTAATCACCCGGCAAGCCTATACGCCTCGAGCGCTGCCTGTAGGGGCGCCACTGAAATCTCCCTAGCGGCCCGTTTCGAAAGCAGTCCCTGGAGTCTCAGGCCCGCTCACCACTGTCGCCGTTGCTTTTGCGGCATGTGGGAGACGGAGTTTTCCGTTTGCATTCGTTGGAATGACATATTTTTGCGGAGTAGTCACTCTGTTCGTAAATGTGGTGTATTTACGAGAGTGCAAATGCTTCTGACGCGATCTTAGTGGGGTACATTTGGTACGCATAAGCGCCGTGTGTGTGTCACAGGCCGACGTCGCAAAACCAGGATATGCATGGAGCTGATTGTAATTCGACTGCCCTGAAATTTACTAACAGTACCTCCGTAAGAAATGTTCATTCAGATGCTCATGGTACGGCTACACACTGCAATGTAAATCGGTTTTGTGTGTTTACATAATCTAGCGGAGCACTCATACCTCACAGCACGCCAGTTAAGCTTCATATCTCAGATATTGATCCCTACCCTGAACAAGCCAATGTGGCATAAATTTCACGGACATTCTACCAATAAGTACGATGGATAACGCAAGATTATATGCGGGAGTCAGCACACCACCAAGATTTTACTGCTGGGTCGTCCTGCCGCGAGGTGACCCTCGCAAACATTCATCATCTGCTACATATATCATCCGCTTATATCCGCGTGCGCGACTAAACGCTTCTTTGAAACCTCGTCATGTGAGACCAAGAACCTGAAGAATCTAGCACAAAAGAGAAATCAGAGGGCCTTATCCGGTACCACACTCTTCCAACGACACCTTTTATCGCTTGCGAACTTACTGTGTACTTCAAAAAGTGTGTCCACCGTGTGATCACCTGTTCTTTAAAGTCTAAAAACAAAATAAAAGTGAGCGCGCAGCTTGTGTGTGTGATTACTAAAACCATCATTCCTTGATATCGCTCGGCCTTAGATATCGCTTGATATGTGTAAGCTTCCTTCCAAGGTGCTTAATGACACACAAAAATTCCGTCCCATATATCGTAACTGGAAGAACACCTTCGTTATGTACCTGTCTTTGCGGTGACGAAGGTGCGTTACACCCGAAAAGTTTCTTATACTTACCGCATGCATCCCAGCCCACGTTATTCTTGTGCCTTATTTCTCCATCATGGCTTGGATCACGACTAACAGTTTGGCTGAGGTAGTTATGATCACTTACCTGTTTTGCCATTCTATTCTCAGCCTTGAAAAGGCGCCGTTGCACATGTTCAGTGAGCCAGCCAGCCAGTCTTTTGTCTTTGTATGTATACAGGTATCAAGCATATATTGGCGAACCCCTGCACGTTGCTTTCTTTTTGCGCCAATTTGTTCGGTGTCGCCGCCTGAAGCACCTTTCTGCCGCCATTAATAAAAGTTTCTGTCATTGCAAACTGCGTGAGCTCAAAATATATACAGGCAAATCTTTTCTGAACTACCGGATTGTTTGAGTATATACATTGAGTACATATGTATAAGACCACACATAAAAAAACATCACTGCGGCCTTCCGATAAAGTTACGTTGTACTGGTTCTCATTAAAATTCATTTTCAACCGGAGGTTACGAACGGCGTCACGAACATGCCAGATAAAAGCCGAACAAAAACCAAACGCGAAAGAGAAACGCCTTGAGTGGTTCCGTACCTACAGTCAAGGGGTTTACACTGCTGTTATGCGGTAAAGCTCCACCCGGCCGCCGTGTGTTCAAGACCGAATACAAAAGGGCAAAATGCAGTCCCGTATCCGACGGTGCCCCCGTCAACGACTGCAGTGACGCGTGCGGTGGTGCAGGATATTTCCAGTGACACGGCCCACGGCAAAGCTGCCAAAAACTATGCCACATTGCTCTTGTAAGTGACGTCCTAATTAAGTCTCCATACAAAACCATTTCCACATTGTAACATCCTAGCGTAGTGTTGTTTCTCTGCGTTTTTCATTCCCCCACGTGCCCTTGTGTACGAGATTTCGGGCACGTTAAAGATAATACCCAGGTGGTCAAAATTATTCCGGAGCACTCCACTACGGCGAGCCTCATTGCCTGCGTTGCGTTGTCGCGTTAAACCCTACAATCAATCACTCATTCCCCGATGTGTTTCTTTGCGTGACGTCGGCGGCCGCTTTTCTGATGGAGGCGAAACGCAAAAACGCCCGTGTGTACGAGATTTCGGCGCACGTAAAATATACCCAGGTGGTCAAAATTAATCAGCAGTCCTCCACTACGGCGTGCCTCATCGCCTGCGTTGCGTCGGCGCGTTAAAACCTTACAATCAATGAATTCTTCGCGTGACGTTTCATACTAATACATAGTAATGGGGAATCTGTCGCTGAAATCGCGTGCCGTCGTGGGCGCCACCATATCAGCTATCAACGTTCTTCTCTTACTTAATTGGCTTGGCTAGCCACGTGCATTTTTTTTTTGCTCTAGAAGCCAAAATCGACAAAAAATGGCGAACATTTCTGTATTGTTCGTCTTACATGAAGCATCCAAGTATATCTTGACAAGTGCATCTCTTGGAGCTTGTTTATTATTGATAAAACAACTTCATATATTCATTTAGAATAATATTGTTGTTTTCTTGCAGCCACAGTCAACATCTCAGCCTGTCCATAAGTCATGCCAAGGACAAGCTGAACGTTACTACACGGTGCATGACGGCATGCTCACTGAAGCGAGGCTCTCCCTCTCATATAGATATATTACTACGAAACTTTATGCTTCTTAGGTTGAGCGTCGCCTTCCCGCCCAATCCCCCTGGGATAGTTATCACCCCTTGTATGAACTCTTCAGAGTCCATGCTCCAACACACCTCTGCTGTCGCACTAATTTTACGGGAGACTGGACCCATTCCAATGCTTCCTCGTTAGAAGCCGTCGTTCGATCTTCGCCGGCGCGAACGACTCGCCTTGACAAGCTTGCTGGAAAGTGTGCACAAAACAAGTTCGCTTTTTGTTACTAAATCGATGCGTGTGGCACACATATCACTAGTGTCGTAGAAGGCTTGCATCGGAGACCATGCCCTGGAGGAAGTAGGAAATTTGTTGCTCTGAAAACAACTCCACCGGGGGTACATCGATTATTTGATTATCGATCGTAGAAAGGCTGGATGTACGCTACTTGGTTCCCGCTGAGTCGTGAAATGAAATAAAACATCAAAGAAGCTCCATGAAAATGATACGACAGGAATTGCTGCCAGGACCACCGGGGAAATGAATAAATGAATTCACTCCTGCAAATGCGCCTCAGAAGTGTTAACGCTACCGTAACTCTCGAAAAGAAAACCTGTATTCGTTTTTATAACGAAGCTTTTTAACTATACCCCCAAGGTTCTGTCACGACCGTTGCTGTCAACAGAAAACTCCCGCGAACAAATAAAAAGAAGCTTACTGCCACGGCCAGGAATCGGACCTGGCACCAATAGAGAAACGGCGCGAGAGTCCGTTGTCTTACGGATCGAACCACGAGCCCCCGCACGGAGACCGGGGAGCCAGACGGTGCACTCACCGCGCACATCTGCGGGTTTACCCCCTGCGTTATCTCTGAATGCCACGTGATAGTGTCAAGCGACATCTCATGCCACTTCGCGCTCCGCCCACGGCACGTATAGCGGCAGTGTGTGCGCCTAGCGCATGCGCTAGGACTTTGTAAAAATTAAAGGAAGCTCATACCGACGCATGGCGTTTCACTTCTCCTCCGTCTCTGCCGCCGATCTCGACGCCTCCGTCGGCGGCAGCAGAGATGGAGGACAAGTGAGATCGTCTAACACCGGGTATGAGCTTCCTTTAATTTTATAAACAAAGAGTTTCCACTCATGTGCTTTACCAATGCAACTCAACCAACCACCACTGATTTAATATGCATTGATTTAACCTTAGCAAAAAATATCTCTGTGAAGGGATGAAGGGTGTGGTTAAGTGCATTTCACTTGCCTCTGGCCTTGCACTCTTTGTAGAGCCGAGTGTGTGAATTGAAGTGACGTCGCATGGGAAATCGTTGGGGGTGTCGTTTACAGCTTCGCTTTCCAGCCACCTTCAAGAGTAGATTGGCGCGCATTTTGTTAAGTTGGTTCCTGGTGAATGCCGTACAATAAAATATACAAAAAGAGGCCCCAAAGCGTACACCGTAGTGGGATCTCTTGTTGGTAAATGCGAGAACTGATATAAAAAAATAGCCAATGCATTCGCGCATACAATAGTAAAGGTGAAAAATACGACGAACAAGGAGAAAAAAAATAATATAAGTTAGTGCGAGAGAAATATCTCCAAAGACAGATGCATAATTGTGCAAAACGTAAAAAAATATCCTATTAAACAGCTGTGAGAAACTTAGGTCGGCTCAATGGGCCATGAAACGAATAATGACAGGAGTAACGCTTAGGGACAGGAAATGAGCTTTCTGGCTCAGGGACAAACTCAACTGAAGATTTCGCAGTTCAAGTTAAGAAAAGAATTGGACTTATGTTGACCATGTAGGGAAACGAAATGGCAAACGGTGGACCACCAGTGTACCAGAGTGGATACCGGACGGACCTGGAAGAAAGGGAAGGCCAATAACTCGATGGAGTGACGAAATAAGAAAAGTCGAGGGAGAATAATCGACTCGAGCATCGCAGGACATGAGCGGTTGGTAGTCAATGGGAGAGGCCTTCGTCCTTCATTGGATTTAAATATGATGATGATGGATGTTTAATTCGGTATTTCCCGAACAAACATCAGTAACTTTCTCTTGCACTTAACTGACCTTACATTTCCTTCAATAGATCCCTAGAAAAGGCAAGCGTGGCAGGGGGCGCCAGAAAGTGAGATGGGCAGATGAGATCAAGAAGTTTGCGGGATAAATTGGTCGCAGTTAGCACAGGACCGCGATAATTGTAGATCCATGGGAGAGGCCTTTGCCCTGCAAGGGGCGCAGACAGGCTGATGATGATGAGACTTTCTACAGCGCAGGTATCGCACACGCATATGCAGCCTGCAACACCACTGACACCCAGAAGGCGGGCATGCGGGAAGAAGGGCTCACAAGGCTGGTGCAGTCCTTCGCGATCAGCCACGTGGCGTACACGGCGGCGTATCACACGTGGACGCACGACCGACAAGGATATGATCGACGCCATGATCCGTAGAATGTACAAGAGGGCACTGGGACTGCGCGAGTCCACGAACACCGAGAGGCTGTTGCAGTTGGGCGTCCACAACACGGTGGACGAGATCATCGAGGCGCAACTGGAAGCGCAGCGAGAGCGGCTGGCAGGAGACCAAGGCGGGCAGAAAGCATCCTCAAGACCCTGGGCTACGGCTATTGCCGGGTCACAGCGAGACACCTGCAGGAACTCGACGAGAGGGTGCGCGAGAACGTGCGGGTGAGCCCCGTCCCGAGGAACGTGCACCCGGAGCACAACCGGAGAGAAGACACGCGAGAGCCAAGTTTCTCGTCGAACAGTACGGCTGGGACCGCGGACGAGGTACGTTGACGCGGCGGAGTACGGGCAAGGAAGATACGCGTTGTTGGACTGTGAATGCAAGCACGGACGGTTTCCAAGTCGGCGAGGCGCGAAGTGTGAGAACGCCACCGAGGCCGAGGAGATCGCCATAGCCCTGGCGATGTCTTAGGGAGGTTGCGACACGATCCTGAGCGACTCGCAAGAGGCTGTCCGCAACCTGCCAAGAGGTCAAATGAGCGGTAAGGCGGCAAGAATTATCGGAAGATCGGGAGCTCGAGACGGAAGACGCGTGGAGGTAAGATGAATTCCTGCGCATTCGGGCAACTGCTCGCCGTACGCGCCAAACCACAACGAGACGGCCCACGGGAAAGCGCGCGCTATGACACACCGCGCTCCCAACGTGGGCACTCGTCCCGAGTGGGAGTGGTGGACGAAAACCAAGGACAGATCCAGGGGCTACTGCGAAACACTGAAGACCCTAAGTCTGGCCAGACCAGGGAACCCGCCGCCCCACCGGGACGCTGGGCCGCGAGGAGGCGATACATCTAAGAAGACGTATCGCGATATATCGCGAGGAGGTATCGCGACGAGGCGATGTATCGCGAGCAGGCGATACATTTAAGAACGTCGCCGGCGGCGTTGCATCGAATGTACCAGGACGAATACCCGAGTGATCAGTGCAATGTGTGTGGGAAAAGGACCAGCCAACCGGTGGCACAGTACGTATGCCCCGAGGTGTACGCCACGGACATCTGTCGTCTATGCCAAGAAGCACGAGCTACCCTAGTACATCTACTATGGAACTGCCAGCCTCCTACTAGCACCACTACGACGTTCTTAACGCACTTTGAAGCTGCGATGAGAAGCGAAGACTACGAGACACAAGCCCGGACAACTCTACTCAACAACGCACTAGACCAACAGAGGCCGGCTCGCCGTACAGAGGGGATTACCCATGGCACCGCCCAGGACAATACCGGACACCACCGGTACTTGGCTTTGACAGTGCCTGGGACAACTACATCCCCCTCACCGGACGGCTGAGCACTGGTCACTCTCACTGCCGCCCCTAACAGGGTAGCCTGCCCTTGACTCGCTCTTGGGTGCTCTAATAAAGTTCTTACTCACTCACTCATGTTGGGACTGTACCGCCGACCCAGACGGCGCGAACTTCGAAGAGTATCCGGCGAAACTCCAGAGAGCCATTGAATCTAGTAGCAAGACAGACCAATCATGGGCCATCCAGCAGGTCTTCGCCGCGCTGGAAAGGCACGGGCTCTGTAAAACGGGCTTGGAACGAGTAGGGTTACAGAAGAAGGCGCAGCGCCAGGTCACGCCGAGGCGGAGCCGTAACCCGGCTCCAGCCTACTGCAGGACTTGTTTCAATAAAGTCTTTTCCAGTCCAGTCCAACACCACTGAACAGTCAAGTCAGCGAAGCTTGATAAGTCTAAATGTCGATCAAATGTATGCGCTACTGGGAAGCATTCTGGCGCCATGGACCTTAATAAGCCCACTGCGCACTACAAACACACTGTAGAGGAAAAAAGGAGGATGCGGAGGAGGACGAAGAGGAGGGGGAGGAGGAAAACCGTTCATTTATGGAGCATAAAAGTGGGTGGTTTTTAAGTCCACAAAGCCGCAAGCCAGAGCAGCAGCCTGGGCGGGAGCGATGAGGCGTTCCTGGTTCTCGCACCGTGAGGTGGCCAGCTGGTGCTCCCACTGCCGAAGGAAGGTGAAGGGAGGGGTTTTGGTGCGTAGGGGCATCCTCAGACAACAATAAGATCTTAATTTTGTCGGCGTAATGTCTTTTCTTCTTCTTGCAGACCTTCCGCAAAAGAAAGATGAGCTATGTGGATCCATTCTGTGCAGCATCGGTGCTAGGACAGTTCCAAGTTGGGCGAGTTGTTGGGTGTTCATAACTAATCCCAGCGCGAAAGACGGGACGGACAGAAGAATAACCACAGGACAGGCGCTTACTCTCAGCTGAATTCATTGAAAACCCGCCACAAACAGTTATACCGCAGGCAAACAACGCCGCACTCGTCAAAGTATAATACAAAAACAAAGAAAAGCAGAAAAAAAAGAAAAAGGGGAACATGACTTATTTGCGTTATCCATGAACTTCCTCTTTATCAGTAAGCACCACTGAAGGGTGGCTCCCGCACTTTTCACAAAAAGCAATTCCCTGGATCTGTACAAAACACTTGAATGAATTCGGCAAATACCTTGACGTAATATGATGATCACATAACAGCAACAAATATAGTCAATCAGTACCTATGTACCTTTTTAATGTAGTTTGATTTACCTTCGAAAGCAGCATCGGGGGTGTAGCTCAGTGGTAGAGCGCTCGCTTTGCATGTGAGAAGTCCCGGGTTCGAACCCCGGCTCCTCCACTCTTCTTTTTATTCTATTGCTGCAGTTTTCCAAACCGCACAAATTATATACTCTTTTCGCAACGTTAACAACCCCGACTCGTTGCTGCCTATGCTTAAAGCCTCGTTGCCCAATTTATGTTTTTAGACGACATCCCTTCAGGCCATACTGCTTCCCAACAGAGACAGCGACCTGGCCCTGCAACCGGCGCCGCGTGGAGCACGACTCAACCCGATCGCACCTTGCCTGTCTCAAAATCCCAATTAAAAAAAAACCTGGTTATTTCCCCCGTCTTCGAGATCCCTACTCACAAATACGCCTCCTGCAATTGCCCCCCCACCCCCATCCGCCCATGTCCCCTCGACTGCCGTTTCCTGCTCAATTAAAACGAGGGCAGGGTGGGCTTTTCTTGCCCCCGAAAGGAACTGTAGGAAAGGGAGCCGTGGACTCGGTGATGCTGTGGCTCTCCTACATTTATTGGTGGTGTGCCGGAACTGGAGAGCGGCGATGGCATACGACCGCCCCTGGAGCGCTGCCGTGTTCGATCTCCTTGTCGCATGGAACCGCTGACCTGGCCAGGCACCGCTGATGATGATTGCGAGACGCAGTGGTGATGATGATAGTGGCGCTAGTAGTGGGCGAAGCTGCCGCCACTACAGAACAAAGTGGCAGTGCCAAGAGGGCACGGGAGCATGCAATGCGTGCTGTCCTTCCTTTCCTTTCACGAAGGACTCCAACTCTTCCATATTCCTGTGGACTGACTCCGTGGCCGCGCGGTTTTCCCCGAAAAAGTGCAATTTTAGTACGCTGTACAGCACATCCACAGTCGGCTCGTGCTGGTCGCAGTCTTCGAGTGCTGCCACGGCGCCCTCAGAGGCATCGTCGTTCATGCCGTCCTCGCTGATTCCTTCATCCTGAACGCTCATGCTCTGAAGATTGTCGTCTGCGGTCAGCTTGAAGATCCAGCAAGCAACCCGAGCAGCGGCGGCACGTGGAAAAACTCGAAGTGGGGCGCGAATAGCGCGGCCGCGGCTTTCTGGGCGGAGGAGGCCACCCATGCTTCATTTTTTCCCTTCTCCTCACCTTAATTTTTTTCTCTCTCGTATCGGCTCGCGCATTCCGCGGAGCAAGCTGTAAGACGCCCTCTTCTGCGCTGCGCTTTGCCGTGTCGTCTGCTAGCATACGGCTCCGGTTGCCGCGATTGTTTAACGGAAACCTAAGAATCTCCAGCCTTGAAAATATGAGTTCGTAGTACTAAGGCGTTGTTAACATGCACAGAAATAAATCAAACCATCGTTATTTTGAAAAAATCGCTATTCTGAAGTACGTAGTAGTGAAATAATTTTACATTAAAACTATAGCAGTCGGCGTGGGATCTCTGAAATGCTCGTTAATCTGAAAAGTTCGTTTATGTGGTGTTCGTTCTACCGAGTTTTGACTATACCAGCAAAAAAACATTTGTTTGACCGGAGTAATACCCTAAACATCTGAAAAGTCTAAAGACCGCTACCGGTGCTTGTTACAATAGGCCCTGGCCCTACATAGCCCATCCAGCCCGAGACTATTACCCCATGGCCAGGGCCCGGCCATGCCAATACAACAAATATTACGACAACAAAATATTTTTTTGTTCCATAATCTGAGGCATTTATCTATGATGGGCAGACGGTGTATGTAGTGAAAATATACCGAAACCGGCAGAAAACTGAAGACGTGAAACTAAGGTTTAAGCATTCGCAGATTGCAAGGTGGGCTTCTTAAGCTCGTCCGATTGGTATTTCGCTCGAGCAGCTGAGGAAAAATCCCGGTATAGTAAAAAAAAAACACAACTGAAGATTTAAGAACAGAATTGTTTGGGGAAAAAAGTGGAGGAGCCGGGGTTCGAACCCGGGACTTCTCGCATGCAAAGCGAGCGCTCTACCACTGAGCTACACCCCCGAGCTATCCCTTACACAGATATAATCACGTTAAAAACTACTTCGGCAGTGACTAGGTACAATTCTTTGCTGCCATGTACGCGCCGTAACCACGCTTGTCTCTTGAATATTCCTTCTAAGTGTTTCATACGGATACACGTAATTGCGTTGCTGCGATAACTAGCATCCGTGCTGCAGGATAACACATCCGTGGAAGCTCATTTACTCTTGTGCAGAACGTCTAGAAGTAAAAAAAAAACTGCCTCTCAAATAACGCTCTGTCTTTCCCGTCGACGGTGCTCAGTACGTCAACCTGTTTATCACCGGCTGTACCTTACATCTTCGGCGCCAATCGAGAGAGAACCAGATTAACCTGAGCGAGCGCCTATATGCACTTACTGCCTTGTGGAGTAAGTGGTACTGGCACAAAATTTTGCAAGGCGAGATAACTTCGGAGATAGATTGGTGCTGAACACACATACATCATCTGCAAAATATCAGCGGCAATTGATACAACCTAGAACATATTTAAAATAAATTTTAAAGTGTGCGAAACGCAACCGAGCAGCCAGCGGAGGAACTCGCGCAATCGAAATTCCCTCGATATTTTGTAAATAAACAACATCCAAAACACGTCACGAGTTTGTGTTGGCCGCTTCCGCACTGCCGGCGTTTTCCGCCGCCTCGCCGCTCCAATCGGAGGTCGGAGCTTCTGCTCTCGCAGCAAGGAACGACCGGATCGTTGTCGGAGGAGGCGCCGTGATTTCGGTCGGCTTATCGGGCAGCTGGCCGCGATCTATGTTCGACAGCGATTCCAGGCACTCTATTTATATTGCTTTTAGGTGCGGAGTACCTTAGGATCGCACAATGTCCGTCCGCGTCCGTCCGCATAGCATTTACAATCGCAAAAAATCACACAGGCATCACAGGATTCGAGCCTCTGTCTGGTAGATCAGACAGAGTTAGGGTCAATCGTCTTGGACTACGATGATTGGACTACGACCATGAGTTAGCACCCGAGAGTCAAACGACTTTACTCCCTCGCCTGTAACGGTGCGGAGTACCTTAGGACCTCCCTATTTCCGTCCGCTGTCTCCCAAATTCCGTCCGCGTCTATCCGTGCCCACATCATCGAGGGAAAATCAAGCGAAATTCGATTTGAAGCCGTGAGTTGCAGTTTCATTTAGGGAATAATCAAGGTGCAACTTACGGCTCAAAATTAATGACGGTCGGGGCGCTAATCGTATGTCACTCGGGGCGCAACTTGGATGTCATTTCGAGTCGCCGTACTTTGCACCCTCGCCATAATCGACGGAGTGGAGATGCTGCCATTTTATTACACTGGACGCGAAATCGCCAAGGGGACACTAAATTGGCACTGAGCGAGCCGTACAGTCGCTGCGCGGGTGGCGGCCACGGCCTCGAAGTGGAGCAGGCCGCCACAGGTAGCTCGAGCGATAGCATGTTACCGCTGCACGAAATGGGACCCAAGTCCCAAACATGGCAGAACATATGAGAAAGGAGTTAATGATGCAATGGCGGGTTGCATTAAAAATCAGCATCTGCGCATCTTACGAGAGCGTCAATAGAATATCCGCCGCAGTGCTAAGCCGAACACATCTGTAGGCGGACCTGTAGGCAGACCGAAACTACCGAAACTACGCGTGAAACTACGAAATCGCGCGAAATCACCGAAACTACGTGCGATGAGAAATCACGCATAATCCTTCCCTCTCAACTCGACCGCGGGCAACGCGAAGAAAGCTTCGCGCTCTCTCCCGGAGAGGAGGGCGGCTCGCGGCGTTTTTTTTTTTTTTTTTTTTTTTTTTGCGCGGCGTTCGATATATCACAGGCAGGGGAGTTTTCTCCTTTTATCCGCAACGTGGAGGGGTCTTTTTCCGGTCTGGTGCCTTAAAAAAGCAGGCATGGCTGTCTGCTCGCAAGCGCGCGCTTGTGCTGGTAGGGCAGCTTTTGAAGCAATAAACGTTTGTTGTCGAGTAGTCTGGTTGAAAGGGAAGTATTGAGCTCATCACTCAAACTCCGCGCGCACTGAAAACACAATAGAAACTGCAAAACTGTGCCGTGCAGGTATCGGCATACAAGAGGTTCGTACACAGCGCCGACGACGGCGGATCGTCACAAGAAATGCGAGAAATAAGCCGCGAAGTTGACCAGTGACCGCCAATCGGACAGCCGTGGCATCAATGACGTCGTTTAGGCCATGCCAGGGGTGCATGATGAGGAGAATAGAAGAAAGCTCGGTTGGTTTTTCCGCGTCCTTCACAGTGATTTGCGCGCTCAGCACTTCACGTGCACGTGTGATATTTTGGTCAGGTATTACTGGTAGGGTAAACGAAACGTCGAGCAGGTTTGCTTGCACTACTCAAAGAGTGTTGCGGGGTCCCTTCAAGCTTTTTTATATATTATAGGAAGGCGTGAACAATATTTGTCGTCATAATTTGAGAGCTTGCGAGTGAGTGAGTATATTGGCGTCGCTGCCATTCAGGAATGAACCGTAAGGTTCGGGCGGCTGTTGTTACTGGGCGATCACTCTGAGTGTCTATGTAAGAATTGTGGCTAGATATTCTAAGCCGCAGCCAAATTGGAAATGTGGAATTGAAATCCAGGAAGACTCCCACTCCCCTTTCCTTGTTTCGCCCAGTTTTGGGCAAAATAAAGCTGTCATTAATAATATCATCATCATCGTCGACCGTGAGTTTCTCACAGCAATTCCAATGGACATTGGCAAACCCCATTGAAAGGTTGCGTAAAAATAAGAATAGCGGTTCATCACGCTTTTGTAGCAGCCAAATGACAATTAGCGGAGAACTGGTGCATGGCGCTTACCGGTCCCGGTGTGGAGTCCGGTACACGGTCAGTGCACCTGCGCATGCCTCCAGCCGGTCTATCCTCTTCTGCGCACGCGCAGTGGCGCTGGTCGGCTACTGGGTACCGTACCGACACCGGTTCTCCGCTGTGCTATAACTCTGTATTGTTGAATCGGCCGTGGGCTCATTACCACTCCTGTTATTGTGAATGGCCAAAACACCTCAGTCGGTGTGTTCTTAGGCACACATTCGGCCTTAACGCTAGGTGACCCTAATCTTGAGCCTCATGACGTTGCAGGCAACGTCAAACTCATCGCACAAGCTACATGTGCCAGTCGACGACGTAAAACCTCAAAATGTAACGATACGACTAACGTTGCTGAATCTGCAGCCGTGAGCTCGGACGGCTGGTGTTATCATCACTGTCTTGTTCATCGGAGTGGGTATGCCATGTGCCCTTGACAGTCAATCAGTGGTCTGAGCTTTCTGGCTACGTGCAGCCTACAAGAATTTTCACGATAGTCTGTGGCTAGGCTTTTTTGGCAACGCGGATCTAGGGACGCCGCTTTCTTTTCAAAATGCGTCAAGTGGTGTAACAGCAACAAAACTGCTCACTAATTTGAATGCCTGGGAATGATCATGCTTTAAAACTGGGTCAGCTGTCATTCGCTGACTGGGGCTGTAAAGGGGCCGATTAAAGCAAGGCACACCAAGGACAACACAGTTAGTACACACGGCCCTAGTACGGATATCATAAAAATATGCTGATGCCACTTGGACCCCCATACAAAACCATGTATAAACTGCCTTGAGCGATTTGAAAACAACACTCTTGGGCTCATTTCTTCACATGTGCGGTGGGCGCATTTTGATGACAACACCTCAACGTCAACAGATTCATACTTCCAACATAACAAGCGCGTTTCGGGCTCAACCACTGAAATTCTTGTTTACCTTTGTAAAGCACCATTCAGGCATATATGCCTGGCCCTTACGTGCCCGAGTCTTTTTTGCGGTTAACCTGGCGATGCCATGAAATGCAATAGGATACGCATTGTTTGAAACGACGATACCAACCTTAGTGTTGCTTTTTGAACACCGCGCTTGTGTATGTCACCACGGCCACCGGGCGAGGCTAATGCAAACGTGCTTTTTTACATTTTGTTTTCAGTCCACTTTGATTACAATCTCACTACCTGATATTCTTGTTTTGTTTAGTTTCATTGTGTCTCTACCGTGGCAGTTACCGGAGGCCCGGCACCGCTGTAGGCATGAAACGGACCATTCCTCTTTGGCAGATTAACAGAATGCCGGAAATGTGTAGTAATTAATAAAGAAAGAAATAAACAAATACAGGAACTCAATCTGTCATGAAGTCCGTTAATGAGGTGAATATATTTGTGCACGTGACACATAGAGGGCGTAGCTCAGTGGTAGAGCGCTCGCTTTGCATGCGAGAAGTCCCGGGTTCGAACCCCAGCTCCTCCAGTTGTTTTCCACACACGTGTTTTTAGTTCTATTTTTTACCAAAGAGACATTCTTTCTTCAGCTGTCCAAATGAATGTTCTTTCTCTATATATTTATACCTTCGGTTAGAGGCTAACCGCGCTAAAACGACCCTTCCATGATTGTAACGTTCTCGCGATTTTTATACGCGCAGATAAGTTTACTGATGAACATTCGAAAAATAATTTCACTCCAATTCTATCGCGCAGATGTTAAAGACACGACACCACATACCCGGAAAACGACATTTTATTCGACGCACTCAACTGTGGCAGCAAACATTCCTTGTTCTTCATAAACTTGCTTATCCAGCTCTTGCTAGCATTAAAACTAAAGCCGGGAACTTTGAAAACTGATTTCCGTTTTAATTCTGATTGTAACGCGCACGCATATTTTAAGACTACTTTTATCCAGAAAAAGTTCACGTTAGTGTAGTGCAGATGCGGTATTCTGTGAAGCTCGTACGGCTGCTAAAGCTCTATAATGGTAATGCTAAAACTCTTCCACACCGAAGGGCCCGTACTTCATGCGTGGCACTGATGGCAGCAAGCGCGCAAGGCTGTCCGACGCCGGAGCGCCATTAATGAAGCATCCAATGACGGTTCTTTAAGAATGCGTGAGTATCTCGTCCCTCTCACTTGCCAATTTAAGGGTCGGCCTGATGAGCAGGCCTTGCTTTGGTTAGAGAAGTGGGCAACGCGGTGTTCCTGGCACGCCCCTCATACACCGGGCCAACCGCGCACAGCGCTCTCAACGCGTGGTCCGGTTTTAAGCGACCAGATTTAGGGGATATCCCCAAGGTGGAGTCAGTTTCTGCGAAGGAAAGTTTGACATCCCCCTCAATGCAGTCGTAAGGCTACAAAGGAAAGCTATTCAGCTCAGAAACTTCGCAGTTTAAGAAAAATCGTCCTGGTCCAGCATCCTGAACCAGGATGAATTTTTCTTCAATTGCGAATCCTGGACCAGGACGAATTTTTCTTTAACTCCGATATTTCTGAGAAAGCTGTATAGCTTTCCTTTGTCGCCGTACGGCTGCATTGAGGTGGGTGTCAAACTTTCCTTCGCAGTGGTCTCGTTTGCTCACGTCAGCACCAGCGTGTCACTCCCGTCGCTCCTTTCGTTGCCCACCAGAATCGGCCTTTCGTCGCCTTCGTTCCCATACCGTCCTCTTCTGCGTACGGATTGGCTGCAGACTCGAGGCTACAATGAGTGTAAGCTGGTGGTGGTAGTTGCATGGTCCATTGAGGACGATGAAGCTGGTGAGTTATGTTTAAATTTGTCTTCTCTGTGGCAATAGCGTCACTATTGTGAAGGCAGCTTCTACCCCGTGGTATTTCTCCTCCTGTCTTTCTATGCTCTACTATATGGCTTTGTTCGGCGCCACCAATCGCTCAAACACGCCTCTGTGTCGTCTTAAGGACGCGGGGGAAAAGTGGCTGGTAAGTCTTCTCTGCATCATTTTTTTCCCCTTCACAGCCAACTTGGTTATTGGAAGTTTCCGTTTAGAGACAATAATTATTATTGACACAAAGCAGTCTTTTAATGAACCAAACTTAAATTTCGTCTCCACGACCACTTTGAGCTTGCCTAGCTCATCTCTTTTGCAGGGCCTCCAGTCCTCACATGCTCAGCGTGCAAAGGAGGGCAGGCGGGGAGTTCAGTGTTCTCAAGAGTTCGGCCTCACCCCAACCCAAGGCCGCCTGTGTAAGGAAGTAGAGATGCAGGTTCGTGCGCTGCACGTGATTCTCGCAGTATTCTAGTTATTGTTGGTACGGCTCACCGGCCGCTCGCTTCACCCCTCAAAACCCCGCTTTAAGAACGTTGCGCCACTCCCTTCAAGGGTGTCGACTATTTTGCTTACACGCTGAGGATATTAAATGCACGCGCTGCGTATACGGACTGTTGTGCGCGCCAATTTGTTTCCAATGCACAGGCAAAATATTCGCGGAGGACACAGAAGTCTGCTTATGTATGAGAAGGCGAAAGCATGACTGTTTTGCGCGTAGCTTGAGAGACTCATGCGCGATTTGACCGCACACAATCAGCTATAGCAGCCGCGCCGCCGCGGTCTACGTCGAAGGAGCTTACATTTTGAAGCAGTCGATGCCGAGGCATAAGTGCGAGCTGCGCGTTGTGACGTCCTGTGTCCTCCCATCAGCAAAGCATAGCGTTAGGCCGAAGACCAACACAGATAGGTGCAGACAATTAGGTGGATAAGCCTAAATGTGGATCACATATGCGCCACTGGGGGCATTCTGGCTTCATGAACCTTAATGAGTTCAATACGCGCTACAAACGCGCTGTGGGGAAAAAAAGGATGAAGAGAGTGATGAGGAGGACGAGGAGGAAGCGAGACGTTCATTTATTCAGCATAAAAGTGGGTGGTTTTCTTAGTCCACAAAGACGCAAGCCATATTAGCAGCCTGGGCAGGAGCGATGAGGCGTTCATGGTTCTCGCACCGTGAGCTGGCCAGCTCGCGCTCTTATTGCCCAGGAAAGTGGAAGGAAGGGTATTTGGTGCGTAGGGCATTTCCCGAGAAAAAGAAGGTCTTAATTTTTGACACAGTGTTTTTTTTTTCTTCTTACAGGCCTCCCGCAAAACAAAAGGGAGAGGCTCCATGGATCTGTTATTGTGCAGCATCGGTGCTAGCTTTCCCATATGGATCCGTAAAAAAACACTTGAATGATTGCACAAATACATTAACGTAATAGTATGATCACATAACAGCAAAAAACTGGAGTTAATCAGTACCAATGTACGTTTTTAAAGTAATTTGATTTTTAGGAGAACATCTCGGGGGTGTAGCTCAGTGGTAGAGCGCTCGCTTTGCATGCGAGAAGTCCCGGGTTCGAACCCCGGCTTCCTCCACTTTTCTTTTTAATCTATACCTGCAATATCCCGAACCGCTCAAATTAAATGCTATTTGACAACGTTCACAACCATGGCTCGTCGCTGCCTATGCTTAAACCCTCGTTGCCAGATTTATTAAAAACAGAGATTAACTCAGTAACGGCGAGAATATCGGACGGACTGAACCAAAACCCGTCCAGTCCGTTCACCTTCCTTGTCATTACTGGCTCAATCCTTGTTTTCATATTGATAAAACTACTCGCCCCACAACAAATTTTATTGAAGTAATACATTGTCACATCTTTAATTGATTGTCGGATGGTGCCACATCATCTCGGAAAAAACATTGTCGGGGCTAAGTTTTCGCTCCGATTTCCGACGACCCGCCACCTTTCTGGTCGGTCAACTGGATTTGTCAGCGCCTTTTATAGTCGAGCCTGTCACATATATACCCGCGTGTCGGTGTCACCATGAGCGCAGTATGACCAGGTGGCCTTGCAATTCAATAGTCGGCCGATGACAAACGATTTACGTCTTTGGAGCCCTTTGGCGGGATCTTATTTTCTTCCAATAGGAATGATTCTCCTCCTCTTTAAGCCGGCGATGGAGTGGTACTCCTGCTGGGACCTTCCTCCACTCTTTTTCCCACGGGCGCTGCTCATGAAACACGGCTATTCCGATTTTACCTCGACAGCGATAACAAAGATGACGCGAACAAAGCAATGTGAAGGTGGCCCCCCAAACGATGTTACGGGATACTTTTCAGGCTGTACTACTTCCCGACACAGACAGCGACCTGCCCATGCAACCGGCGCCTGGTAGAGCATACCTCAACCCGATCGCACTTTGCCTGTCTCAAAATCCAACTCCCAAAACAACCGGGTTATTTCCCCCGTCTTCAAGATCTTTCCTCTCAAATGCACCTCTTGCAATTTCCCCCGCCCATGCCCCTCGACCGCCGTTCTCTCATCAGGGAAAGCGAGGGTAGAGTGGGCTTGTGTTGCTCCTAAAAGGAACTAAGGGGCAGTGCCAGGCGGGTGCGGGAGCATACAATGCGTGCTGTCCTGGTACATCCCGAGGGGGGGGGGGGGATAAAATTGCTTTCACTGATGAGGTCGCAATTTTTTTTAACCTCCTGTTTCTCACCGGACTCAATACCAACAAAGGAATATTCTGGGGTTTGCAGGGGGATGTAGTACAATGCATCATGCCCTGGTATAACTTGGAGGGGGGGGAAGAAGGGGGGGGGGGTTACGTTCAGTGAAGATAACGATAAAGAACAATGAAGTAACGCAACATATACGGCTACTCATAGCCAAATCTGGCTGCGTAAAACTGCAAGGTATTCGTATACAATTATCTGAATTCCCGCACATATTTTTTTCCGCAATATTTCCTGCTGCAATAAGTTCTCTTGAGTCATATATACGCATTGTGGACAAAACCAAGCATAGTTTGGTATCTTTTGGGTAGGGTCAGCCTATAAACATGTTTATTAGTTGTTCGAGTCTTCCGGCACGACGCACAAAAGAGCGAACGTGGGATACGTCTAAGTGGCCATGTTCGTCAAGTACTTGTCTTGGCCCGCAATTAATTTCCGATATGCTTGCTGTACACAATGCCCGGCCTGTAATAGAGTGTACTAGAGGAAGAGGATTGATAATTAAGGAACGCGCGACGTTTTTCGTACGCGTTATCAATCCCATGCACGCAATTTCGAGGTCTGTCAGTTTTTATACTTTTCTCCCTCTTTTAAGTATTCACAGCGTATTGACAGCACAGAATATTTGTTTGACCGGTCAAAAAACCTAGACATCTGAAGAAGACTAAAACTTAAGCCCGCTACCGGTGCTTATGTCAAACTTGGGGCCCACCTTGGCCCGACATAGAATACCAGCGGTACTGGCCGGCCCAGCTCGAGACCATTACCCCATGGCAACGGCTCGGCCATGCGAATAAAATTATTACAACAAAATATTTTTTCGTCCGTAAAACACATTTATCTATGATGAGCACACGGTATCGGTGAAGAAAATGTACCTAAACCGCAAATAACTGATGTAAAAATGAGGTTTTAAGAATTCGCAGCGATAATGCGGGCTTCTGAAGGTGGTCAAAATAGTATTTTGCTCGAACAGCTGGAGAAAAATGCCGGTTTAGTGAAAAAAACACAACTGCAGATTTAAGAACACAATTCGCTGGAGGAAAAAAGTGGAGAAGCCGTGGTTCGAACCCGGGACTTCTCGCATCCGAAGCGAGCGCTGTATACCTGTGAGCTAGAACACATTTGCTGGATGAAAAAAGTGGAGGAGCCGGGGTTCGAACCCGGGACTTCTTGCATGCAAAGCGAGCGCTCTACCTCTGAGCTACACCCCCCGGAGATGTTCATTCCCGCAAAGGTAATCACATTAAAAATTACTTAGGTGATGGTTAGGTACAATTCTTCGCTGTTATGTACTCGTCATAGTATACTGATCTATTTGAATATTTATTTAAGTGTTCTATATGGATCCACGTAATTGAGTTGCTGTGATAGCTAGCGTCCATGCTGCAGAATAACACCTCCGTGAAGGCTCATTTACTACTTTGCAGCACGTCTAAGAGTAAAAGACTATTCGGCCTATCAAAAGAAGCTCTGTCTTTTTAGTCGGCGGTGTTCTGTCAACCTTTTTACCACCGGCTGGGCTTCACATCTTTCGGGCCAATCGAGAGAAGACCAAATTACACTGCGCGAAAGCCTATGTACGCTTACTGCTTGTGCAATTAATGCAAAATGCGTCTAACGTAACAAAACGCGCCAAAAGAACCATAATTTGTGAAAATAATTCGTTTGAATTGGTATAAAAAAATAAATTATACAACAATGACAAAGTTACGGTGGTACTTAAGCTTCCTGTTATATTGTCGGAATGCGTGAGAATCATTTGTCGTTATATTTTGAAAGCTTACGAGTGGGTGAGAGTATGTTGGCGTCGCTGCCATTCGAATTGGTGATCCGTGAGCCTCAGATGGCTGTTGTTACTGGCCAACCACTCTGAGTGGCTATGAAAAATTGTGGTTTGGTATGTTAAGTCTTAGACAGATGGGAAAGGTGGACTAAGAATCTAGGAGGGCTCCCACTTCCCCTTCCTCCTTTCACCCAGATCTGGGCAAAATGAAGTTGGAATCATCATCATCATCATCGTCGTCATCGTCGTCGTCGTCATCGTCGGCCGTCAGTTTCTCACAGTAATTCTAATTGACATTGACCCATTGGAAGGTTGTGTATATGAATTGTAATTGTGGTTCAGCACGCTCTTGTCGCAGCCAAATCACAATCAGAGCGTTTAGCAAAGCGGAGAACCAGCGCCGGCTGTGCGCCCGGTGCATGGTCGGTGCACCTGCGCATGTGCCCAGCTCGTGTCATTCCCCCTCTACGCACGCGCATTGGCGCCGGTCGGCTACCGGGTACCGTACCGGAATCGGTTCCCCGCTCTGCTATAACGCTCTATTGTTGAATAGGACATTGAGCTCACGACCGCTCCTGTCATCGTGAATGGCCAAAACACCTAAATGGGTATGTTGTTAGGCATATACTCAGCCTTAACGCTAGCTGACCCTAATGTTGAGCCCAATGACGTGGCAGGCAACGTCATTAGGCAACGTCAAACTCATCGCACGAGCTACGGGTTGCACCTTAAAACGTAACGGTAGGACTAGCGCTGCTGAATCTGCCGTGAGTTCGGACGGCTGGGGTCATCGTCAGTGTCTTATTTCCGGAGTGGGTATGCCAGGTGCCCTTGACAGTCAATCAGAGATCTGAGGTTTCGGGCTACATGCAGCCGACGGGAATTTTCACGATAGTCTCTGGCTACGCTATTTTGACAACGCGGGTCTGGGGATGCCCCTTTCTTCACCAAATGAGTCGATGGAGTGGTGGTACAGAAACAAAACTCTTAGCTAATTTGAGTGCCTCGAAATAATTATCCCTTGAAACTAGATCAGGGTAATTATTGGGTCTGTAAAGGGAACAAATAAAGCTATGCACAAGTAGGACAAAAGAATTAGTGTACGCGTCCCTACTACAGATTATAATGGAAATACGCAGATATGCCATTGTACCCCCCATGCAACAGCATGCGTAAACTGCCTTGAACGATTTCAAAACAACACTGTGTGGCGCATTTCTTCACGTGTACGGTTGGCCCGTATCGACGGCAACACCTCAACGGATTCATACTTCCAACATAACAGTCGCGGTTTCAGGCTCCAGCGCTAAAATTCTTGTTTGACTTTGTAAAGCATCATCCAGGCATCGATGCTGGCACTTACGCCCGCGAGTCTTTCTTGCGGTTACCCTGGCGATGGTATGGCATGCCATAGGATATGTATTGTTTCAGACGAGTATGTTAAACTTCATGCTGCTTTTTGCACATTACACCTGCGTGTGTCAGCACGGGCACCTGTCTAGGCTTGCAAACGTGTTTTTCTATAGCTTTTTTTTTAATTCCGCTCTCATTACGTCACTACCTGATATTTTCGTTTCGTTTTGTGTGGTTTGGTTGTGTCCGTGTCGCGCCAGTTAATGGGGGCCCGGCATCGCTGTATGTATGAAACAGACCATTCCTGCTTGGCAGGTCAACAGAATGTCTAGAATTTGTAGTAATAAATAAATAAACAAATACATGAATACCTGGAGTCAGTGTGTGAGCGAGTCCGTTTGTGAAGTGATTATATTTGTGCACCTAACACATCGGGGGTGTAGCTCAGTGGCAGAGCGCTCGCTTTGTATGCGAGAAATCCGGGGTTCGAACCCTGTCTCCTCCACTTTTTGTCTATACAGCTGTTTTTAGATATATTTTTAATAAAGAGATTCTTTCCCTATGTATTCAAATGAATTCCCATTCTCGAAATGTTTATATCTTCGGTGAGAGGCTAGGAGTGCTAAAACGACCCTGCCATAATTGTACTCGCTTACCTATTTTCGACCAAACGAGATGCAGGTCGGAAACACGGGCGTTTCCTAGTAGATATTCCCCTGACACGCTATTTTGCACTCTTATTGTCCACTCGTTGAAGTATTAAGCCGAGCGCTAAGGAGCCCTTCTTGTGCTATTTCACTATAGCTGTGAGCACAAAGGTGGTTACCGTGTTGGCAAGATTGTAACGCGCATTGCAATCGTGGAAACACGGTAACCACCTTTGTGCTAAACTTAACTGCGCGCGGAGGTACGTTTACTGATGACAATTTGAAAAATAATTTTACGCCGATTTTACCGTGCAGATGTAAAAGACATGACATCACGTACCTGGAAGAAGACATCTAATTTGACGCAAGCAACTCTACCAGCAAAAATTCCTTGTTCTCCATAAACTGACTCATTCAGTTCCTGTGGAATTAAAATTAAAGCGGAAAACCTCAAAAACTTCTTTCTGTTTTTAGCCCGATTGTACCGCGCAGGCACATATTAAGGCTACTTTTATTAAAAATGTGTTTTATGATTGCGCTTTAAAGATAGACACAACTACAACCAGCGAATTAAATGAGAATTCCAAACAACATCCACAGTTCTAGCCATTCAAGCACAAATTATGACTTAAGAGGTACTTTTTCACTTGTGCTTTATATTGGCTTCTACTGTATCTGAAATCATTCTGCTCTATAACTTGGTTTAAACTGTGTTATCTCCAACTTTGTCGGTATGTTCAAACAGAAACGACGGCCTGCCGTAGCTTGTGCGTAATTTTGGTGTATGTGTTTGGGATATCTGAAAGAGTATGTACAGCTACTGTCATTACATTTGCCATCCCTGTAAGTGTGGGGAGGGGGGAGGAGGGATACAGGCACAGGCATCCAGTGGCGCCGCTATGCGAACAAAGGTGACTGCTGATACAGAGTTGGAAGGCAAAGTATGCTTGTTGTCCGAGAAAACAATTGAAACGGCGTCCAAGAAACTCTCGAGTTGCAAGCTTCTGATGCTGAAGCAAATAGGGCTCGTTTGAGTCGATCAACAAGTTGGCGACGCAAAGAAAAGCGGTGCTAATTCTCTTCTGAATATTACCCTTTGTATCTTTCATTATAGTCTGTTGAATGTTTGAGGCTAGGAACCGTTTCTCTCGCCATGGGTATATGATGCTGCATCGCTAGAACCCTATTTCGGACCGGTGCCGTCTGATAATTTATAACGTGCAAGCCGATGGAGACATTGGAGAGAACGTTTGCGCTGCTTTAGACCTTGATGGGGTGCTTCCCCAACTCCAGGAAACCATAGTACTCTACTGAAGTGGAATCTCGGTCGAGTTGGTGTATTTAAAAATTAACAGCGCAAAAAAAACGAAGCACGAGTAACGGATACCAAGAGACACCACACTGCCTGTTTTCCTCTGCGTTCCAGTGTTTTCCGCTGTTTGTTCTTTCAACACGATCCCCCACTGCTTGTCTTGTCCAAGTTACCACCATAAGCAAGTCATTGGGGTCGCGATTCTTTGCAGGACTTCTGATAGGCCTCCAGTTGCTGGTGGGTCTTCGGTTCTTGCACTGGGCCGATCAGGCGAAGATACCTCAGTTCTATTTATCAGTTCTTTCATGCTCCCAAGCGCCAATAAAATATAAATTGTGTCGCCTTCACTTGCTATTAGGCCTCAATGCTAGCCCCGGAACAGACACCACGGAAAGTGAGAAGCCATCACCATAATCATTAGGCGCAAGCGTTAACAAATAGGTATTCGCTTGTGGCGTTCGATTGGGCCTCCAGCGTGGCTCCCGAATAGAAACTACGGCAAATGAGAACTCATATGATATCAAACACAAACTGGCGGCAACCACTGCAGCAACGTGACCAACGTTCTTGAATTCTATCCCGAACATGGGACGAACGGTAACGCCCTTGAGTTTCCAGGCCAATGAAAAAATGTGGGTTATATCTCCTTTTCACCGGGAAAAGTTGGGTGATCATGAATTGAAGTTTTTTAATGGGTCGCAGCTACGCGGAAAACGAGCACGAATGATATATATGGCTCGTTCGATGCCGCAATTAGTTATGCGAGTGTTTATCAGTGCGTGAATTTGTTTATCTGATTGTCAGATAAAGTTTGTACGTGCACGGATAAACAAGCACACTGCAAAGAACAGGAAGACAAATTTCGCAGGCAGCCATCACACGATTACAGTCATTATTTGCTAAACAGATGGGAGATTTACTAATGATTACAAATTTCGCGACCCCGTTTTACCCTATATCGAGCGGAAGTATTGGGCCGCATCTTTTTCCTTCCGTGCAGTAACGAGTGCTTATAAGTTACGGGGGCTATCACAATTGTCTCATTTCCTTGTAATGGAAACTCGAAGTAAAGCGGTTGCTAAATTTTTAATCTGTCATAGATGCTGGCGAATGTTTGACGTGTATATAAGTCCTGTTAATTTACGCATGACCCACTTGGAGACCGCGGAGCAGAAAACGCGGCACCAAATGTCGGCGTTCAGCGGAGTCGCATGTGGATCTATTCCTGCTACACTTGTTAAAAAGACATGTTTTATATTCCCCAAATATTTCTTTTGCAACGGTGACGAGAAACATCGAGAGTGGTATCAAGATAGCGCCAAATCCCACCTTGACGCATGCCCGTACGCACTGCAAACGTGACTGCTTTGCTCGCTCTGGGCATCGTGCGTTTTGGAGACCTGTCTGGGAGCTATTTATGATGTGGCTGTATCCAGCATTTTCATTTGCGTATGTTGTCCAATGATTGTTAAATTTTTTGCGTGTGCTGCCGAGTGTGCTCAAAAGGGCACTTTTGATGACGGTGCCATTTAGGCTGCTTAGGTACCCATATTAGTGCTATCAGGGCCACCATCATATACCTTGGAGTGTCACTGGGTGAACACTCCACATGGAAACCGCCCATTAACTGCTTATATAAAACACTCGTGTCACACATTATGTGTCGTGAGTACTTTGGGCTCGACACACTGAGCCCAATTTATTATGCCATAAGTGAAAAGTCATTTGATTTATTGCATCGAATTTCGGCATAATAGAAATTCATCCTTACACACAGTTGCTTTCCATTATTCAAAAAATGGCATCTGTTTAATAACTTCAGCAAAATACAATGCACACCAGAAAGCCCGTTTCAAAGGGTTACGCATAGTGCATTTAGACGGCCTTATTAAGTACAAATGCGCTTTACTAGTACATAGGTGTATTACATAATTTTTCCCTGCAGTGCTTCTGAAGGAAATTGCTGCTAAAAATAACTTCCTAGTAGCTAGAAATAAGAATGCTTATGAAGGAAGAAGCTACAAATAAGAATGCTTATGAAGAAAGAAGAGTACAAAGTATGGGGGTTACCCTTAGGAATTCTCTCCCAGTCAGTATAAAACTTGCTAGTAATTTTTACACATCCCTAAAACTTACTTTTGGTGCTATTCTCAATGTTCCTTGCTTATACGACGTTACTTTGAAAATTCTATGACTTTGACGATGTGGCTGTATCATTAGTCTTTTTCAAAACTGCTTATTTGATATGACATAGAATTCAATATACAAGTTTATATAGGTGTGTCTGTATGAATGCGTGTATATGATACGTATACATGTATACCCATGTGTGCATATACGTGTACGCGTATTTACGCCATGTATGTATATGTATTCATGTGTATTATAGTTATGCTGCCTTATACCTAGTTTTTACGAACGCTGCTTGCTTTTTTATTGTTTATTTATTTTATTTGTTTCACAATAACCCTAACAGGCCCTCTGGGGATAGGGTATTACATAGGATGAACATCACAATGGTGAAACGCAGTACCGTGCATGACTGTAAATAAAACACGAAAATAAAAATGGAGTAAAATAAATGACAGTGCCAAGGCCGCTCGATGGAAAGAGGTCCTTGTCATCGAGTGGCCGTTACAGTGCATCACGTAAAAAACACTCGTAGGTAAGACACACGAAAACTAGTTATCGGAACAGCATGTCAAAATTAAAACAATCATCACAGAGACGTCTAGTAGCGTGCGGGACGAGAATTATAAATAAATAATAACAAGAAAAGTGAAACCTAAGGTAACAAGTAAGGCAAAGAAATTGTATTATATCTGCATGTTTTTGTGTAGACCATCTGTAAATTTAGCGATTTGTTTCGGTGACAATGTCCGACGGCAGAGCATTCCATTCTATCGCGGCTCGAGGTATCAATAATTAAGCAAATGCCCGGGAACGACACGTGATGCGTTTGGCTTTGTGCGGATGATCACGACGGAGAAAGATGGGTGAACGTTCGCACATGATAGTAAATTTTGCAAACTAGTGTTAAACGAGATACACAATGGAGATGGGATAAGTCTTGAAGCTCGGCGCGTTTCTTTTAGAATTGTACATACATTTAGAATGAATATATATGTAAATTTCTTTGTGCTCCACTGTTTTTCTTGCATGAATCCCAACTAGCCTGTGGGCTAGGCATTCAGATTTCTTGCATTATCCCTCATGTATGACTCAGCGCTCTCAATAAACCAACCCTTTTCTTCGTCTTCTTCTTCTTCATATATCATTATTATATATTATTATTATTATATTATTATTATTATTATTATTATTATTATTATTATTATTATTATTATTATTATTATTATTATTATTATGTGATTGATTTGATTGATGATTGATTATTATTATTATGTCCATTCACTGCTTCAATTTGTGTTGTATTGTCGCTTGTTTGTTTTCTTGCAATATGTTTCTTGTATTTTGTTTTTATGTAACTATCGTGCCGCCAGCACTCGAAGTCTTGGCTGTTCCTGGGCACGTAAATACAATGATTGATTGATTGATTGATTGATTGATTGATTGATTGATTGATTGATTGATTGATTATTCCTAAACTACTTCAAAACACTCGCAAATAGAGCTTGTCGTGTATTTTTACAGTGCCCCCGGCCTGACCAGGTTTAGTGTTGCTGTCCAATTGCGAGATTGTTTGGGTTGGTTGAAAAAGGACGAAGCTTCTAATCACTTAACTGCTTACTACACCGATTGATTTCGGGGTAGTTCCTGCGTCTTCTGCTGTATGGCAACAGCGCATGGAAATCTCCCTCGTGTTGTGCTGTTTTCTTTTACGCCACGAAAGAGAAGGCGCACTGGAGGAAAAACGACTGAATTTTCTTACTTCTTTCAGTACAAAGAAATCAGTGTTTGTCATAAAAAAGCCAAAGCGAACCATGGAAGGCCGAGTCTTTCTATTGAAGGAAAAACTTGTGCGGTTATTGGTGTCGCATCACAAGGTCCGCTGCCACTTCCAATAATGCACTACACTTTTTTATTTCTTGGTGCTACGCCAATTTGACATTATACGCCCCAATGTTAGCACACCGAGTGCAGCTTTCCCTGCTATTGTGCGGAGCCTCGCAACTGCTCGTACCGGTCTTTCTTATCTTCAACGTAAAAGCCAGGTTAAGTGAGTTAACGAAAAAGCGCCCTGCGCTATACGGGGCACTACTGCAATGGGAGAGCATCGAAGCGCCGGCGCATATATCACATAAAGCAAAGGAACCGAGAAAACAACGGGGCGGTCCGAATAGCCCTGGCCCAAAGGGAAGCAGCGCCTGGTTAGCGGTCAGTCGACCCGCAAGACGAAGATTGCAGTGGAGCGCTAATTAAATAAGCAAGAACTCCCCGATGAATGCTCCATTGGTGCGTTCCCCATTACGGCATTCCTTGGTGTGTTCGCTCTGTTCTCGTCCCGGTGCCGGGCTAAGCACACCGCGAGGAATAAAAAACTGCGAGGACCTCCTTAATGTAGATCCCAGAAACACAAGCCAAAGCCTGTGAGGCCACTAATCAGACACTGATGTTACTGTAGAACTATTTTCGCGCGAGGAGTGAACTACGTACACGACTCGAAGCCAGTAGAGTTGGCTGGCTTGAAGTTTTTGGTTGGTTCATATAATCGTTAAATTCAAGAAGTCGGGCTGGCGTCGACCTAATGAAACGTATGTTAATTTTAACCCGTTTCCTCAGTAGGGGAGAGGGTTATCGCTCATGGTCTTGATATGTGCGTCACCGAAAATAAATGAACGCGAAGCTGAGATGAAGATATCTGCTCAATACTTCAGCCCTCTTCTATTTTTGGACACTCTTATTGCAGATGCGAAAGATAAAGCGCAGGTGCCGGCAGTAGCGATCGAATCCAGCGCAGCAAAGCGGAAGCTCCTTCTAAGAGAGGCGCGAGCCGTGGTCTTGTGACACGACGCGGAGCGTTATTTACACGTGGTAGCAGGCCGCGCCCCGCACCGACCGAAAAGATCACCATTATTACGATAACAATTCGCAGAATGAATTTAAGAGAACATTTTAAAAAAGAATATCCTGGGACTTCGCACACAATTTGTTACTTCAAGCCTTTCTGTGCACTTCTGGGTAAACTTTTGTGATCTGCTGTCTTACTGAGCGTCTGCATGAAGAAGGAATGTCGACTCCTGATTTCAACTCTAGACCGAAAGATGCGCGACGGGGATGTTGGTCACCTCACTCACTCACTCACCTCACTCACTCCACTACCGGGATAGTCGCGGGAGTCCGAGGTTCCCCGAAGCCATAGGGATCATGGGATGAATGCCGGACTGCTGTCTACGGAGTCCGCGTGACCGAGAGAAATCGATCAGCCCCATCACTCAGACACGACGCACGACTCTTCACTCTTCACTACATCACTCACTCACTCATCACTCACAACCAGTGGGCTCTTCGATTTACAGTCTGGACTCACCGGGATAGTCCGCGGTAGTCCGAGGATTCCCCGAAGCCATAGGGTACATGGAAATCGAATGCCGGACTGCTCTCGGGAGTCCGCGGTGACCCGAGACTGTAAATCGAATAGCCCACTCACTCACGCACGCAGACTCTACTCTCGTCACTCACTCACTCACTCACTCACTCACTCACCACTCACTCACTTCACTCACTCACTCAGTAGGGCTCTTCGATTTACAGTCTCGGACTCACCGCGGATAGTCCGCGGGTAGTCCGAGGATTCCCCGAAGCCATAGGGATACATGGGAAAATCGAATGCCGGACTGCTTCTCGGGGAGTCCGCGGTGAGCCCGAGACTGTAAATCGAATAGCCCCACTCACTCACGCACGCACGCACTCACTCACTCACTCACTCACTCACTCACTCACTCACTCACTACTCATAGGCTCTCGATTTACAGTCTCGACTCACCGGATAGTCCGCGGGTAGTCCGAGGATTCCCCGAAGCCATAGGGTCATGGGAAAATCGAATGCCGGACTCTTCTCGGGATCCGCGTACCCAGCTTAAATCAAATGCCCACTCACTCACTCACTCACGCACTCACTCACTCACTCACTCACTCACTCACTCACTCACTCACTCACTCAAAGTCAGTATATGGGGTCCTAATATTATAAACACTTGTGTTAGAAGCGGCGGCACGTGGTTTCAACATCCTGAGTTTAAATTGGAGGCTTTAGGACTGATCGCGAAACAATCACTTCCGAAATCTATAGGTCGTCACGTGGAATGAGACAGCCTCGTTTAAGAATGCAATAAAACTAAGGGGAATGTTTCAGGGGCCACAGCCTAGGCGGTACGCAAGGGTCTCAATGAAGTAATATTTTTGTATATCTGGCAATGACATTTTCAATGAAAGTACAGAAGGCAGAAAAAATTTCATTAGCTAAACGTGGCTAAGCCAAGTTTGCAGAGCGATAGCTCGGTATTCGCGACGATAGCGCGCAGTGAACGCACGCACAATTGCACCGCGAAACTAAACCCATACGCTACTCGGCCCAGTCGGCGCTGTAGGCACGCACGCGCAGCAAATTTGAATGCAGCCAGCCCTTCGTTGTATCATTTTTAACAGCAGAGCTTTTGTAGCGTTAGCTACACTGGCCGAGGTTGAGCAGTTTCGCGTGGCTCCTGGAGAGCCATGCTTCACATGCGCGAGGAGCAGTGACGTCACACGGCGCACAGAATGTTGCTCGCTGACCAGCGTCTCTCACACATCCCACGCGCCCAGCATCATTGCCGACCTCCGTTCCGCACGTGGCGGCCCGGTCCTCTTGATGATCATGCGAGGGATGGCTGGGTGTGCAACCGATGGCTCGTGCGTCGCAGCAGCACCGGCGTGTGCGTGTGGAACCAGCTCAACTCTGGGGCGATTGGTGACGCTGCACCGGAGCCGCTTGATAAATATACATGTGTCACATCATGCGTATACAGTGTGTGCGTCATTGAACCAGCAGTAAGCATGATAATCAAGCCAATCCTAGACAACCAGAAAAGCTAAGACTAACCAGCTGAACCTTAGATCATGCTACGCATATTCTGGCATAGCCGAGCTAAGCCACTGCTAATTTTTTAAGCTCTTGGTTGCGCCGTCCATAACATAAAAAATACCAAGAAAATACCGAGCGCACGTGAGCGTGCGTCTATTGAGGAGCGCCCGGCATCGTCCAGGCTTGGCGTTCGTGCGCTTGCGCCACGTGAGGGGCTTGCAAAAAGAAAAAAATACCCGAGCGCACGTGAGCGTGTGCCTCGTTACGAGCGCCCGGTATCGTCCAACTCGACCTTCGAGAACACTCGGACCAGCGTTTCTGGCTTGATCTCTCGCCTGCTCTTCTCTTCTCCAGATCAATTGCGTTTGCGCCTGAAGTGGGGAGCACAGACGCCGACTCCCCGCAACAGACGCAGAGTTCAAGAAGCCGGTTTGCCGCCGCTTCTAGCGTGTGATAAACTCGGACCCGCCGCGGCGCCGGAGACACAACTCGCTACGACTCTGTGCAGTTCACATGGGGGATGAGGCGACCAAAGAAGGTCCGGGCGCCCCAGGAATAAGGCGGCTTGTCAGGAAGCGCGCCGTGCTGCCTTCCGAGAATGCAAGCGGCGACGACGAGAGGAGGACCCCGAACGAGTGCGTGCCAGTGAGTGTTTCAGCAAACAGCGTCGCCGACAAAACGACTCTGCCTACCGAGCCATGGACAGCTTTCAGCGGCAGGTCCGTCAATCCCTAGACCGCGCGACCGGCCGCTTTCAGCAAGAATTCCTGGACATCGAGTTCTGGCACAGCTGATTGGACGCATCTACAGGTGCGACCACCAGTTCAGCCCCAGAGAAGAACAACAAGAGGAAGAAGTAGCGCAGGTCTTAAACGGAGAGGGAGCGCTCGATGAAGACTTTGCGGCGGTGCACAATAAGGTATACGACGACTAAATAGGGCAGTGTACAAATAAATTACTTATATATTTTACATTGAGTTTGATTTGGTCTTCTGCCGACGAGTGCAATATATACACTGAAATCTCGTTATTTCGAACTTCAAATAATTAGAAATTCACGGATAATTTCAACTATCGATGTGGTATTCCAAGCTTGCGTACAAGTCAATGAATTAAAAAGACCGTTAATCCGAACGCGAGAGGCCTCCGCCACGGATAATTCCAACTACGCGCCAGCGCTCCCGCAGCTTGGAACCTGGCGCACGCCCAGCGAAACTGGCCCCGCTACGTGCACACGAGTCTGCGTCGCCTCAGAAAGGAGAGGAACGTAACATAGAGAGAGAGAGGTTAAATCGGGTAAAGGCAATTTTAAAACCACCGTAGTAGCCGGTTTAGAATGAGTTTCTTTGCGAACTACGGCGACATGGACATGAGTTCAAGGTGCGGTGCGTGCTGACTGATGCCATCGTTTCGGAGGTCACGAAGCGTAGAACATCTCGCTGCCAGTGACCACGAAGAGGTGCCGCACGGAGCACCTGTGCGGCCATCGCTCGGATGTAATGACCGAATGGAATGCTACCCGTCTCTTCTTCAGTTTGGCAACATGCGAAAAGGAGGCCTTCTGCTACATGCGCTCGTTAGAGAAAAAAGTACTAGCTTTCGTCTTCAACGATAAAAGGCGGTTTTCAGTCGGGGCCTTTTTGAAGCATTCAGTTGCTTACATGCTCTACTGCTCTACAATCGCATTGTGCGGATGCTGTGCTCCAATTAAGTTTGTTCGAACTTTCTATTAATCGGAGCTAAGGTGGCGTTCCCTTGCAGTTCGAATTAACGAGCTTTTACGGTATACACAGGGTAAATAGTTTTGAGTCACATATATGGCTGTCGTGGAGTTAGCTTAGTGAGGACGAACACCGCTCTACTGTGACATCATGCTTGCACCATTGTGCAAGCTAGCATTGATATTTTTTTACGGCACGCGCGCTTACTCTCTCGCCCCCCCTATCCCCTCTCCGCAGCCCTCCACCCCTAGAAACAAACAAGCGTTTAGACGCTTTCACTCCGGAACCGCAAGAGGTGCTGGCTTGACCTTCGCTCAAATTGAAGGTCACATTGACGAAGCGAGGCATTGAACGGAATGAGACGTTCTTTGGGTTTGTACCTGGAATAATAAATCTTTCGCTCCAAAAGTGGGGTGGTTTCTCGCTTACGTTACTTTTTAGGCTATTGCCTCCCGCACCGCTCGACCGTGGTTCATGCATTTATTGATCTACAGCTGTGTATATCTTCGTAATGTAAACAACCTTTTTTTTATTACCCTGACCGTATCCAAGAGTAATAATAGCGGCATATCACAACATATAGACATGGTAACTGAAGTGTAGTAATAGGACATTAAAAGTATAAATTTTACTAGTTAATGCACGCTAGTTCCCTTTCTACGCAGTAGCATGCCAGGAAACCTTTGCGGTATGTCCGGGAAGCTGCGTCCTTGTTGACCTTAAGCTCGCGCCGCGGAATAGATTAGCGATCTGGCGTTAACCCTTCCAGACAAAACAAAAATAGAACGCAAATTTTGCTTCGCCTTGCTACCTGATGCAGAAAGTTTCATTGTATGGCGCACTGTCGGTCACGAAGAACTGCTTAAAAATTTTATTTCTGGTGGCCAAATACTTTTATTCACTTGTAAATACATTTCCAGTAGCCCGCAATGGAGAATTCCCACACAGAAGTTTTCGAGCTGAAAAAAAAAGAAACGTTGAAGTTCTCGTTTTTTTTCATTACGCCAGAATTAAACAATAAGCTTATCCGCGCCTCTCTGACTTAATAAAAAGCCGTTGTAATTAAAAATTAAGAAATAAAAAACAATTTCTTAGCCCGCTTGAAAACGCTTCCATCAAAAGAGCACGGAAGTTTTTGTTTTAATTTTAGGAAGGCAATGTCAACAACAGCCATGTTGCGACATATTGATCAAAAAAGAAAGCTTTCGAAAACTATTTTCTTAAAAAGTATTCAGCTGCCCTTTTCGTTGGCGGGAACGCTTGCCTATTTATTGTTTTTATTTATTTATTTACTTATTTATTATTTATTTAGAAAGTTACGCTTCACTCATCGGCGCACCACTATAACACATGCCCTCTTGTCTTTCTTCCGTGGTGGGCGCGTGTTTCAAAACGTAAAGACCTGATCCTGCACAGGAAGCCCTCGTTTGATTTGTTATTTTATTTACCACATTTTGGAAAATTAAATCCGGAGCGCCTAAAATGCAGGTAAAGCAATCAGTGACACCATTTGTAGATAGTGAAAAAGGGAAAACGCCCTGATACGCTTTATAGTGTATTTCAGACTTCAAAAGCTCCTTCATGAAGCTTTATAGCCCCATATAAGAGCGCAGAGCTTTTGCATGAGCCTAAATAGGCCTGCATATCACTATACAGGACCTGTTTAAGCTCGCTGAACATTTTATGCCGCTGTAAAGGGGCTTTATGAAATTCGAGAATTCCGGTATGTGTCCATACAGGAAGAGTAGAACACAAGGAGGTATTCAAGTATATCTACACAGTACCATTGCGAGCGGGAAGCCTTCTGTACATCTGTACGTCGGACAAAAAAGGAAGGAAGGAAGGAAGGAAGGAAGGAAGGAAGGAAGGAAGGAAGGAAGGAAGGAAGGAAGGAAGACGTTATTTCGTCCTTCTGGATCAGGTGTTCGGTGTGGAGGAGGGCCAGAGGGCTGCCGCGACCGCCAGGTCCCGGGAGGTGGTGAGGGCTTGGCTCGACTCCCTCGGGTCACGCAACATCTTCTCCAGAGGTGAGGGAGAGGGAGGGGGGGTATGGGTCTGCGGGGCATTCGCAGGGAGGATGCTAGTGAATGTCGAGTGCCCCGAAAGCTGGACAGGTAGGGGAAGTAAAGAGGTGTGCATGAGTGTGCATAAATTGTGTTCTGTGTGGGAAAATGTGTGTTTGTAAGATTCGGAGCATGTGGCCTGTCTCCTGGCCCAAAGGACCGGCATCATGATAGCTATTCTATCGCTTATAAAGAAGTCGTCGCGGTACGGTATTACGCAATGAGGATAAGAATCAGAATAGATCCGGATGACTAAAGCGTCCACAAGTCCTATTTAATTCCTGCAGGCCCGGTTTACCCTGTATAAATTTGTTGAGTACGCCGTGGAATTTGTGAGAAATATATATATAGAATGATTTATAATACAGTGCTTATTTTCCCGGAAGATATGTTGTGTCTAGCGGTGTCACACATTACTTCGACGTCACGTGTCCCCGTTTTGTCCTTTAGGGCACTGAACAGTTTCTCAAGTGGGTATTAACTCACTGGCCTGTGGTGTGACTTCTTAACTAGGGTGTTTTTGTGAAAGAATGATCATGCCGCACTACAAAATCAGGTTACAAAGGATGTCAAATATAACATAAACCTCCGTATTTGAGTCAAGGGAACTGAACCTGGACATAAGCTTCAGGAAGCACGCTGGTTACAGTGCAGCATATGTTTACAACGAGGCTCAGGTATTCACTCTACTGTTCGCAAGCAGTGGCGCTGCATGTGTCCCTTGAAACAAATATGTGAAACTTTGGGGCCAACCACAGGTTCTGATTTCGATCTTGCAACACCCATTAGCTGCTTGCCAGCAGACCTGATGATGTGGACAAGCCCTGTGCTGAAAACACCTCACTAGCTGATACTCTCCCGAATTAGTCCGCTTAAAAACGGAGAATTTCGTAATTTTAACTTGCTGATTGTATTAATTCAGCGCCCTGAAGTGTTAGTGGGCATATAATCTCAGCTGATGTCCATTGTTAGTACACTGTACGAACGTGTAGATTAAGAACGTAAACTTGAGCGTTTCAGGTAACCGAATACTTCTATTTTACGGTAAATTTCAGCGGTTTCCCTTCTAGCGGTATCCAATGCGGTTCACTGCCTTTGGAAATTTTATCATATGCTCCTGAGTCAAGCATACGCTATCCAAGTAAGACTGAGGTTTCGGCGATTATTGGTGCCTTTTAGTTGGATGTAGTAGTGAATGATTTTAACAGCGAAGCTGTTTAGGAATTCGCAATTGTTTGTGTCCGCAGTTAAAAATACCAAAAAATTGCTGAGCGCGCCCACGTGAGCTCGGGCCTCGCGGTGACCGCCCGGCATTTAACAAAACCAAGAAAGTGCCCAGCGCTCGTGCATCCGTGCTTCGCGATGACCGCCCAGCGTCCCCTGCGCACGTTTGCAAACAAAGCATAACCACTTAGAGAGATTAGACAAGATTGACCAAAACAACTCCAGCGTTCGTCGTAATTGCGGCAACACTTGCTCGGAACGATAAAGACTCCAGCGTTCACCATAATCGTGGCAACATTTGCTCGGAACGAGAAAAATACGTCATAGCGTACGCCCCTGCAAGGTGATGTCCAATGATTATAACTTCCAAAAAAAATGAAGGAAGCTCACGCTTATAGCAATAAAGATGGAGTAAAGGTCGTTACGGCAGCGAAAGAAAGAGCAAACCGGCTGCAATGGTGGACTTAAACCTTCGTGATTGTCGTGGTGGTAGCATACAGCTTCGCTAACGTCAAGAGTTACGCGTTGGTGTGACCTTCCTTCATTTTTTACTGGCCTAGACAGCTTTCGGAACTCAGTGAGTATTGCTACAGGATATGGTCACTGTTTACGCCACCGTTTTTAAACACGATTGGCGTAATCTGGATGGTCTTTCCGGGCTTTACATTCAAGCGGACATGCTACTTTGAACTGTTTGTACTCACGGCTTGGCTTCGGACATCATGTCCTAAATGACAGTAAAAAGAGCTCGTGTTTGCCTTTACTTTACGGCATTGTTTTTTGGACACCTTTGAGCCCGCAGCCAGCAGGCCAATTATCGAATGCATTCTTTCCCTATGATGTTTCATTTGAATGCTTATTTAATACGCGTTACTGGTAATGTTCCTTCTTCAAGACGGTTTTACCAAAAGGAAGTTTTGTGGTGCCTAATAGGTTTTTTACGCTTTAAAAGCTACTTGCTTTTTTCTATCCCGAGATATTTTTCAAGTCTATTGGATAGGCTTTCTTTAGCATAACTAAAGGCATCAATGGTGTGCCATCGGCCACTATAGAAAAGATTTGAGAGTACCGCTGTCAGTATTTCCTGGGATAAAGTTTTCTAACGGTGTTGTTAAGGAGCCCGTGGAGCACTCTTCGTTTTAAACTATATTCGCAAAATAATCCCCAGGAAATTCATTTTTTGTTCCCTGTAAGACAGTCGATAATCTGCCCTACCTAGAATTCGTATGTGGAGCTGCAGGAGTAACTAGTAGCCAGGCACTGCCGTCAATGCTTGTACCGGAACAATTTGCTTCGTGAGTTTATTGGGGGAAGCGTTTTGGAATCGATTGCTCAAGCTACAGCAAGGAGAAAGTTATTAAAAAACCGCTAAGAATCACGTATTACATACGTTGTTGGAAACCAATAAAAATTGCAAGAGTTTCACTCTCAAAGGGGCAGATTTAATTATTTTTGTATTTAGGACATAACGTATTAGGACACAGCGAGATTATCTTCCTCCAGCATTTCACATCATACGTTTCCACTGTTAATGCGATAATTGAATTTCAATCTGAAGTGTACCACGACGAGCGTAATTTATATTGACGAGATTTTACATTAACGAAGGTACATACTCGCCGACGCATGTTCAGTGTAAGAACAGAGTTTAGCCTAGCTCCAAGGCTAAACGTAACGAGCAAAGTCTGTTCTCGAGCGACATTGCAGCCAGGCATTTAAAAAAGGCCCGAGTCCACCAGACTAATTTTCTAACGCCTTTACTCCCGCAGGGCCATGGCGTCCTTTTTTTCATTTTAACGAGGTGTCTGAGTTTGTGAAGATGATTTAAAAGAAGCCTAAAGGCTGCAACGTGGTGGACGCCCGCGGTCACGAGGAAAAAATGGAAAGTATACGTTTAAAAGCGTTCAGACAATGCCTTAACAATAAATCGGTTCGTTAACTTCTTTTCGTCCACGTGTTTCTTAATGCTCACGCTATAATTAAAGCGTAAGCCCGCAATTTTAAGCTCCCTGGCCGCGCACAGTATTCAAGGGAAATATGTCTGCAATGAGAAAAAAAAATTGTTAGCTCCCAAACAATGTTAAAGCAGCCAAGGATAGGAATGAGCGCAAAAAAAAAAAAACAAGGCACGAAGGAGAAAGTTCTATTCACACTAATTAAATAAGCCTTACTTTGTTTAAACAGGGGAACCCATACTTACTCAGATCGCTATTAGGGCTCCTTTCTCCTCGAGGTTTTTCTGAAACTGCTACAAAATTTATGTAGGTGCTTTTGCACTTTGCTTTAAAATTTTATATGTGGACGAACATGCCCGCCAACATTTCAGTCCTTCGACATGAATACGCCGTTGTAGACTATATAATTACCTTCGCCACACAGGCGCAACCATAGACATCAGCGAAGTGTTACAAGCAACTATGCTCTTACGCTCCCGAATGGTAGTACTTGCAACACTATCGAGCCGATATGTAAAACATCCTGCAAAAGTAAGTCTTCCCTAATAGTCAATCAACTTTATAGGCGGAACCTCCATATCTTGTTGTTGTTTATTGTTCAAAAGGAGATTTCAAAATAAGGACCCACTGCGGATTTTAGTGTATCCAATCAGAGTACACCTGCATACAACGTAGGGTGCGTAGGGGAATATGGGTGGCGGAGAGAATAGGATATAAGAGTAAAGAGTATTCAGGGAGTGTAGAGAGTCTGTATACGTCTGCCGTATTTCGAGTAATGACTTGCGGAAGCCGGGAGGACGCAGGTCACACGCCGAAGCAGATCAGCAGCGGGCTTCTGGCGATGGGGGGCGAACGGAACAAGCCTCGCAGGGTGCGGCTGGTGGTGGGCGCGGCCGTAAGTTCAACATAAAGTTCAGCAGCAGATCAACAGATGGTACAAGTTACAACTAGGCTTTCGCCAACACATCGTTAGAAAGTTTTAAACATCCCCCGCTATTTTTAAAATAGATACTCCCTCTTTATACAGAATTTTTTTCGCGTCGAACAATGTTGGGGTTATTTATGGGCGGCCCAATATTGTATGTAAACAAGGTCGTCGATAAATTTCGTGCTCCGTCTGAGAGAACGAAGTGGCATTTGGTGAAATTTTCTCTCTTCCCGCAGCAGTAGGGACAATCAATGATCGATGAATGCCTTCAAGCGTCGCAATTGGGGATCGGGTCGGGTAACTAGTAATACGATTTTGAATGGGAGGTACACTAGAGCCTGTAAGGGAGGCAAAGTTGGGCACTTCTGTTTGTAGACTTTTATTATTTGCCACAGAGTAGCATTTGCAATCGCCCCATCAGCCGAAAAGAAAATCGTTGGATCGTTGAAGCCGCTTTGTCTGCTCGTGATTTTCTGGAGTCTGCAATCTGATATTCCAGCACGAGTGGCTATCCGAGCGCGAATTATTTACCATAAATAACCGCGTATGAAGACAATAATTTAGAGACAGAGCCGTCAAGAGGAATTCTTGGCCGTACCATTTCAGGGCATCCCGGACTAGCGGACGCCCCCCACCGGTGGTGCTCTCACCATCCTGCTCCATTAAGCTCCAAAGTAAAGATGTTTATTCTCTCTCTCTCTCTCTCTCTTCTGTTTTCAGAATTTAAAAGGAATTATTGAGCAGCTCATTCCAAAGCAGAGTGGGTGGGGGTTTAGGCACTAAGGCGGGAGAACTCTAGGCAGTTTTGGGCAGATGTGAGGACATTTACTTCTTCGTTCGTAGCAACTGGCCCGAAGCTGATGGCTTCTTTCCTGTGGGCAGAAAAAAAGAAATCATTTTTCACTTAACAATTTTATTATTATTGGGATAAGTTCACTTTTTGATTTTTTCTTTCCACAGGGCATAGATGAGCATCTATGATTGGTTGATAACGAGGAAAGATGGTGAAATCAAGAGTATGACAAATCTAGTCTGGCCAGGAAAAACACGACAATAATTAAGAATTGACTGCTACTATAGAAGAGCAAAATAAACATGTTGGTTACTATAAACTTTTACAGAGTCAGTTTCTAATACCTTCACGTGCAGATTCATAAGTGTGCGCATCGACATTAGGTCGAAGGAAATTTCTTTGATATTTTTGCCGTAACATCACCTTTATAATAAAAACACCAATAGGACGTCTCCGTAAGCATGGAATTTGGGGCCAAAGCCTAGTAGCTTGTGTGCACGTAGTCGTGAGTAAATATTCAGGGTCCGCAGTCCGCTTGCATTGACATAAACAGCAGCCACATGTATCCTTGGATAGGAACTCCTTTGTAATTGTTCGATGCCAGGTAAAACACGCTATCTCATGAAACAGCCAGCGTGTATTTTTCAATTTGATTAAAAGCGTTCTCTAAGGGTACGCAACAGGGATGCAAAAAGATATTTCGCTGCCCCAGGAAATGAACTGGTGTTCAAATGGAATACCGCGGTAAACAATACATGGCGCATGTTACCGAATAACAAAATCTAGATGGTCGGTGATCTTTGTCATGATGTAAATCTTTAAAGCACTGCTATATTAATTACCTGCAAAAAATAACAAACTTAAAAATTCTTGTGACTACTGCAAAAAAGGGGTAACAAAAGGCGACGAAGTTCAGAATAAGATCAGAATACGAACTGTGCAAATTGTACGTTTCATATACAAACTTGGGAAAATGGCTGCTTTCAAATAAAAATAATACGCATATAGAAGCTTTCAGACAAAATTACGAAATGTTTGACGGCTTCAGCACACGTCATACTTGCGTAATCCCATTTTTGCGGTTTTTCGGTCAGGGTGAAGGTCAAGGTTCTCGTTCATAGGGATTTTAAATTTCCCGGCCATGCTTCAGCATGCAAAGGGGGTCAACGTGTCTATAGCAATGCTTTGCGCAGATATCACTCCCGAAGCTTTGCTTATGCAGGACTTCGTGTCTTTTCGGCAGCTACCGTTCGCAAATAACTTCTCGGCCGGCAGTTTGGCTGACAAGCTCAGAGGCATGTATCTAATCTACTTTGTTTCTGTAGTCACAATCGCTTGTCCACGAATTCTTCTTCGGTCGGCTTCCGCTGCCTCTTTCAGTAAGCTCGTTGTTATTCAAGTAATTTGGCGCGACTAATCTGTCCTCGAGCTTGGGTATGGGCCATGTGTTCCTATGCTGGTATTGGCCAGGTGCGGATGACCATCTGTATACACCAGTAAAATATTGGCGTTGCACTTTTTGTTCAACCCTCCTGCGCCCGTGTCATGTTTTCTGTTGTCGTGGGATTGTGTTTGAGCAGCCACAGCCCTATGAACTTTCCATTTAATTCACACATGCGAAGGCTGGTTTTGTTGCGAACGAGGCTAGGCCCGCAGAGCCTGTAGCAACACTAGCTGCGCGCACATTCGCGTCGAATTTTTGTAAACATCCGGCCGAGGTGGAATCAAAGCTCTTGATCAGCTCATCACATCTTAGTCGAGGGATTCTTGTAGACTTTTAGGATAATTGTACCAAGTTATTTTTCTTTTGTGCCCTGTTCCTAATATTTGTGGTTGTGTCCTTGATATTGGAAAGTCGTATGTGGTCATTCACTCAGTCAGCACTGTTTAAATACCTCAGTCTGCACAACAAGAAAAACTGCTCTTAGTCGAGGTTCAGAAGCCATTTACGCTCTCTAACGTAGACTCCCGGTGCTCGGCAGAGGAGAGCGCCATCCCATCCTCTCGTCTAGTATGTGTGCGGTCAGTTTGCGAGCTGTTTCGGGAATGCGAGAGATTGACTTGCAGCAGTGCACACGTATTGCCCGATGTCCACACAATGTTGATTTTCCTGTAGGGTGACTTCCAATAATATTTACTTCTAATTTGTTACTTCTTACTTCTTAATCTTACTTCTTCTTAATAATAACTTCTCTCTCTCTCTCTCTCTCTCTCTCTCTCTCTCTCTCTCTCTCTCTCTCTCTCTCTCTCTCTCTCTCTCTCTCTCTCTCTCTCTCTCTCTCTCTCTCTCTCCGCGGGTTCTAGTGCCTGCTAACGCGGTCCACGTTGTGAGTGATGAGAAAGGCTGTGGACGAAACGACCCAGGCCTGGCAGTCATGGAGAATTTTCAGCGGCAAGTTCAAAAATCCGTGTGAGGTGCAACAGCCGGGTCTCCGACGAAGGGAGAGGGCCGCAAGTTCTGCTGTTTCTCGAGCCTTGCACCACTAGTGCAAGCTACGCCTATTTTTCGGCGCCGTCTTGGATAGTGCTTCTCTCAGAAACCATCGGCAGTCCCCTGGGAGTCGGTGATGATTACGACCACAGGGGTCTCCTCAATCGTTACAACGCTATTGGCTACAATCGCTTCTTCCGCTTGCGGCTGGAGCGTAGCTGTAATGTTAATTGTGTAGTAACGATCCTGCACGTTGAAGTGAACACGTGGGATCCGTCACTTCTTCCCTCTTCGCGTTGTAAGCAGCGTCAGTGTAGACTGTAGCCGGTTTTCGAGGGCTCTCGCAAACCGTATACATGGGGAAAATGCGGATGCCTGTTTTTGCTTAACGAGGCCACGTTGAAATGTTTTCTCATATTGGGAGGTGCATCAGCCGCGTATAGCACAAATTGTTTCAGCATCTGTGGCACTAGTGTGGTTAAGAGAGCTCTACTCGTTGGGTATGTATAAAGCGGGACATGACTTTGAGATTACGGATTTTGGAAAAACCCTTGCCTTAGAGTCGAATAAATACGGTATGTGGAAAGTATCCTGCGATTACTGGGAATGCCCCCGGAAACGCAGCTCATGATACCTGCCCCCGAAATTCCTACACCATTTTGCTTCATGGCAGAGCTGTCTCACCATTACACCACCGCCTGAGAACAAATGGTCGCAATAACTCGCCAAGGACGTAGAAGTAATTATGTAAAAGAAGGCCACTGACGAGTAGGTTATGAATGTATTAAGTATGACCCATTCTTACCTAACTTTGCTGCTCAAACGTTACGAAACCAATGTAAAAATATATAACAACGTACTGTGCAACATATTCAAACCTAAACTAAAAATTCACCTACGCAGTGTTCGCTGATCTGACCGCTGGGAAACACCGAAGTGAACGGCTTGCGGTAAACAAATTCCTCCAACTGCGGTTTTATTTGAATGTGTATGAAGCTCCTAATGTACCATCTGCTTCATGTATGTGAATTTTATGTCGCCTTATTTGTGTAAAAAGGAAGAGGAAGTGGTGGCAGTTTGGAACGGCGGCTCTTGCCTGCTTATCTTCGTCCAGTAGGGTGTAACACCTTGTATACAATGCTGCTGATGTACCATCTGTTTCGTGTATGAGAATTTTATGTTGCACCATGTCTATAAGACAGCTAATCAACCATGTGTTACATGTATGTGAATTTTATATCTTGAAGGTCTGTTCTCGTTGCATCTGTTCGGTATAGGAACCGTAGACACCATCAGGCTCGTTCTTTGGCTTTGTGTTGGGATAAACTGGATTGATTTGATTTGATTTACGAGATCTTGGAATGCAGAAGTTAAGAAAATAAACTTCTTTTCCCGCCCTTTTAACATATCTCACCTTGAATTCTTCTTTACGATGTCTTCGGCGTCTAGGAATGTGTCCGGCAGTTCGACACCAAGAGTTTCCGGCAGGAAAGCGGCCATGGTGGCGCTCACAATGCCAGCTGAGGCAAGCAGCGCAGAAGCAATGTAAACCGAACTCTGCTTCTTCTGTAAGAGGATCGAGATGCGTGTTTTTCGGAGTAAGCGAGTGAGTCCGCAGAACAGCCACTATTTAAGGTATTTCGTAGTTGAACGTGTATCCCATTAATGAATCGACAACGCGTTAGAAAGCGATAATCTTATATGTCTTAGCAGACAGCTTGATCTGTACATGTCATTTCGTTAGAACAAGGGGCGGTCCCAATTCTTCTTTGAAATTTCGTTGAGTTTATGCCCGCAGTAACGCAAAAGCCGAAATATAAAGTGAGGGTGTCCTTTATAACGACCAGGCAAACATTCAAACTGCTTTCTGTAGCTATTGCAAGATGTTTTCCCGTCATGACGTCGACAGGGAGAAAGATGGCGTATAGTGTCAATCTATGTCAATATGTCAATCTTCGAATATGTCAATCTTCGCTATAATAACGATAATTATCTTACCACCTCCAATAATGAATTTTAATGCAAAAGCACACCGTTACACAGCTAACTCTAGCTTTGGTAGGTACGCAAGAAGGAATGCTACGCATTAAAAAGGGCCCATCTCCCCGCGAGGGGACCGAGTAAAGCGTCGCATAGGGGGTGGTGTTGCAACGTTTAGTGTTTGGGAGTTTGGCTGAGTGAATGTGTTGTATCAGCAGCTTCTTGACGTAGTTTGAATGAGTCAAGGATATAAGGCGCGTTCGTAGCCTTTCATTCTGGTCGGTTTTGTGGCGCAGTGGGAAGAGCACCATGTACCTCGCGTTCCGCCCACAGGTAGTGAATGCGTTGTATCAGCAGCTTCTTGACGTAGTTTGAATGAGTCAAGGATATAAGGCGCGTTCGTAGCCTTCCATTCTGTGTCGGCTTTGTGGCGCATTGGGTAGAGCACCATTTTACCTTGCGTTCCGCCCGCAGGGTCGCGGGATCGAAACCAGGCGCCGGTACGTATCATTTTTTTATATAGTGTAGGGGGAAGGGTGCGGACCTGTTGTTGAGAGCGAGGAGGGTAGCGTGATGCGGGAGAGGAGGAGTGGGGGAGAGGGCGCACCTGGAGTGGCTGTTGCGGACGCCGAGGCACGCCGACAACGCCGGGTGACATCGTGAGTTAAAGAAATGCTCTAAATTTAAAAAAACGTTGAGTAAGTGGCTGCAATCCGCGGTTGTAGCATCGACACGACAATATGACGTTTTCTATTTTGAGGGTCAATACTGTGTAGATTAAGAGGTTCTACCTCTGCACGTGATTACTTAAAATTATCAACACGAGGGTGACCCTCAGCACAGCTCTACCAAGTTTGGGTCCCCTTGTGCACGTGACTGGTCAGTGTTCAGAAAGAGAGAAGGCTTTAAGCGAAAGTCTGTATACTCACTATTAGGTTCATAAAAGGAGACAGTACGCCTCCCATGCGGCCAATTGTGAAGCATGCTGCAAATCCAAACCCGCGTGCAGCGGTCGGATACAGTTCCATGGTCCAGACCCACCTGACAGACCCAGAGAGGATAAGGAACAAACGGCCAGCCATGGTGAGTGCCAAACCAACATAAGGTGTCCCTGTGAAGTGGAGGAGCAAAAAATTCGCAGAAATATTGGAATCCATTGTTGGAATTATTTTCGAAATAGGCAGCTAAGAGCAATCTTCTTGATCTTCTCACCACAATCAGATTAGAGTTTAAAGTTCAAAGCATAGTAAACCATCCGGTATACATCGCAAAACGCAGCAAGATCCACACACCTCAGCACTAGACGAGGCGTGAGGCTTGACAAAACTTGCCTGCGCGCGATAAGCCAGAAAGAACAAGCTAAGGAAAAAGCAATCAAGTGTAATTAGGCAGAGAGCAAAGCGAAGCCAAACTAGAGAAACTTCACGAACTATGAGCAGAAAGGGCTCAACTGCCTTCTGACTTAACTTATGAAAAAAGTGTTTGTTAATTGCTAAAAAAAGCCTCGCTTCCTTTACGTACAATGAGATAAAAAGTTTTTGCTAATTGCTAAAAAATTCCCGGGCCATCTCCACTAACATGAAACCTGTAGAGGGGCGAAGCATGCAGTGTATAAGTGAGTGAGTGAAAAACTTTATTAAACGAGAGGCCATGGGGCCCCGGGGGGAGCAAGGATGAGGGGAAAAGGGGAAGGTCACAACTCGCACAATGAACACAGTTGCAGTCTTGGGGTCCTAATCACAAAATGAACACATTAAAGTCAGTCAGTGGCACCAAAATGCACAGTTCACACTTAAATGTACAGTTAACACTGTAGACAATGCGGTTCACACTGAAAACAGTGCACGCTGCAGACAGTTCACAATGTAGGCAGAACGGGGAAGTCTACCAGGCCGTTACACCAATTTGTAGAGTCCGTTTTCAAGGGCGTACTCGGTGATTGCTTCTAGTGTGGTGGGATCGTCACAGACCCGACTAAGATGTTCCTGTTCAGTCGCAGGGGCGGGACCTAGGGTTAAAAGCTGGTGGGGATTAGGGTAGAATAATATACAAAGCCCAAATTAAGTGATAAATACTTGGTGTGCCTTCACGACTGCAGTGTATTCTTGGTGCCTTGGGGGTTTTGCCAACTGAGATGAAACAGTTGCAAACTAGCGGCATACAGCTTTGCTGTAAAAATCTCGTGTCTTTGAAGCACGAAGCCTTCGCGTGTGGAGAATTTCAGTTCTTAATTTGATGTATTTCGGGGTCTAACTTATTAAAAACCACATCATTGCCCGTGCAGGCTCTAAAGGTGGTTGCACGTATTCACATTAATTCGCATCTTTCCTTTTCAATACAATCAGAATATTTTGTTATTTCGATTGCCTTCCTTGTAACGCCTTTCACAATGGCGCCGCTCCTCTTCGGTAGAACTGGTGATAACATGCAGTGCAAAAAAAAAAAAAAAAAGACGCTTGCGCTACGGATTGGCTTCGTTCAATAGCGCTAAAAAAACTTGCGTAATGTTCGAAAAAAAATATATAGCATTCCATACCAGGTGGCGGCAGCAGTGCTGCTGCAGCTGAGATGCCGAGTAACAGCGATGTTGCCATCTGGGACGGCCTTCTACGGAAGTAGAAGACTAGCGCCAAGCCGACGAACGCAGCGGGTATCTCGATGGCCGTGGATATGGCGAAATTGAACTGGGGGCTTCCTTCGATGTGTACTGCTCCCAAAATGACGGAGTACATCACAAATGTGTCGCAGATCCTGTAGAAAGACCACACAGTGCAGGTGTATGTAGCCTAATCTTCTTGCCTAATGGAACTGTCGTGTAAAGTCCACTTGGTCTCCATTCACATCCACTCAAAACGTACAGTGCCTAAGAATTACCATGATGCTGTCAGGGCGAAATGTTTCAGTAGAACCCTGTGTTAGAGTTGTCAGGTGCTATGTGCGTACGGCTAACGCTTGTAGCGCCTTCTCCCCGCACGCAGTCTGTGTGCTATCGAAAAATTATTTAGTTACTAAATTTATGTACGCGCGATTTTTTTTGTCCTTCGTTTTTGGTGCGAAAAACAAAATTCCTAATCATTTTCGAAACACAAGAATTTTGGAGCATTGGATGACTGCGCCAACAAATTCATTGCCCCGGCAAGCTGTTCTAGAGTGTTTTACCATAGCGGGTAGCGTACTGTACGCGTGTTTCCAAACGCTTCTCTGCAAAGAGCACCCACGTGACGTGCGTGATACCACTCCGCGCGCTATTCTTTTGAGCTCCTGATAAAGCGAGCCCACCGTTCGGCCTCTGTGGCCGAATCGAGGACTGGTGCTGACGGCTTGGGTTCGAGCCCCAGCCGATCTATCTATTAGTCTTTTTCCTCATCGACTATATTATTTCCCCTAAATTTATTTTATTTTCCAAACATCAAATCTGCGTTTCGTTTTTGTTAATAATGCTGATTTTGTATGTTTTAGGTCGGTTTAGGTTTGGGGCGCCGCCAATGGTAACGTTGAATTACCGTTCTCCATCGCGTGAACAGATATGCCACGTGGGTGCTCTGTGCACCGAAGCGTTTGGAAATACGCGTACGGTACGCTAGCGGCGGCGGGTACTGCGACCCGACTGCGCATGCGCGTGTGGTCCTGGCGTGGCGGGCCGCCCGTCCGCGTAACGAACGCTTGCAGGCGCAGTCGGGTCCAGTCACCTGCCACCACTAACCTAGTGTACGCTATGTCATGCTAAACACTTCATTATGAGCTCCTCATTCCTCAGCGCTACGTGCCCGAAGCTCTGATCGAGGAGTGTACGTTTCCTACGACTGCTCACATAGCTACTTTTCCTTTCCCGCGATGTATGCGGCGTGGCTGCACTGCTGCATCGCTGCTCCGGTGTTGCTAGTGTAGCAAGCGAGATGAGGGTTGAAAGTTGGGCGTGTTGGTAATGATGCATCTTGTGCTGTCTCCATGTGCTCCTGTCCCCGTTAATTTTCGCGCAGCTTTTTTTTTGTTTTTTGAGAACAAGATGAGCCATCACACGTAAGGCGAAACCGTTCGCATTACCTTCACCGTAGACTTGACAGGTCCCGTTGTGTGATAAGAACACACGTAGAACCATTATGAGGCAACCTATTGTTCGCCCCGACAACTGTACCGGACTGTTTCGAGGCGTGTACGTGCTGTAGCTAATGTCGTATCCAGCGTCGTAGCTGATGTGACTCTTGAAAAAGACCACACCCCCCTTTTTTTCCTCAGTGACAGGACATGCTTCCAGTGGTGCTCGGTTGGCGCTGAATGGGATCTTCACGACACTGAGCTCATAACCGAATGCCGCAGTAAAAGAGTTTGTTCGCGACACTGGTTCATGCAGCAGTTCCAGACATGTCCATCAATGGCCAGCAAGCTGCATCGCATGTTGCCGTAATTGAAAACGAATACGGCTTTGTAAACGTTGCCTACTTCAACTAAACAAGAAATTGTTACTCTACAAGTTGCTGGGTAATTTCTAGATCACGTATTCCTTCTGGCTAAGAGCGCGACATTGGTGCTGACCACCTTAGATATACGTCGACCGAACGTTTATGGTTGCAATTGTCTTATTCTGAGGCATTTGAACGTGAAGCATGCGTTGGCTCAAAAAACAGCAAACCCATTGAAAAAATAACTGTAACCTGACCTCGGCAGATGCAAAAAAACTCGCGCCAATACACCCTGTGAATGTGGTTGGAAAGCAAAATTGTAAACGGCACCCACAACGATTACCCATGCGACGCCACTTAAATTCACTCACGTCGCCCTACTAATAGTGAAACCAGAGAGAAGTGAAATGCACTTAACCACACCCTTTATTACATAAAAGAGATATTCTTGGTAAGGTTAAATCAATGCATGAGGCGTGATGCATGGTTGAGTTGTATTGGTGTAGCACATGAGTGGAAACTGTTTGTTTTTTATGAAATTAAAGGAAGCTCAAACACGATCTCACTTCGTCGCTGCCGCCGGGGTCGGAGGCGATGAGATTGGCGCAGAGACGAAGGTGGAGGAGGAAGTGGAGGAGAAATTTCTTCTATACTGTTGCTGAACAGCCTAGAGTGCAGCCAAGGGGATTGGTTCCTTTTTCACTGCAGCCCATATGCAGTCCGCGCCGCCTGTGCTCTGTCCACCAGCTGAACTGGGTAGGCAGAGAAGGGCTGGACAGCGGCCCCTCTCCTATCTCTCATTTCTATTGTTGGGTAGTTGACGGAAAGAGAGGAGGGCGCTGAGGGCTAAAGTTGCACATCGCGATTATGTGGTGGAGTGTTCCAACTTCTGAGCAAAATTTACATTCAGCGTCGTAGCGATTCGGGTGCATTAAGTGGAGACGCGTCGAGTGTGGGAAGGAGCCGGATTGTATGAGCCGTAGGGTAGTTTGTTGCTGCAAGGTCAGAGTAAAGCGAAGGAGGTTAGTTCTGGAGGTAGCCACGATGATGGCCTACTGCTGCTCTCCATGTTCGGACGCGTCTGTAGATAACTGCATGATCCCCACCGAGGGTGGTGTTGAGCGCGTGAGACCGTACTTGTCGGCGACCCTCGTCGTGTGAGGGGTTCATATTTCTAGGCAAAGGGAGCATCTCTTGTTTTTATCGCCAAGGGTCCGGGAGTACGTCAAGTGGAGTGACATTCTGGGCTGCCCAGCCAATCTGGTGAAGGATGCGGTGACCTACCGCAGTCCTGCTCAATCGTAGCTTCTGATTAGAAAGATGCCCTATATCAGCTCTTCCACCGTGTTGTGGAGCCCCGTGATCAGCAGCTTACCTGAGGACACACTCATGGGAAGACCAAGGGCCGGCACAACCGCCTTTCTAATCATTATATAAAGCATCTTTATGCTTTATATAATGATTTATGCTTTATACTATATAGAAGACAGGGTTGACCTAAGTGATTTTCGAGAGGCAAAAGCTTGAATTAATTGAAATGTATCGGATTCCTTGAGGCCTCGCTTCTTGGTAGCAACTCGCCTGATTATGTGTATTATTTGATTGATGCTGTGTTTGAGGCGCTGCAAGGATACGTCACTCTTGGTGTTAGCCTCGAGATGTAGGCCCAGGATCTTGATGCTGGGGCTTGGAGTGACGGCCTGGCCATGAAGGAGTATTGGAATGTGTTCCTTGATGTGTCGTTTGGCGTGAGGGCGGATGACAAGGCAATGTGATTTTTTACGTGAACCGTAGAGGCCACAGGCTTTAGCACATTGGCGTACTAGAAGTGAGATGCCATGCGTTGGCGTGAGCTTCCTTCAATTTTTGTAACTCCTAGCACATGCGCAAGCTCACAGGGCCGCTGGACGTGCCGTGGGGGGAGCGCACAGTGGCGCGAGAGGTCGCGTGACGCTATCATGTGGCATTAAGCGAGAATGCAGGGGGTAAACCCGTAGCTGTGCTTGGTGAGGGCACCACCTGTCTTCCCCGTCTCTGCCTGGGCTCGTAGCTGAATCGGTAAGACAACGGGCTCTCGCTTTGTCATTCTATTAGTTCCAGGTTCAATTCCTGGCGGTGCCAGTAAATTCTTTTATTTGTTCCCGGGAGTTTTCTGTTGACGCCAACGGGCGCGAAAGAACCCTTGGGGGGTAGAGGTAAAAAGCTTTGCTTTAAAAACAGCAACGGCCTGGGCTATAGGCTCAAATCTCTGACAAACCAGGAGTCCTTGTTGACAAGCTGTGACCCTTCGGCACTGCTCTGACAGCATACAGTTTCACAGCACACCGGTAGACTAGAGCCCACCGAGCTTTTGGACATAAAAATACGCGGGAAAGAAATTCAAATGGCGGAACATGCTATTATTTAGGCGACGCAGCTATACATCGACAACAACATGCTGTCACTCGTCTATCGGAAATTCCATCTGACATGTCTAAAATACTCCTTGACTGTAAGTATTCCCAAGGAAGGTAAAAGGTACAGCCAACCGCTATTTGTGCAGTGCTTATCTTCTGGCTTATACGAAATGCAGCCTTTTATACAGGGTGATCAAAATTAAGTCGACAGATTTTTTTTTAAATTGGCCGCTTAGATTTACGTGAAGACCACCTCTACAGTGAGGTTTTGCGGTCAGGGGGACACAGAATTAACCCGCCGTGGTGGCTCAGTGGCTAAGGCGTTGCGCTGCTGAGCACGAGGTCGCGGGTTCGATTCTCGGCCGCGGCGGCCGCTTTTCTGATGGAGGCGAAAAGCAAAAACGCACGTGTGTTCGCGATTTCGGCGCACGTTAATGATGCCCAGCTGGTCAAAATTAATCCGGAGCCCTCCACTACGGCGCGTTTCATCGCCTGCGTTGCGTCGGCGTGTCAAACCCTACAATCAGAGCGAACAAAGAAATCGGGGGTAATTATTTATACCAGTGGCTTAATTAACTAAAATTGAATAATTAACATTTTAGCGGCTGCAGTATGCAGGCATTTTTGTGTTGAAAAGTTAGGCGCAATCGTTTTTCGACGCAGTTTCATTTGGCAGAATTCTTCTAGCGTACCCATACTCAGAGATACTGAACTGCGAAGTTTAATTGGTGTTGGCATGGTTACGCATGCTAGGCAGGGCACGTTAGAATAAAAAATAATGCAAATGTAATCGTTAGAATAACGTAAATGGAGATAATTGTTAGAACAAAATTTTGAAAAACTAGAAAAATAACAAAAATATAAGAAAAAACGGAAAATGTCAAAACGTATACCACATGGCATTTCTACAATAATGTAGACTTCGCGAAAGTTTCAAGTTTAGTCGCTATAATTGCGTAAATGGAGATAATTTGTTGAACGAAGTTTAGAAAACTTAAAAATAACAAAAATATGAAATAACTCCGGAAAATGGCAAACCGTGTAACGCCCTGCATTTTACACAAAAATGCAGATTTCGCGAGAGCTCCAAATGTAATCGTCAGAATAACGCAAATGGAGATAATTGGTCGAACAAAATTTTGAAAAACTAAAAAATAACAAATATAAAACATTACGGTAAATGTCAAAACGTATGCCGCATGGCATTTCCACAATAATGTAGATTTCCCGAAAGTTTCAACTTTAATCCTTATAATAGCGTAATTGGAGGTAATTGGTCGGACAGGATTTAGAAAAAACCAAAAATTTGGCCGGAAAAAATTTACACTCAAGACAGGTGGCATAAGAATGCTACGCATTAGTCGATAATTCTCTGAATTTCTGCAGAATTTTTTGTAATTTTTTCAAGCAACGCGACTCGTAAAAAAACTGCTTTTTTTCAAATAAAATCGCGAAAGCCTATCAATTCTTCTTTTTTTTCGAAAACGACGGCTTTCGGGGCCCCACATGAAGTAAACCTCGATTTTATTCTATTCTTTTCAACCAAAGGCTGTGTCTTTTTTTAAATAAAACACAGTTGTATGCTGCCTTCATTGTTCTAAATCATAGGCAGTTTCGAACACAATGTGTATAACAAATAATTATTTAGGAGTTTGTCTCTATTCTTGTCTACATTTTTTTAGCTTTTAAAGAACTCACCACAACACCGGGAGAAGAATGGAAGTCTTCCTGGTTGCCGTGTTCTTGAATATCTCTAGTGGCCCAATGGCTTTGGCAGACGACTCTTGAATTCGAACCGCCACACCGTGTATGCGGGCCTGCAAGTTGGACACTGTCCGGCGATTCATTCTCAGAATCTTGGTAATGGCTCGCTTCGCTTCCTCCTCACGGCCCATCGTGATCAACCAGCGAGGCGATTCCTGGACCACGCTGTGAAAAATTCGAAGAAAATGGCATGCAGCAAAGCCATGGGTGTTAAGAACAGTGCGGTTTTGAGTTGAGGCTGACGCTCGGCCATCGTGGGCTGACGTTGACAGTACGCTTACATTGCCAAAACACACAACGTATTTGGTTTTGCGCAATTGTCTACGAATTGCGTCAAGCTTCCCGTCCACCACTGTTTCCGGGGGGAAAGTGTTAAGTTCCGGCACCTCACTTCATTAAAATCGCCCATCAATTAGATATCAGTCGTTAGGTACAGCCTGTTTGCCTGTATTGTTTCTATTCATGCTGGCGCAGGTGACTTGGGCGCGAAGGGCGTGAAGAGAACCTGCTGAAGGTTCTTTTTGGTTCGCTGCGCTACTGTGTTCACCGGACGAGCGGGCCTGGAGAGGAGTTATAAAATCCGTCGGTCACCCCAAAATAGCTAAAAGCTATGCTAGCACTTGAAGGAGGGTTTCCTTTTGTTCGTTTAGAAAACCGGCGGAGAGGGGCCTTGACATTTTAACGGCCGCTATTACCGCCATGATAAAGCCCGAAGCGGACGGGAGCTAAAAGTCAGTCAAGGAATTAAAGGTAGGGAGAGGGCACCAGACGTTCTTTTCACCACGGTTAGAGTGCTCAAATCTACTGGGCGAAGTTTCCATTCGCTCTGGCCCTGGCGACTCGGTGGCTGGGATGCGTCAATGCGTACGCGACCAGGCTTTGTTAGGCGCTCGACGTGTGTACTGAGCAAAGGATTTCTAGCTGCGTGGGGCACAATTATAGGCGCGCACGGTATTGACAATACTTTAAGACGAGCAGCCCGAGAGCCGATGGCCGTCGTTAGGATTGCTTTTAGTTGGTCGTTTTTTATTTGTGCTATATTTGTGTTTTGCTGAACACCTCCAGGTTACTTATATGATAGTCAGAGGTCCGAGTTAGCGCAAAAAGGTTACAAAATGTATATGCTGCGTATATCCCAGACGAAAAAAAACTACAAAACGACTCGGAAAAGTCGCCCGCCGTTGTCAAGACCTCTTATGTATGTGCTAATCTTTGGCTGGCTCAACCTTTTCGAGACGATCTAAAACTGATTTTATAAACTTCAAAAAAATCTGGTTTAACAATGAGATTATAAAGGACCTATAGTTGTGCATCAGTTTGTTGTGGATCGGGATGGGGTTGGGGAGATTTAAATGTACGGTGCGTGGCGAAAGCTGGGCACCACCAAACTAGGTGTGTGAGGTCTGATGGAGTGGTGGTACGGCAGTAAGGACATCGAGGGGGCAGGTGAGGGGTATAAAACACTTCGCAAGTGGTATACCCCTCACCTGCCCCCTCGATGTCCTTACTGCCGTACCACCACTCCATCAGACCTCACACACCTAGTTTGGTGGTGCCCAGCTTTCGCCACGCACCGTACATTTAAATCTCCCCAACCCCATCCCGATCCAAACAAACTGATGCACAACTATTATATGAAATAGCGGTTTATTCAATTAAAAGCGGTCTGGCACGGGTTGTTTGAGCGGGTCCTCCCCCGAACGAACTGGTGTATGTGCACAAACCCTATTGCGATCACCATGAACTGGCCCATGAATTGCAGGTTCCAAGAACTGGCCCAGTTATTGAGTCCACTGAGAACGACCAGCATTTATTTGTTTATTTTCTTTTACCCTCCCTCCCCTTTTCTTTCCCCCATCGTGACCAGTGGTCATCCTTTTCTATTAAAGGTTGTCTCTCTCTCTCTCTGTTTTGGGTGTATTAATGAATCAGTGTATAAGACGTCTTGTAAACGCCTTCAACAATGTCGGTTTATAATCTGCTAAATTGGGATACCACTAATATCCGTTTGTTGGCCTAGTACACCTGCATCAGGTAGCCTGACGATGATGGTCACGTGGCTCTTGTTATCTCTCTACACGCCATTGTCGAGTAAAATAACAGAAACAGTGAGGGTGACAAAATACAGCGCACCGCACTTCATCCCTGCGTTACACAATATTCAGAATAATCGTTAAACAATCATCAACCATTTTATTGAATTCAGTGCAACGCACTAGCAACACTGAAATATATGATTTACAGTTTGATTCTGATTAGGAATTTCTACGTGGGGAAAAGGCTGCAAATTTCTTCATGAAATCCCGTCACGACCTTTCTCGCATAGGTCTGTCGCTGGCTTGACAGCGGTGAGGATTTCATGGGACGTTCTTTTGAAAAGGAGAAGCGTAAAAAAATCATAATCAGCTCACTGGGAGGGCGACAACACGACAACTCAAACCTGCAAACACTTGCAACAACACACTGCCCCCCGCGCCGAGAAGAACGATGCCCCCTGCAAGTCAAATCGTTAAACGTTGCATACGACACAGCATCAAATCAGAGTTAGGCATAAGCATACAAAACAGCCCCACTCTGCCCGAAGAACGCGAGATTTCCCACAAGACCACGCGGGGAGCGCATGCCCGTCAGAATGTGTTCATGCCGGCTCCGCTGGCACAAAGCGATGCATGTAGTCCGGCGCATTGAGGAAAAAAAGTTAGGAGACGGCATGACGTCAATCAGCCAGCCTTCGCAAGCCCACGTCCGTTGACGCCGCTCCCTCGCTGTTTCTTTTTCCAAAGCCGCCTATATTTTCTTTCTATTATAGCTTCATGCCGGCATTTGTTCGATTGGAGCCGGCGCCCTCTCACACGGCGACGTCACGTGGCACAGTGACGCCCGAGGCCCACTTTCGTTATGCTTTTTATGGCTAAGCTGAAGATGGTGTAATTTTTTTCTTCCTCCATGGTTGGCGCCCCCGCGTCTGTGATGCACGGCTTCTCGCGTACTCCTGCAGGTATTTGTCGAGATATGCACAAGCGATACGTCCCTTGTTGCGCCAGAGCGCCAAGCACAAATTCGCTGCACCTGGCGACGCGCCGACGACGGGGCTGATTCACGCCTCGGTAGAACCGCCCGCGGTAGACGTACCCAAACATGACGGGATGCGGCGACGCCGAGTCGTCTTCCCTTTCCTGTCACGACGGTCTCGGCTGGTGCAATCGTATGAATTAATGTGTAGATGCGAACTAGTTGGTACTTCATCACGGGAACATGTTCAGACTGGAAAGGGGCGCCCCTTTCCTGTCTGTTTTTCTTCCTCCAGTTGAGCCTGTCGCTGAACATGTTACCATGATGACGCAATCGCTTCGTCTCCATTCGTCGGATTCAAACTGCCGCCAGTGAGAGTCCTGATTGCAGCAATTCGAACTGATCGCGGCATTTTCGGAGGCACCGAGTTGAGACGTGCTGTCGCCTTTGTTCGAGCCATGTAACGCTCGTGTTAGCCTTGAACATACTGTATATAAATGCTGCTTCAACTCTTCGTCGGCTCGAGAACATAGGACTTTGCGCCGCGTCGATAGCGGATTGTGCAACGCATCGCCACAACAGTGGTGACTGAGCTCAGATGGCTAAGTCCCAACGCCCTGCTGCGTATGAAGTGTGCAGTGCTTGCTTTGACTGCTCGCGCAAACGGGACGTGTCGCAACTGATTAAACCGCACGTACGTTCTTCACCTCTGTAGGCGTTTGAACCAAAGAAAACGCTCGGTGTTTGTTAAACAGTGTGATGAAGAAAAGATAATCGTGAAATCCTTAAAGAAACCCGTTGACTGATCATGGCTCAGATCGGTAAAGTTGACAGCAAGGCTGCCAGTTCACCTACAAATTTATGCTATGGGGCGACTCTCGCACAAGTGCTAACCGTCATATTTTAAACGGATCTCGAGCACCTCGCGCATACGTCCAGGTTGGAACCAAACTTGAAATGTAGTACCCAATTTTATGCAACGCGTAATCCCAAGACAACATCTAAACAACCTTTTTAGAAGAAGAGCCGCGCAAAGCTAGCGAATTGTGTAGCGCAAAGAAAAGAACTTCAAAGATACTCCCACAGACAAAATAAAATTGCGCCCCACGCCAGAACAGCCGGGAGACACACTACGATTAGCATCGATAACGCAAATACCTTCCAAAAGCCAGAAAGCAAGCGCATAACAGCAAACAACGAGAGGTTTTATTTTGCTTCCTGTGAAGCGACAGATACTGCCTAAAAATTTCCCGCGCTTTTGTGTGCGAAGCACAGCTTACATTTCTGACCTGCCGCACGAAAACTAATTTATCGCTGTTAAATATCCGCATAAAGAAATGGCTGTTGCTTAGCTCCGTTAACCTTGGATTTGCAAAGCAACAGCTTGGTTTAGTCTGGTTGAGTCTTGGTTTCGCTTAGTTAATTTTTGATTTAGCTGTACTGCCGACCACGTCTCTAAGCCAATCGGTTCCGTGCAACGCTCACAGGAGGAGGCCGGGCGAACGCACCGTTCCTCTTCGCCAGGCGCGAGACGAGTCATATTGCCCGAAAATACCCAGCGCCGCATGCATGGGAGGCTGCGGGGGTGGTTGGCTATCTCGGCTACAGCGGCAGTGACGACCACTGTCGGCGCCCAGAGGCTCCAACAGCGGGCCCGGCGAATCACGCGATGCGCTTCGAGGGGTGTGTCTCCGGTCAAAAGGTCATTTGCGCATCCTTTACGAAATCGCTGGACGAAAGTAGTAAAGCTTTGCTTTAAAAGCGCGCATGAAAATATGATGTAAAGCGGCAACAATGTCAAGCACGAAATATTTTTCGCGTCCTTCTTGAACAGCGCGTTGCGGTGCGGCGTGCTGCACACCCTTTTATCTCAATAAAACACAACTGTGCCATTATTTTAAATGCGAGAGCCCTGTATAACCGTTAAGCACCGATTTAAAACCGGAAAAGACAACACACCACATGGGTTTTGTACTCACCTGAACAAATGAAGCGTATGTCAGTACGCCGCTGTCCAAGGCCGCCGAGGTGTCAACTGGCCAGACCACGCCCTGATACGCCACTTACAGTGCGCTCACGCCAAATGCGCGGCCCGTTACAGGACTGTATCTTTCCTTTGTCCCTCAAAGCGATCTGCGCATGCGGGGTAGCCCTCGGCCACGACATGCCCCTGGCGCCACTGATTCCCTCCGGAGCGGTAACGCGCCGTGTTAAAAAAGTCTTTCGACGGATCATCGGGACTGAAAAATCTGAAGCGTCGCCTGCGACGAGAAAACGTCGACAGCACGGTTATAACAGCGCTAGGACAAAACAGGAATTCAAAAGTGCGCCTTTCCGACGAATTGCGGGGCCGAGATAAATTGGTTTGCACGCAATCGTTTACAGTGCGTCTAACATGGTCGAAAACAGCACTAACAATAAGGACTGCAGCTTTGATGTGTGTTCTTATGGAATTCCTCGACCTATATATTTCTTTTCTACACAATGCATTACGAGGGTTCCGGCTCCAGCAGTCCGGAGATGCCATTGGCTTACCCCGACATTTGACCACGTTTCAAGTGGCGAGCCGCTGGGATAACAAAAGACGCTCCGCGTCTCCCGCGGTAGTCGAGGGGCTGCGCTGGTTGACCGGTGTCTGAACCACCCTAAACATAAGCCCCCGCTGAAGTCGAGAGGAAATCCGCCGCCTGGATAACGCAGTTTTAATAAAAAAAAAGCCTGGATAACGCAGTTGGTAACGCGCCGCACGCGTTATGCGAAGGTCGTGGGTTCGATTCCCGCTTCTGATCGCGCCGAATTTTTTCTCGGCTTTGATTTCTGTATCCCTGTATCATACAAAAAGGACAATAACCTCATTCGGCGCTACAAAGCACCCCTTCAATTAGCCGAATGGCACTGGAAATAGGGACTGCTGCTTTGATTATAAGACAGAAATAAGGGTTGGCAGTCAAGAAAACCTAGGCAAGCAAAGGGGGCTATGTTGTGGGTCATTGAAACAGATAAAGAATTTGGAAAGAAAGAAAGAAAGTGGAGAAAAAATGCCCGCCATGTGGGAACCGAGCCCACAACCTCCAGAATGCCGGTCTGGTGCGATAACCACTACACTACCGGCGGGGCGGTTTCCCCTCCAGCTTCTGGGGTATTTACGTCAATGTAATTTTTTCCAGTGCTTGGGGGTGTAGCCAGCGCCACTTCTCCGACTTCTCGGGGTGAAGGGGACCTTCTTTTTAACCCCCGGGCCGTGACTCGAGTGTCTACGACATGTCGAGAGTGGTCGACCAGCGTTGAAGCCCTCTTTAAGCTCCCTGTGGCACCAAGACTGCCATAACAGAGGCCCTCGCTATGCATGTAGCGATCAGAATAGGAAAATCAGGGGCTCGTTGTAAAAAAGACAGAAATAGGGTTGGCATCAAGAAAACCTCGAAAAAGCAAGGGGGAGGATGTGGTAGGTAATTGAAACAGATAAAGAATTTGGAAAGAAAGTGGAGAAAAAATGCCGCCACGTTGAGACCGAACCCCCGACCTCTTGAATACCCGGCCTGGTGCGATAACCACTACGCTACCGGCGGGGCGATTTTCCCCTGCCAGTTCTGGGTATTTATGTCAATGTAATTTTTAAATAGCAGAGCATTTCTTTAACTCACATGTAGCGTCCGCCGTCCGTCCGCAACAGCACAGCGCGCAGGCGCGCCCTCTCCCCCACCTCCCCCTCTCGCGCATCACGCTACCCTACTCGCTCTCAACAACAGGCCCGCACCCCTCCCCCTACACTATATAAAGAAATAATACTTATCGGCGCCTGGTTTCGATCCCACCGACCCTGCGGACGGAACGCAAGGTACATGGTGCTCTACCCACTGGCGCCACAAAGCCGACACAGATGAAAAGGCTACGAAACGCGGCCTTATATCCTTGACCTCATTCAATACACTACGTCAAGAAGCTGCTGATGCAACGCATTCACTACCTGTGGGTGGAACGCGAAGGTACATAGTGCTCTCCCACTGCGCCACAAAACCGACACAGAATGAAACGCTACGAACGCGCCTTATAATCCTTGACTCATTCAACTACGTCAAGAAGCTACTGATACAACGCATTCACTACCACCAACTCCCCAAACACTAAACGTTAACGCAATACAAAGCCACCCCTATGCGACGCATTTACTCGAGTCCCCCTCGCGGGGAAATGGGCCCAATTTTTTCCAGTGCTTGGGGGTGGTAGCCAGCGCCACTCGGACTTCTAGGGGTGAAGGGGAACTTTTAACCCCCCGGGCGGTGACTCGAGTGTCTACGACATGTCGAGAGTGGTCGACCAGCGTTGAACCCTCTTAAGCTCCCTATGGCACCAAGACTGCCATAACAGAGGCCCTCGCTATGCATGTAGCGAATCAGAATAGGAAAGAGGGGGGGGTAGTTGTAATAAGACAGAAATATGCGTTTGCAGTCAAGAAAACCTCGGAAAGCAAAGGGGAGGATGTGGTAGTCATTGAAACAGATAAAGAATTTGGAAAGAAGAAAGTGGAGAAAAAATGCCCGCCAGGTGGCAACCGAGCCCACGAACCTCCTAATACAGGTCTGGTGCGATAACCACTACGCTACCCGCCGGGGCGATTTCCCCTCCCGTTTCTGGGGGTATTTAGGGCAATGTATTTTTTCCAGTGCTTGGGGGTGGTAGCCAGCGCCACTCCCGCCTTCTCGGTTGAAGGGGACTTCTTTTAAACCCCCGGGCCGTGACTCGAGTGTCTACGACATGTCGAGAGTGGTCGACAAGCGTTGAACCCTCTTAAGCTCCCTATATGGCACCAAGACTGACCATAAAAGAGGCCCTCGCTATGCATGTAGCGAATCAGAATAGGAAATGAGGGGGCTCGTTGTAATAAGACAAAAATAAGGGTTTGGCAGTCAAGAAAAACCTGGGACAAAGCAAAGGGGGAGGATGTGGTAGGTCATTGAAACAGATAAAGAATTTGGAAAGAGAAAGTGGAGAAAAATGCCCGCCAGGTGGGAACGAACAACAGCCTCGGTGCGATAACCACTACGCTAACCGGCTGGGGGCGAATTTCCCCTCCAGTTTTCTGGGGTATTTATGTCAATGTAATTTTTAAATGCAGAGCATTTCTTTAACTCACATGTAGCGTCCTCCGTCCGTCCTCAACAGCACAGCGCGCAGGCGCGCTCTCCTCCTCCACGTCCTCCTCTTCGCGCAACACGCTACCCTCCTCGCTCTCAACAACAGGTGTCCGCACCCCTCCCCCTACACTATATAAAAAAAATAATACTTATCGGCACCTGGTTTCGATCCACGACCCTGCGGCGGAACGCAAGGTACATGGGTGGCTCTATCCACTGCGGCCACAAAAGCCGACACAGAATGAAAGTCTACGAACGCGCCTTATAACCTTGACTCATTCAAACTACGTCAATGAATCTGCTGATACAACGCATTTCACTACCCACCAACCTTCTCAAACGCTAAACGTTAACGCAATACACCCACCCCCTATGCGACGCATTTACTGGAGTCCCCCTCGCGGTGAGATGGGCCCAATTTTTCCAGTGCTTGGGGGGTGGTAGCCAGCAGGCCACTCGGACTTCTCGGGGTGAAGGGGGACCTTCATTGTAACCCCCGGGGCCGTGACGTCGAGTGTCTACGACATGTCGAGAGTGGTCGACCCAGCGTTGAACCCCTCTTAAGCTCCCTATGGCACCTAGACTGCCATAACAGAGGCCCTCGCTATGCATTAGCGAATCAGAAATAGAAAATGAGGGGGCTCGTTGTATTAAGACAAAAATAAGGGGTTGGCAGTCAAGAAAACCTAGGAAAGCAAAGGGGGGAATATTGATAGGTATTGAAACCGATAAAGAATTGGAAGGAAAGAAAGAGGAGAAAAAAATGCCCAGCCTGGTTGGGAACCGAACCCACGACCTCCAGAATACAGATCTGGTGCGATAACCACTACGCTACCGCGGGGCGATTTTCCCCTCCAGTTTCTGGGGTATTTATGTCAATGTAATTTTTTCCAGTGCTTGGGGGTGGTAGCCAGCGGCCACTTCCGACTTCTCGGGGTGAAGGGGACCTTCTTTTTAACCCCCGGGCCGTGACTCGAGTGTCTACGACATGTCGAGAGTGGTCGACAAGCGTTGAACCCTCTTAAGCTCCCTATGGCACCAAGACTGCCATTAACAGAGGCCCTCGCTATGCATGTAGCGAATCAGAATAGGAAATGAGGGGCTCGTTGTAATAAGACAGAATAAGGGTTGGCAGTCAGAAAACCCAGGAAAAGCAAGGGGGAGGATGTGGTATGGTCATTGAAACAGATAAAGAATTTGAGGAAAGAAAGTGGAGAAAAAAATGCCCGCCATGGTGGGAACCGAACCCACGACCTCCATAATACGAGCCTGGTGCGATAACCACTACGCTACCGGCGGGGCGATTTTCCCCTCCAGTTTCTGGAGTATTTACGTCAATGTAATTTTTAAATGCAGAGCATTTCTTTAACTCACATGTAGCGTCCGCTGTCCGTCCTCAACAGCCCAGCGCGCAGGCGCGCCCTCTCCCCCACTCCTCCTCCCGCGCATCACGCTACCCTCCTCGCTCTCAACAACAGGTCCTCACCCCTCCCCCTATACTATAAAAAAATAATACTTATCGGCGCCTGGTTTCGATCCCACGACCCTGCGGGCGGAACGCAACGTACATGGTGCTCTACCACTGCGCCACAAAGCCGACACAGAATGAAAGGCTACGAACGCGCCTTATATCCTTGACTCATTCAAACTACGTCAAGAGCTGCTGATACAACGCATTCACTACCACCAACTCCCCAAACACTAAACGTTAACGCAATACACCCACCCCCTTATGCGACGCATTTACTCGAGTCCCCCTCGCGGGAAGGTGGGCCCAATTTTTCCAGTGCTTGGGGGTGGTAGCCAGCGCCACTCGGACTTCTAGGGGTGAAGGGGACCTTCTTTCTAACCCCCGGGCCGTGACTCGAGTGTCTACGACATGTCGAGAGTGGTCGACCAGCGTTGAACCCTCTTAAGCTCCCTATGGCACCAAGACTGCCATAACAGAGGCCCTCGCTATGCATGTAGCGAATCAGAATAGGAAATGAGGGGCTAGTTGTAATTAAGGACAAGAAATAATGGGTTGGCAGTCAAGAAAACCTCGGGAAAGCAAAGGGGAGGATGTGTAGAAGTCATTGAAACAATAAAGAACTTGGAAAGAAAGAAAGTGGAGAAAAAATTCCCGCCAGGTGGGAACGAGCCCACGACCTCCAGAATACCGGATCTGGTGCGATAACCACTACGCTACCGGCGGGGCGATTTTCCCCTCCAGTTTCTGAGGTATTTAGGTCAATGTAATTTTTTCCAGTGCTTGGGGGTGGTAGCCAGCGTCACTCCGACTTCTCGGGGTGAAGGGGACCTTCTTTTATAACCCCCGGGCCGTGACTCGAGTGTCTACGAACATGTCGAGAGTGGTCGACCAGCGTTGAACCCTCTTTTAAACTCCCTTGGCACCAAGACTGCCATAACAGAGGCCCTCGCTATGCATGTAGCGAATCAGAATAGGAAATGAGGGGCTCGTTAATAAGACAAAATAAGGGTTGGCATCAAGAAAACCTCGAAAAGCAAGGGGGAGGATGTGGTAGGTCATTGAAACAGATAAAGAATTTGGAAAGAAAGTGGAGAAAAAATGCCCGCCAGGTGGGAACCGAACCCACGACCTCCAGAATACCGCCTGGTGCGATAACCACTACGCTACCGGCGGAGCGATTTTCCCCTCCAGTTTCTGGGTATTTATGTCAATGTAATTTTTTCAGTGCTTGGGTGTGGTAGCCAGCGTCACTCCGACTGTCTCGCGGGAAGGGGACCTTCTTTCCAACCCCCTGCCGTGACTCGAGGTCTACGACATGTCGAGAGTGGTCGACCAGCGTTGAACCTCTTTTATTATGGCCCTGTGGCACCAAGACTGCCATAACAAGGCCCTCGCTATGCATGTAGCGAATCAGAATAGGAAATGAGGGGCTTGTATTAAGACAAAAGTAAGGGTTGGCATCAAGAAAACCTCGGAAAGCAAAGGGGAGGATGTGGTAGTCATTGAAACAGATAAAGAATTGAAAGAGAAGTGGAGAAAAATACCCGCCAGGTGGGAACCGAACCCACGACCTCCGAATACCGGTCTGTTGCGATAACCACTACGCTATCGGCGGAGCGATTTCCCCTCCAGTTCCTGGGTATTTAGGTCAATGTAATTTTTTCAGTGCTTGGGTGTGGTAGCCAGCGCCACTCCGACTTCTCGGGTGAAGGGTACCTTCTTTTTAACCCCCGGGCCGTGACTCGAGTGTCTACGACATGTCGAGAGTGGTCGACCAGCGTTGAACCCTCTTTTAAGCTCCCGTGGCACCAAGACTGCCATAACAGAGGCCCTCGCTATGCATGTAGCGAATCAGAATAGGAAATGAGGGGCTCGTAATAAGACAGAAATAAGGGTTGGCATCAAGAAAACCTCGAAAAGCAAGGGGAGGTTGTGGTAGGTCATTGAAACAGATAAAGAATTTGGAAAGAAAGTGGAGAAAAATACCCGCCAGGTGGGAACCGAACCCACGACCTCCTGAATACCGGTCTGGGTTGCGATAACCACTACGCTACCGGCGGAGCGATTTTCCCCTCCAGTTTCGGAGTATTTATGTCATGTAATTTTTAAATGCAGAGCATTTCTTTAACTCACATGTAGCGTCCGCCGTCCGTCCTCAACAGCACAGCGCGCAGGCGCGCTCTCTCCCCCCCTCCTCCTCTCCCCCGCATCACGCTACGCTCCTCGCTCTCAACAACAGGTCCGCACCCCTCCCCCTACACTATATAAAAAATAATACTTATGGCGCCTGGTTTCGATCCCCCGACCCTGCGGGCGGAACGCAAGGTACGTGGTGCTCTACCCACTGCGCCACAAAGCCGACACATAATGAAAGGCTACGAACGCGCCTTATATTCTTGACTCATTCAAACTACGTCAAGAAGCTGCTGATACAACGCATTCACTACCTGTAGGCGGAACGCGAGGTACATGGTGCTCTTCCCACTGCGTGACAAAACCGACACAGAATGAAAGTCTACGAACGCGCCTTATAACCTTGACTCATTCAAACTACGTCAAGAAGCTGCTGATACAACGCATTCACTACCACCAACTTCCCAAACGCTAAACGTTAACGCAATACACCCACCCCCTATGCGACGCATTTACTCGAGTCCCCCTCGCGGTGAGATGGGCCCGATTTTTTCAGTGCTTGGGGGTGGTAGCCAGCGCCACTTGGACTTCTCCGGGTGAAGGGTACCTTCTTTGTAACCCCCGGGCCGTGACTCGAGTGTCTACGACATGTCGAGAGTGGTCGACCAGCGTTCAACCCTCTTAAGCTCCCTATGGCACCAAGACTGCCATAACAGAGGCCCTCGCTATGCATGTAGCGAATCAGAATAGGAAATGAGGGGCTAGTTGTAATAATACAGAAATATGGGTTGGCAGTCACCCGCCGTGGTGGCCTCAGTGGCTAAGGCGTTGCCGCTGCTGAGCACGAGTTTCGCGGGTTTCCATTCCCGGCCGCGGCGGCCACTTTTCTGATGGAGGCGAAAAGCAAAAACGCCCTTGTGTGCGAGATTTCGTCGCACGTTAAAGATCCCCAGGTGGTCAAAATTAATGCGGAGCCCTCCACTACGGCGCGCCTCATCGCCTGCGTTGCGTCGGCGCGTTTAAACCCTACAATCAATCAATCAATGGGTTGGCAGTCAAGAAAACCTCGGAAAGCAAAGGGGAGAATGTGGTAGGTCATTGAAACAGATAAAGAATTTTGGAAAGAAAGTGGAGAAAAAATGCCCGCCACGTGGGAACCGAACCCACGACCTCCTGAATACCGGCGTGATGCGATAACCACTACGCTACCGGTGGGGCGATTTTCCCCTCCAGTTTCTGGGGTATTTATGTCAATGTAATTTTTAAATGCAGAGCATTTCTTTAACTCACATGTAGCGTCCGCCGTCCGTCCGCAACAGCTCAGCCCGCAGGCGCGCCCTCTTCCCCACTCCTCCTCTCGCGCATCACGCTACCCTCCTCGCTCTCAACAACAGGTCCCGCACCCCTCCCCCTTACACTATATAAAAAAATAATACTTATCGGCGCCTGGTTTCGATCCCACGACCCTGCGGTAGGAACGCAAGGTACATGGTGCTCTACCCACTGCGCCACAAAGCCTACACAGAATGAAGGGCTACGAACGCGCTTTATATCCTTGGCTCATTCAAAAACTACGTCAAGAAGCTGCTGATACAACGCATTCACTACCACCAAAACTCCCCAAACACTAAAACGTTAACGCAATACACCACCCCCTATGCGAGGCATTTACTCGAGTGCCCTCGCGGGGAGATGGGCCCAATTTTTCCAGTGTTTGGAGGGTGGGTAGCCAGCGCACTCGGACTTCTAGTGGTGAAGGGACCTTTTTAAAACCACCCTGGGCCGTGACTCGAGTGTCTACGACATGTCGAGAGTGGTCGACCAGCGTTGAACCCTCTTAAGCTCCCTATGGCACCAAGACTGCCATAACAGAGGCCCTTGCTATGCATGTAGCGAATCAGAATAGGAAATGAGGGGCTAGTTTGTAATAAGACAGAAATAAAGGTTGGCAGTCAAGAAAACCTCGGAAAGCAAAGGGAGGATGTGGTAGGTCATTGAAAAGATAAAGAATTTGGAAAAGAAGAAAGTGGATAAAATGCCTCCAGGTGGGAACCGAACCCACGACCTCCAGAAGACCGGTCTGGTGCGATAACCACTACGCCACCGGCGTAGTGGGTTCGGTTCCCACCTGACGGGCATTTTTTCTCCACTTTCTTTCTTTCCAAATTCTTTATCTACGGTTTCTCCACTTTCTACGGTTTCTGCACTTTCTTTCTTTCCAAATTCTTTATACGGTCAAGCAATCCACTGCCACAGTACAAAGTACACTACGTACACTGTACACTATACACAGATTTGAAAAAAGAGAGACAAGAGGATGTAAAAGCGCTTCTCTTCAAGAACAAAGTTTCTCAGTTGCTCGCTGCATCGGCCTTCTCCGGTGCCTGATTGGGCAAGCAAGAGAATCGCCCTGTGTTTTCATTTATGCCGCTCAAGACAGTGTTAAACTTGTAAATAAGTTAAAGATTCACTGGCTTCACGGTCATAATGCGTTTTGAAATTGAATTGAAGCACCCTGGCTGTGAATGCGTGGAAGGGGTGGCCTAGATTATTTACATGTTTAGATAGGGGAAGGTGTGGTAGGGTCTTTATGTGTGCTCGGTGGTTGTTGATTCTCATTCTATACGGATTCTCAGTTTGACCAACGTACTGAGCGTGGCATATCATTCAAAAAGGTAGACACTATTTGCGCTGTCACAGTCAAAGTTTCCTCTTATCTGGAAAGAGAATGAAGATGTGGTGCTGGTGGCGACAGAGGCTTTAGTCATCATGGGGGCACAGTTTGCCCTAGGCTTATTGCAAGGTTCGCTGGCCTGTGAAAACGGCAGGTGTTGACCTTAGATGACGTGTACAATATCTCTGATGTTCCTCGCACGATCGGTACACGACGCGGTGAAGGCCTCAGGGAAAACACTTCACAGCCTTTCGCTTTGAAGCAAAATGTTTGTGGTGTTTTCTGATATGCCCGCTTACGGTTGGAGGACGAAGCGGTATATGTTAGGAATAAGGTTTGGGGGTCGTATTCAAAGATTTGGCTTTTGAGTTAGTTATCAGGTGGCGGCGGTCCTGTTTTTTCAGACTTTCTAATAGCATCACTGATGACAGACGGTGGGTATTGTTGTCGTGTTAGGGTCATTAGTTAGTTGTTGACAGAGGCAAGATCAGCTGTGTCAGAGCATATCCTTGTAAAACGCCGAGACGGACTGTACGGTATCCGAGCTTACGTATTTAACGTGGTTTGCTTTTGAAATGCAAGATATTGAATGTCGGTCCGTTGGCTTCCTGTACACTGAGGTCACAAGCTTGTTGTCCGATATCCTCACTGAAACATCGAGAAAGTTAATGGCAGAGGCGGAATATGAGTGGGAGAATGAAATGCACTCGTGGGCGTTGTTGAAAGCGGTGATAAATTGTAGATGTTCCTCTTCCCCATGGCACTAAATGAGAAAAATATCGTCAATGAACCTTCGATAAAAAAGAGGGTGAAGCTGTGCGTTGCTTAGAAATTCAGACTCCAGTGTGCCCATGAAAATATTAGCATAGTTGGGTCTTATTTTTGTTCCCATCGAGGTCCCGTCGATTTGCACGTGGTGCTTATTGTCGAACTCAAAGTTGTTCAGCTCCAAGACAAGCTTTAGAAGCACGCCGAGAGTTTCACCATCAATTTAACTGTCTTGGGAGGCATCATCGTACGCCTGGATGAAATATCGGGTGCCGTCTGAGTGTGGAATATTTGTATATAGCGGTGCGACGTCGAGAGTGTACAGAAGGCTATTTTCCGGTATAACAAGATCCATAATATCAGCCAGAGTATCCTTTACATATGGAGGTAGTGTGGGAGGAATGTCTTTGATTAAGCTATCGATAAAACTAGAGATCATTTTTGCTACTGTCCCTATACCGGAGATAATTGGTCTGCCTGGATTTCCTGCTTTATGTATTTTAGGCAACATATGAAATCATCCTGGAACTGGGCTTAAAACTTGAAGTAAGGCTACAGTTTTTTCCGGAAGTTTTTTGTCCTTGACGAGCGCAATCAGTGTCTGGCTTACCTTGTTCTTAAATTGGGGAGTCTGATCGGTTACAGTTGGCTTATAGAAAGAAGTATCGCTGAGCTGTCTTTCCGCCTCAGTGATGTAGTCCAGCTTATTCATAATAACAATTGCGCCACCTTTATCTGCGGGTTTGATTGTTATGCCGGAGCGCCCGTTGAAACCTTTTAATGCCTTTTCCTCTTTCTGTGAGAGATTCTTGTGATGCGGTGATCGATGTTTACATCCAGACAGAATGGCACGTTGTACCGCTTTGATGTAAATGTCTAAGCATTTGTCTCTTTGTGGGGGAAGAGTCCAATGGCGTAGTGATGTCAGCCTAGTGTCAATATTAGGGTCTTGTGATTTGTCATAGTAGTATTCGGTGAGCCTAAGCGTTCGGGAGAAGTTCTCAAGATCCTTATAAATTTGGAATTCGTATAGTCTGCCGGTTGCAGGGAAAACATTCAAGCCTCTTGATAGCACGCGTTCATCGTCATCAGTGAGAGGGGAGTCGGAAAGATTTACTTTATGGCACTCTTTGAGCTGTGAGATGTTCAGCTCAGGAACATTTTCGGGGCTTGCATGGAAATGAAACAAAGACGTGTCTACTTTCTTAACACAGAAGTTATGCCGTCCCGAAGCAGCTTTTTCTGTTTTGTTAGCGTTACTTGGTGCTCTTTGTTTTCTGCAAACACTTTTAAAAGGTTAATTTCATGGGGCGTGAAGTCTACCTGGTCAGCGAGTTTTCGTTCCTCACTCAGGATGTGCTCTAGTTGTGAGTTATCATGGTCAATAACAATTCTCAAAAGTTGCTTGGATGCTTCATGTATGCATAGCGCCCCTAGCCTTAAGCTCTTGGGACACGTCGGAGGTGGCTGCTCTAACGTAAATGCGCAGCCCTTTCGGAACTACGTCACACTTGCGATACAGACTAAGAGTACTAACATGGCCTTGACATCGCACTCGCTTTTCGACAATTTTCCTAGCCTTCAAAAAAAATTTGACACGGTTGGTCTGTTCTGACCACAAGAGTCACCTGATTATATTCAGTTCCTTGGGTTTTGCTTCACGATGGCCGAGAAGGTCCTTCGCAAGTTGTAGCGTGGCTCCAATGGAGCCTGGGCTGAAGCTTGGGGTGCTGCCGCTGGAGAGGCCGTTGCGGGTGGAGGGGAGGTCGGGGCCGGTTCAACCGCTGTCTGGCCCGCAGGGTGCTGCTGCCATGTGTCGTCTGCGCGTGCGTATCCTCGACGTAGAGTCTGGTGGAGGTGGCTCGCAAGATCGCCACACCCTCGAAACTTGGGTGGAGCGGGTCAGCGGCTAGCACCCGAGCCGGCGGGAGCCACTGGAAGCCGTGGTCGAGGAAGAAGAGGCCCGTCGTCTGCCGGCAATGCCGGCGAAGAAGGCCGTTGAAGCAGGCAACCTTCCTGTATGATTTCTCGACGTAACGACGGTTCGTTCCGCCCCGGTGGCGATCCATAGAGCGGGGCAGGATTAGGGTAGCGTACACCATCTTGATGCTGGAGAAGTCTCTGGCAATAACGTCCTTTTGTTGCGGTAGCGCTCGAATGCCTCTCCTGCTGAGGACTGGACCATATCGTTGGTGCCGTTGGTGCCCCTTTCTCCTCTGTTCGCCGGCATCACTACAAGGCCATTTTTTTCCCCATCCCTTGCGTTCTGGGGCTTGGTATGAGCTTCTGTGTCACGTAGGGCCCACGTTTTGCTTAATACATCTTCTTGCCCCGCCCACAACTGAAATGTTTTTAAACCCAACTGATCTGTACTATTTGTATCTTTGAAAAAGACCGGCCCCTGGTCGGTACGCTAGAAAAATATTGCTATGTATTTCAATGTGGACTTCTCTATCGTACAGTTAACCTTATAGCCATGAACCTTTCTCTTAACTATATATATATATATATATATATATATATATATATATCGAGAGAGAGACAGACAGACAGAGAGAGAGAGATGGAGTAAAAGCTTGTTATTTCGAACTGGGTTGATTCGAACTTTCCGTCATTTCGAGCTGACGCCCTGGTCCGGAGACAGCGCTGTATATTTTAATGGGGGTAAACATCTGACAATTCGAACGCGTCGCCATTCATAACGGTTAAGTCGAACTGGGATCCTCTAGCTGCGATCGCTCCTCGCACAAGAAGTCTGCCCAGAACGATACCAACGCGTTGCAAATCCAAAACAAACCAAATTTACTAGAGATGGAAAACAACGAGTCTCAAAAACAACTGTGTAGCGCGTATACGCTGCTGCGACAGCTTATTTCACTTCCGCCCGGGGCGCCAAGCTGCCGGCTCTTGGGCCTGGCGCAAGCCGTTGCAGGTTTTCTTTGTGCCGTGATCGCTGGCGTGGGCCTTCGTTCACGGGGCGTGCGCAACAAACGTTGTGTATTAGCGCCTATGTGATTCGCGATAACGAGTACAGTGGAGGCTTCTTTGTGTTCTGCCTGGGCAGTGCGGTGCAATATCCATCTATTCCCGCTCGCGCCCCCTAATTCGAACTCCGTTTAATTCAAACAATTGTATGGCTTCCTTCGAGTTCTAATTAACTAGCTTGTACTGTATAAAGAAAACCTCCCAGCCACTGTCCAGCGATTTTTCTATGACGGCACAGAAACCTGTTTGAGCGATGTGCGGGCGCCCACGTAAGCCACCGCCAAGAAGCATGACTGGGCGATTGTTGCAGCCTCCAGTCTGTTTGATCGCATTAACTGAATTCTAACGTACAGTTAACACACTGAAAACTACGCTTTTGGTGCTGTCACATATAACGTCACTCCTGCCCATAACACGTCACCGTAGCGCGATATTTGAAAGCTTTTGAACGTTTGTTTCCATTTTTCGGTTTAAAAACCTTTCATGGCTGTAATGGGGCTGAGTGAGTTACCAAAGGCTATTTCTTTCAAATTCAACAAAGTTGTATTTCGTCTGCGTGGTTCCTTTAAAATCAAACCACTTCCAACTCACAGCAAGAATGGCAAGCAGGCCAAAGCGGAGAGTCCGGCCACAAGCTGCAGGAGCTTCCAGTTCCCGAGGAGGTAGGCGACGCCAGGAAGAAGCAGGGTAGGCACCGCGAAACCCGCCGTGTACGGTAGGTTCAGGAGCGTCCGGTACCGAGGATCCAGGATTTCGGTCACTGAAATGTCAATTGTTACTTGGTTGCCATGAGTGACCATTTCATGAGTGTGCAAATAGATTCGCCTGCTTGTTTAGTGCTCTGTAACAGTATGTTATTTTACTAGATGCTATAAAATGCTCGCTGATGTATTTGTACTTTTAAAGCATGAATGGCCGTCATATTGCTCTTTTGACAACTTGTAACGCGGCCGGGACCTCGTGAGCTTTTGGAGCTTATAGTGCCGTACTCCGTCCCGTAATCAAACGGAAGATGATAGGTGTAACATTAAGGGACAAGAAGAGGGCGGAGTGGGTCACGGAACAAACGCGTGTTGAGAACATATTAGTAGAAATTAAGAAGAAATGGACGTGGCAGGGCATGTAATGCGAAGGCAAGATAACCATTGGTCATTAAGGGTAACAGAGTGGATCCCAAGAGAAGGCAAGCGTGGCAGAGGGCAGCATAAAGTTACATGGGCAGAAGAGATCAAGTTTGCGGGGATAAATTGGTCGCAGTTAGCACAGAACTGGGATAATTCGAGATCTTATGGGACAGGCATTTGCACAGCAGTGGGCGTAGATAGGGTGGTGATGATGATGATGAAAGTTGATTGATTGATTGATTGATTGATTGATTGATTGATTGATTGATTGATTGATTGATTGATTGATTGATTGATTGATTGATTGATTGATTGATTGATTGATTGATTGATTGATTGATGTACGTGTGGAAAGCAGCCGAGTGACTAAGTCATTCGGATTTTACGCGTACGGTGGTGAGCCCCTTTGTAAGCAACGACGTCTGTGTTTCGTGTTGAAGTGAAACACAAGAATTTCAGGTTGTGCAAGATCTAGGTACATTTTTAAATTATTTGTTAGGCAACCACGTGATCGGGAGTATTGTTACATGCGCACATTTAAGATCTACTCCGGTTCATCAATTTTCGTGCTCTGTATATACGAGGCATTCTTTACATCAGTTACAGAATGCTTATCAATGATTTACTTAATCTTAAACGCACACTATGCCAGTACACGTAGATTCAGTAGTTTTTATCACCGTACAAAAATTACCATGTCTCTGCTCGCCTTGCTTCGCTGCAAATGTCGTCGAAAGCTAATATTCTTCTTCAATCTGTGCCACGTAACTGCCTTTCTTCTCTCTCTCTCCCACCTCTCACCCTGTTCCTTTCCTGTCTTGGTCCTGCCGTAATAAACACAACGAAAGTTTGCTGAACTTATTTTAATTTTCCCGCGTTCACACTGCTCTGGTACCATGTTTTCAGACCTTTTGTTACTGTTGCGGGCCACGAGCCCAAGACACCGGCGCGAGCCATTTTTATTGTTTTAGGTTAAAACATACTTCTTAACGCGTTCTTTCATCTTTACTATCGCACGATACTGCACCCACGTGTATTTTTAATTAAAGGAGCCACTTACGTGTTAATGCTTTTCCTCAAATATCCCTAATGTTTGTTTTTTTTTTCCTGAAGAATATTGAGGGTATGAAGCCTGCTACCAGATTTAGTAGATTCCTAATTGTTTTGCCTATGCAATTACCTCGTTAACGAGATCTGTTAATTTTTGACCGAGCGGCTGAATCGAGGTACAGACAGACAGATCAAAGTTTTCGCATTTAAGTAAACCAAGAAAGACTCTCGCATTCGAAAACATTTTGGAGCCCGTGACTGGCCGTGCAGGTGAACAGGAGTGAAAAAACATACTATTGCGGAGTCTTCACATAAGGCAGGCAAATATCAAGTTACCTATAACCAACATCGTGCAGTGGGTGCTACTTGTCGACAGTCTTCACCTCACTTCTCTATTTATTTCATACACATTGGCATGATTCAGGTGGTTTGGACGGTGATGTGGACAACATTTTGAAAACCTTTTTGCAAGTGGTCATTACTGTTGCTTTTAGTGTAAATAAAGACCCTCCCAAGCAGACGTTACCTGCCCGTCGACACTTTCTGTGGCTGTTACCAGCCTTCGACCACGCCTAGCACGCTTACGCCTAATACGGGGCATCGGCGCCATCCCGCAAGCTGACTCCCGAACTAGTACGTTTAACGGACAGCTCCGGATATTCTGTACAGAACTGCATGCAAATTATGCGAGCAAATGTTTATATAGAAAATTTAAAGCAGAAGCGTAAGGAACTCATCAAGTTTAAACAAAAAGGAGACATGAAATTCCCTCGCAAACTTTCAAACACGCTTTTCTTGGGCGGGTGCACATATTGTCTGCCGTGGAAAGTGGCAATAAAGAATCCGAGGAAAAGAAGAATAAAGATTTCGAAGAACTCACACAGCGTTACGGAGCTTGTTATGATGCCAGTAGCCATGATGCTGGTGAAAAATCGCAAGGCGTTGTACCATTTCACTGAAGGGGACGCTGCACTGACGGCCCCAAGCAGTGCAGTCCCGAGGGTGCAACCAAGTAGTACTGTGCGGCGACCAACCCTGCGGAAAGCATTTTTTCAAGCCAAGTTACTGCTGAATGACTTGTGTCGCGGAAGTTCGTGATGGCATTCCATAAGACTAAGCGCCTAAAGAAAAAAAAAGTGGCACAGCTTGCCCTAGTAGTGCAAGGCTTGAAAGATAGCAGAGCTGCTGGCCTCTCTCCCTTCGTCGGACACCGGGCTGTTTGTAACGTGTCTCAACCGGCCAAGAAGAAGGAAACGGGAAGCAGGGGAAGGCTTGGCATAACAGACATTTATCAATAACAAAGCACTGCAAACAAAACCACCCACACGTGACTTAGAGATCTTGTCAAAAAAGTAGAGTTGCGTCCCTCAACCAATTAAATAGTCTTCCACGAAAGTCGACAAGGTCCTATGCCTACCCAATGACGGGTGCTGAAGTGCAAACTGAGCGTGAATGTGAAGATGTTGTCAAGAGGTAGTAACTGCATGTTGTCGTGCTACTGTGCAACTCGATTCAGGAACGTCGCCGTTTAGGGGGCCGTCGTAGCGTAGGACGACGGCTCGAGGCAGCTTCCCGCAGACAGGCGCCCGTCATAGCTGGAGCCGCCAAGGCGTGGGTTGGCGGTGCGTCGGGAGACTGGAGCCGACGCAACGTCGACCCGCTCCTGCCCAGACTAGTGTAGCGACGTAGGTGCCTTGGGCCATGTCATCCCTTGCTTTGCTGTTTCGGATCCCGGTATCTTCGCGTCGTGCCAGCCTGGATGTCTCTTCCTCCTTTTCCACCGCGACCGTCTTCGGCACTAAAGCGGGGGTGACTCATTACACTGGGACAATTCCAATTTATTTTCAAATTTTCTGCTGAAATTTCTAAATGAGTGGCAGGCCCGGGTCGTTTCGCCCGCAGGCTTTCAATCGGATCCGTAGACGACGGGTTTATAACGCGAGCGAACCGGGTTCGATTCCTACCACGAAACGTTTTCGTTTCCAATTGGCTGCACATGTTATTGTTCCTCGCCATTGCTAATCCCATACCCCTCAGGCCTTTCGGGTGTCCCAGTAGTTATGTGTCCGGTTTCATGGCGTAAAGGTCGCGGGTTCGATGCTCGGCACCTCCATAACCAGATTTTTTTCCTTGGGGCTTCGCGGTTTTTCGGTTCGACGGACGGACAAAGCTCGGCCTAGACAGCGCTCCTGTTGAAACGCTTCTTGTGTGTGTGTGCATGTGCGCGCGTGTGTGCGTGTGTGCGTGTGCATGTGCGGGTACATGTGCACGTGCATGTGCGTGTACGTGCGTGTGTATGTGTGTGGTACGGATTTTTTTAAGATCTGGTCAAGCTCAGCCAGTGGGTTAGGTGGGGTTTCGTTTGGGCTGAATCAGGGGTTGTGATGGCGTTGATTGGGTATTGGTTTGGTCTGACTGGAGATAGGTTTGCGTTTGGTTAAGGGTTTGTTCGAGGTTCTGAGTTTTGGTTTGGTTTATACTGATTGGTGACAAACTCCGGATGCACCCCTGTTCTCTTTAATTCAGGGCTTGGTTAGTTAGTTGTTTGTTGTTTGTTCTAGTAGCCTTTTTTTCTTGTTTAACTCATGTGTGCATGATTCGCTGTGAGCTACGTCTGAGAGCACTCGTGTTGTATATAGGTAGTATCAATATACATTGAAACACAAACAACGGAGCGCGTGGCTTTCAATAGATGCTGCGCATCCTGGCGTCGGGCTGCGCATGCTCAGTAGGAACAAGTTGCGGGAGTGTGTGTTTAACCTTGGCATGGAAATAGCATCGTTCAGCGTGTGCGCATGTTGATTTGACCCGCCGCAGTGTTTGCGCCCGTTCCGGCTTCCCCTAACAAACAACAGAGAAAGAAATGCTAGCAAACTTCCTCGCTGCGTAGTATGAAGCGGCACACAACGAAGTTAGGTGATGTCAGCATGAACAGGAGTCAAACGAGGTGGTTGGCTAAATCAATATGCTCAAACGCTGAACGATGCTATTTCAATGTCAATGCTGGAAACGCACTCTCGTCACTCGTTGCTGCTGCGCATACGCTGCCCGGTGCCAGGATGCGCAGCATATACGAAAAGCCACGGGCTGCTTTGTTTGTATTTCAATGTATATTGACATTACACGTGGACAGGCAATGGTGCCGCCTCTGAGGCTCTGTAACTAGCCGCGTCGGTGAGGAACGCTGCTGTACATGGGCAAGCACACCACTTTGTAATGACTGCGTTGCGCATTGTGCAGGATATGGCCCTCGTATACTTGAAACAGTTTTAAGCACAACAATAAGCTGCGATAAATGAGAGCGCACTAATGGGGAGGTAGTATGAGACGCTGTGATTTGTAAATATAATTCATTTCATTACACGTACCGCTCTGCGGTCTGGAGGGCGCTGCGGTCGCCGAGGAGTGCGAACATGCTCACATCGGCTCCGTAATTAATCTGCAATTACGCAGTGCTGGTTGCTTTAATCACGACGATTTTATTACCAGTGTGTGCACGAACGTAACGGTCATCGACCGATACCGGAATTTCAGCAAAAGGTGCGTTTTTCGCCAATTTACTGAGCTCGCACTTTTTCGCCGCTGGTATGGTGAAGCTAAGCCTAATGCACTGAGCGTTTGCTAAGCCTAACCGCCGGCGTGCTGCCGAACACGATGGAAGAAGACGCAGCTACTACGTCACCAAGGGAGGGGTCAACGACGCGGATGTGCGTACAAGTAGAAGGGGAGAAATGACGCCTGAAGAGTTCACGTGATCGACCGGTTGGCTTCACATCGGTGGGCACGGCAAGAAGAATCAGCAGCCGGACCAACGAGACGCCCAAGGTGAGGTGACCTCCATTACCGTCAACAATAATTCAGAGCGAAAAGGTACCAAGGTACGTGAGGTACGGGTCAACGCTGTGTAGCCTGTACAGGAAACAAATCGAGGTGTGCAAATGCTGCGGGAAGGTCGGCCATCGCAGTGACGTATGTCCCACACCGAACGCAAAAATCTGCCTGGGGTGCGGCGCAAGCAACCCAAGAGACGACCACAAATGCGTCCCCAAGTGCAAGCTATGCGGCGAGGGCCACCCCACTGGAGACAAGGCCTGTAGAGCGAGATTCAGGATCCCGTTCGTGGTTCGAAGACGAAGATGGGAGCGAAGAAACACCGAGGAACAGCGGAGGCAGCGCGTGCTCTTGCCAGCCTCCTTCCCCCAGCTGGGCGACGTGACGTCACGTGGCGCGGGCAGACCACGCCACGCATCGCGCAGCGCATCACGCCACGCGTCGCGGAGTGCGTCACGACGCCCGACGTCACAGCCACGTCACTCCTCCCTCAGCACCTCGCACGGCGGTCAACAACCGCGAGAAGGAGTGAGCTGGTCTAACGCCACGAAGGGAGAGAACAAGATAGCGACGAACGGGCACAAGTGCGGCAGCAACCAATGCTGCGAGCAACTGAGAATGGCTGACGAGTCAATGGCGAAAAAGCTTGCAGAAATGGAAACGAGGCTCTGGAACCGACAAATGCAGTTACAGCAGCAGCAATAGCAACAACACCAGAAGAATCAAACGGGGTCAACTACCATGACATCAGGAACCACTTCGGCAGGGAAGCAGCTACCGACGCAGCAGCAGCAACCAAGTCAGAAGAAGGAGCAACAGCAGCAGGAACAAGTAGATCAGCAACCAAAGAAAGAAGCAACGGAAATGGAAATCGCAAGGGAGGAAGAAGACGAAGAAGCACCAAAGAAGCGAGCAAGACCATCAACGAAGAAAACCTACGACGCCCAGATCGAGGAGCTGACAGCCACGGTCAACAACCTCTCGGCCACGGTCAGCAACCTGACGGTCACGGTCAACAACCTAGCGACAGGGGCAGAGCAACGGTTCGCAAGACTAGAAGAGATGATCTCCACATTGGTGGTGTCCCATATGAGCCTGAGCGAGCATTTCGAGCTCGCAGAGTAAACGCAGAAAATCATGGTACGCAGCCCGATATTCGCGGCACAGTTCGCCAACCACCCGTACCTCCAAGAACAAGCGCAGCAACCAGCAGTACAACAACCATGCCAGGGCAGTCTCATCGCGCAATAAGGTCGGGAGCGGGGTCACTCACGATCTGGCAATGGAACTGCCAAATCCTCGTACACAAGAATACGGTACTACAGCAACACATACGAAACTCGTCAAGGAAACCAGACATCATCATACTGAAAGAAACGGTGGTGCAGAACCCGACACTGCCGGGGAACAGAGCCTACGCCGACTCGTCTGGTCGGCGTGGGATTTGTACCTTCGTGCGAAAGGGACTGACCGCAATAGAGCGACAACTGAACAACGGAAAAAAGACTAAATACGAACACGTCTGCGTCGAGGTCGCACAGGGCAAGAACTGCAGGCAGGGGCTGTACGTGGTGAACATCTACAGCAACCCGAAAGACTACAGCCATAAATTCAAGACCTTGCTGAGGGCAGCGAGTAACCTGGCCAAGAGAACCACGCTGGTGGTGGAGGGTGACTTCAATGCACCACACCACTCGTGGGGGTACAACAGAGGTACCGCCAAGGGTAAAGACCTGATGTACGAAGCGACGGAACAAGGATACACCCTGATCACGAACCCCACGCAACCTACGCGCACGGGCCTCACGTCGACTCAACGGGACACCACGCCCGACCTAACCTTAATCAAGAACGGAGGAGAGGTTACGTGGCGCAACACCGGCGAAGATCTGGGGAGCGATCATTACATACTAGCGATCGAACTGGCAGGCACAGGCGGATGCAAGATCGAACACAAATTGACTGACTGGGACACCTTCCGCAAGCGGAGAAGAGGCGACCCGGGAAGGCTCGACATCGAAGACATTGAAGCATGGACGACGAAGCTGAAAAAGGAATTCCAAGAAGCGACCAAGAATATCGAGACCAGCGACGGCATTACATGCGTAGACAGCCGACTGGCGCACCTCATCGAAGCGAAGAGGTCCATCAAGGAGCGCTGGAAGAAGCAGCGATGGAACAGGAAGCTTCGAAAGAAGATGGCGGAGCTAAATCGAGCGATTGAAAAACACAGCGCGTTCCTCTGCAGACAGCAGTGGGACGAGGCGTGCAACCACATCGACGGCAGCCTCCACCAGGGCAAGGCCTGGTCTCTGAGCAGACACTTGCCCGACGAGACCAAAACTAAATCATTCCAGCAGAACCGCATGGCGCAGGTCATGCGCGATGCCGAGAAGACCCTTGGCAGAGCCGAGCTGATCAAGAAGCTGAGCGCCAAGTATCTACCACAGACGACGGCCGAACAACACCCAGGATACGCGAGGACTCCCAATGCCAGGCTGGATCGGGACATCTCGACGGCCGAGGTTGCAAAGGCCTTGCGGGAGTTGAACACCAGATCGGCAGCGGGACCAGACGGAGTCTCGAACAAGGCTCTGAGAAACCTCGACGACTCGTCGATCGAAGCGCTGACAAAATATTACAACAGAAGCTGGCGAAGCGGCCGACTACCGAAACAGTGGAAGACATCTAAAACGGTACTCATTCCAAAACCGGGAAAGCCACCGAGCATTGAGAACCTGCGACCCATCTAGCTAACATCGTGTGTGGGGAAGGTCCTAGAGAACGTGCTGGCGAACAGGTGGCAGGACTTCCTTGAAGAAGAGGGGCTGTATCCGGACTCGATGATCGGGTTCAGGAAAGGCTTGAGCACCCAAGACGCGATGCTACAACTGAAGAAAGAAATAATCGAGGACGATACAAGGGACAGCAAGGTGGTAGTGGGCCTAGACCTGCAGAGCGCCGTCGACCGAGTGAGGCACTCGGCCATCCTGGCGCAAGTGTCAAGGCTCAACATGGGAGAGCGGAGTTACAAATACATCAAGGAGTTCCTGTCGGGCCGCAAGATCGAGCTGCACGCGGGAGAGATAGATTTACCAGAACGAGACGTAGGCAGCGTGGGCACACCTCAAGGGTCGGTGATCGCACCGCTGCTCTTTAATATTGTCATGATCCGAGTCGCCAAAGCGGTGTCGAGCGTCGAAGGCGTTCGACACACCATTTATGCAGACGACATCACCCTATGGACGGCCGGTGGCACAGACGCAAGTATCGAGAGAAGGCTGCAGAAGGCAATCTCGGCCATCGAAGACCGGTTGGACGGAACGGGTCTGCAGTGTTCGCCGTCCAAGTCAGAGCTCCTGGTATACTCACCTCGCAAGGTCGGTCGGCAGCCGCTGCCCCCAAGGGAGTGCGATCGCCTGGAGCTGATCACAAAGACAGGCCAGCGAATCCCCGAAGTGCCGGAGATCACGGTGCTGGGCATGCTTATCAACGGCAACGGTAACAAGGAGAACCTGATGAAGAAACTGGCGACCAAAATGGCAAGTACCCTGCGGCTGCTCCAGCGCGTATCGACCAAAAAGACGGGTATGCGCGAAGAGGGGCTCGCGAGACTGGTGCAGTCTTTCGCGATCAGCCACGTTGCATACACGGCGGCGTACCACAAGTGGACGAAGACCGACAAGACCAAGATAGACATTATGATCTGAAGAATGTATAAAATGGCACAAGGTCTAAACGAATCGACGAACACCGAACGACTGCTGCAACTGGGCGTCCACAACACGGTGGATGAGCTCATAGAGGCCCAGCTAGAAGCACAACGAGAACGACGGGCAGCGACCAAGACGGGTAGAGCCATCCTCGATACCCTGGGCTACGGCTACCAAATTACGGAGAGGTAACTCCAAGACCTAGACGAAAAGGTGCGGGAGAGCGTGCGGGTGAGTCCCATTCCAAAGAACATGCACCCAGAACGCAATCAAGAACGAAGACGCGCAAGGGCAAAATACATAATCGAGCAGTACAGTAACGACCCGAGAACACGGTACGTCGATGCGGCAGACTATGGCCAAGGCAGGTATGCGATGGTAACCATAAACGCAAGAACGGGAAGGGTGGCCAAGTCAGCGAGCGCAAAATGCGAGAACGCCACCGAGGCAGAAGAGATCGCCATAGCCCTGGAGATGTCCGAAGCCACTTGCGACACGATCCTGAGCGACTCGCAAGAGGCCGTCCGCAACCTGGCGAATGGCCGAGTGAGTCGCAAGGCAGCCAAGATCATCGAGAAAATGGGTGTCCAAGAAGAAAGAAGAGTAGAAATCAGATGGATCCCGGCGCACGTGGGCGAATGCTCACCGTACACAGCGAACCACAACGAGGCGGCCCACAGGGAGGCGCGCGCTATAACACACCGCGCCCCCAGCGTGGGGAGGCGTCCCGAGTGGGCATGGTGGGTAGAATCTAAAGACAGACCCAGGGGTTACGGCGAAGCACTCAAGAACATGCGGCTGATGAGAAGAGCGTATCCGCCGCCCCACCGGGCGCTGGGTCGCGAAGAGGCAACGTATCTCAGAAGGCTACAGACGGCGTCGGTCACGTCACCGGCAGCGCTACATGTATCCCAACGAATACCACAATGCCCAATGCAGCGTATGTAAGAAAGGGCCGGCCAACCAGTGGCACGTCATATGGGATTATGCCTCCGACTCAGACGGAGCAAGTTTTGAAGAATACCCGGCGGACCTCCAAAGAGCCATTGAGTAAAGCAACAGGACGGATCAAGCATGGGCCATCCAGCAGGTCTTCATTGCGCTTGAAAGGCATGGGCTCCGCAAAGGGGCTAGCGCTTAGTAGGGCCACAAAGAAGATGCGACGGTGGGCCACGTCGGGGCGGGGGTAGTAACAGACCCAAGCCCACTGCAGGTTACATTGAAATAAAGTCATTTCCAGTCGAGTTCACCTCCTCATCGACACCTGCAAAGTTCGTCACGAATAGAGATAACACGTCTATAGAATAGGTTTTCGTGATGCAGTAGAAATAAGTGGGCTGATGATTATAACGAACGAGTTGAAGTGCTGAATGCGCATGTCACTGATGATGAATATAGTGTGACAAAAGCGTGTCTCAACCCTGATTCTCTTGCACAGCGCATAGTTTACATATACAGTCGTCGACAAATGAAACGCAAACGCGAAAATAAGAACCATCACACACAAATAGCGCAATTTTTTTCCAAGCTGGTTAAATTGACGCGGAGCCTAATTACAATAACAAAGTTTGGAAATGTTGCTTTCCAAATGTTGCAATATCGCAGCATTATTTCACATCCACGAACAGTGCTTTTTAATATTGTGTGTTCTGCTTGATATTTCCATGTTGGCATTTCGCTTGTCCATGAATAGCACATGCAAGAACCAGATTGACATCTTAGTAGACCTGTAACATACTAAGCAATTCGCAAAAGCACAATTTATCCCCTCCTACTGCCTTAAACATTTATTTCCAAACTCTAGCCGTAGTGAGCCCCTACAGGATCATATTAATGTATTCTAGAATTTTATTTTTGATTTCTAGCACTCTCGGCTGCTCCGTTGTACGTCAGTCAGACACTCGGGCACTACTTTTAGATGCACAGTGTCAAGTATATCTTAAAGGGACACTGAAGTGGATTTCTCAAGCTCACTTTTTTGTGTGCACTGCGTAGACTGGCTCAAATGAACACACTTGTCATCGTTTATCCGGGCGATAAGGCTGTATTTATTTTATAAAGCGTGAAAGAAGAAAAAAACTACCAAACGCGGTTTGCGGCGGCTGCACCAATAAAGCCGCAGTGAGGTCAGGTAAAGGTGCTACGTGATTAAACAATGTCCAAGATTAGCATTCAAATAAGTTTCGGTTCCGGTTCTGGGAAACAACGGGCTTGGAATCAGGCGTTATTGTTGGACGGGCATTCTCGATAACTCAGTAATCGCCATACCGCGCTTCTGTCATGTTGTCGGCTGTAAAATACCTAAGGTAAGCCTTCCAGGACGCCTTGGAATCGTAGCAATAACTAGCCGAGGTCTGCGCACTAAACAGTAAACAGACCAAGTGACACTAAACAGACCAAGGCACTTTTACTATTGAGCCATGTTTTAACAGGCAACGTTGATGTGTGCAACTTAAAAAAGAAAGTTTTTGCAGCCGCTTGGAGGCACATTGTTGTGACGCGCTTCAACGCACTGTCATCTAAAATCATCAGATATGGTTGACGGTAAATGGGCACTGGAAATAAACTTTCGATTAAAATGCCCGACAATTCCTCGTACAGATACTCGACAGAAAAACGCACAATAAGAAACTTGAAAGTGTCAGCAACCTCTTTCAGAAAGCCCCAAAGGGGCTTACGATTCGCAGAGTGGGTTGGAGCAAATAAAAAGGCAAATGAGCACTCAATTTATGCTGAATAAAAACCTTTAAAAACGGGTGATCAGCTGTTCTGAAAAGAAGAACCGCGAAACGAGCTGATGTACAAACAAATGCTCCAATCCCACACCACCAGACCTTAACGGGAGGAAGAGGTTACGCGGCGCATGGGCTCCCACTTCGACCGCCATACGAAGGTAGCCAACATTCTATGAAATGCTTGAACCTTATTTCGTGCACAACTAAGGACCTGCAGAACATAAACAAGTTTGGATACAAGAAATACATCACACAGTTCTGCACGCGCAAATATAGACTGCTCCCGCCCCATCCATGCGTGCGTTTTACGCTTTACTACAGTAAGCGCAGAAGACCAATGAGGTCCACTGTTTCGAATGTGATGTAGAGGAACCCCAAGGTACTGTATTGTTTCAGAATCCCATGGTATGCCTCCATATTGACGCGGCTGCGTACCCCACCAGCCCTTCCAAAAACCTCTTGCTTTTTCAAGGTTCACCTTGGCACCACTTACATTGCAAAACCGCTGTGTCAGCGTAATGGCCTCCAAAACACTTTTCTTGTCCACACAAAAAAGGCAACGTCACCTGCATAAGCTAAAACTTTCACTTCATAGTTTGCCAATCAGAAACCATGAATAACACTGCTTTGGAGAATACTAATGCGCAGGGGCTCAAGGGACAAACCGAATAAAAGGGGTGACAACGGGCAACCTTGCCGTACGGAAGATCTAATGGGAATAGGTCTAGAGAGTTCGCGATTTATAATCAACCGGGTCGTACAGCTTTTGTAACAGACAGTTATGCCTTTATACAAAACTTTCCCAAGACCAGCTGACTCCAGAACAGCAAAAAGGAAAGGGTGGCTAACCCTGTCAAATGCTTTAGCAAGATCTATTTGTAGGAGCGCAACGTGCCCCGCACCATCGGATACGCACTCCAGTACAGAACGAGCAATGTGGATGTTGGTCTGAATGATCCGCCCCAGAATATAGCAAGTCTGGTACGAACCTAGCAGACTTGTGATTACGATCTGTAGCCTGCATGCCAGCACCTTCGCGAATATCTTGTAATCCACGTTACACACAGATATCGGCCTGTATAGACATCCACGCTTTTCAACTTTTCTGCATTGTCACTTTTCGGGATTATTACGGTATAACCTTGTTAAAATGTAGCAAGCAGAACATCAAGTTCATAGGCCCTTGTAAATACTTCGTGTAAGGCAGGTGCCAGAACACACGAGAATTTTTGGTATAACTCCGAGGTGAGGCCATCAGGGCCAGGCGACTTATGGGTTTGAGGGTTTGAAATGGCACTTTTCACTTTTTCAAGCGTAATTGGTCCTTCTACAAGAGCCCGCTCATCGTCACTGTGCTTAGGAAAAGTCTGCAGGAATACATTAAAATAAGGCGTAGTACAGTTACCCGTGTTGCCATTAAGAGTTTCTCATAATGGGCACAAAATGCTCCAAGTATACTGCGGCTATCAGAACAGCTTTGGCCCCCATACTCAATTATGAATAACTTTTTCTAGTGCTGACTGCTTTTCATCTCCAAATGCGCGTCGTCATGACGGCTCCTGCAAAAATTTACGCGTAGTTGATCGAACAAGGGCTCCCCGATATTTTTGAGTCATATGCTGCTGCATTTGAGCTTTAACATTACATATTTAATCAACAAATGTCCCGGCCTCAGCTCTTTCAGCCTCATGCAATTGCATCAAGGAACTGGGGAGTTCACGTATGTGAAGTCGCTTCAAAAAGGATGACCGAGCTGACGCCTTTATACCTAAGTTCTTGATGTCTTGTTTAAAAAGGTCCAATTTTTGCAAAATACTAAGGCTTGAAAGTTCGAATGTATCTTTCAAGCAAGCTGCTACTGTGCGTTGAAAAAGTCCGTCCAAGAGTATAGTATTGTTCAGTTTCCACAGTTCCCAAGGGATGGGCCACGAGTCACCGCTACCGGCCGTGGAAACACAATCTATATAACGTATAGCCAATTTACATTTTTGTTTATTTTCAGCATTTCAAGCAGCTTAGGTGACTATTTGTTGTATAGCGCTCGTGCAGTAAGCGTCCCCAAATTTCCACAATATCTCACGTCTATCAATTGCTTTTCTTAGACGGAAAAGCGTTCGCAGATGTGTGGTGTGGTCCTGCGGCTGACCGCTGTGCTTCTTCACCCAGCGCAAAAAGTGCTTCCTGCAACCTAGTTTTACGCTGTATGGTAATTAAATGTTTCAGTTGCATTATATTTCCGTAGTACCTATATTAACTTCGCTTTCCTACTAGAGTACCACTCAGCGAAGCGTCGCATGTGCGCTTGTGGAGCGCTTGGCGGAGCAGCCTGGACTTGGAGCTTGATATGGTGTACAAACTAACAAACTAAAGAAAGGCAAATTCTTCCATTCATAAACGTGTCGTGGCGTAGTTTCAACTGAGCGAACGAATTGCGACGACCCGTCGGCGGCCGGTGGAATAAACACTGGGCCGACTGACTCTGTTGGAAAGTCGGCGAGCCGTGCAGTACCGCAGTCAAGCCAAGTCATTTTTTTCCTGACGTCACGCAAAAACACCACAAAAAGTGGGCGAGAATTCAGAGAGGAGGACAGCATTTTCGAATTGATTTTTCTACCAAGCAATTTCGCGTAAACGCACCCACAGTGGTCGAAACATGGTCTTGGGACTCCGGACTGCCATTTGCGCTAGTAATACCGCAATGTTTACAAATCACTTCAGTGTCCCTTTAAGGCTGGTGACATGTATTGTGCATCGTAGAAGAGGGAATTTCGGCACGTTTTGATGTAGAATAGCAATCTGTGGCAAAGGTTTCCCACCTGTCGGACAAGTGCCCCATGATGGGTGATCCAATCACTTGACCCATGAAGACTACGCTCGTCATCATCGAGCGTTGCCATTCGTGCTGGCATACAAGGTCCCACTGAAATGAAGGTTATTCGGTGTTATGCGGCAAAAGCCAATGAAACCACTTCGGGTGCCTTTATTAAGACCAATGGAAGTACACCATCAGATGAGGTAGAATTCAATAAAGCAATACGTAAGAAACAACACCAAGCAGAAGTTGCCGAACGCGTGCCCTTATGTGACCCGCTGCTAAGGAAGGTGGCGGGTATAGTTTCCGAAGAAGGACGGTGGCATGTTTTTGAACCAGTTGGTCACCCATCTGTGATGCCGCATCAAGTAGCATCAAGTAGAACCAATGACCTCCAAAAGCGTTCTTTAGGGTTCTAAACAAACGAAAGTAACGTGGTGCCATTACACTAACTCAGTCCTCACAACACTAGCCACATGCGCACGAGCAGCGGAAAATTGACGCTCGGTATGGATAGGCCACCGGGGAACAGTTGAAGCGCGCTACTGGTCGGTTGGCTCGTCTGAGACTAGTACACGCCACTCTCACTCCGGCGCTGGCCGGACAAGGGGCGTTGTGTTGCGCCGACGGAGAAACATCGAAGTCCCAGTCGTTTAGTTTGAGTTCAGGTTTGTTTATTTGTTGAAATAGTACATAAGACATAGGCAACAAAGTGTTGAGCCAATAGCCGAAGATAATAGGCCCATATACCAATTAGTTTTCAAGGGAAAATACAGATGCTATACGCGAGTGCACGCAAATGGAGAAAATACACATCAGCATATACAGGTATACATATACGTGTTCGTCCATTTCATACATACATACATACATACATACATACATACATACATACATACATACATACATACATACATACATACATACATACATACATACATACATACATACATACATACATACATACATACATACATACATACATACATACATACATACATACATACATACATTGATTTTGACCACCTGGGGACCTTTAACGAGCGCCGAAATCTAGAACCCATGGGCGTTTTCGCTTTTCGCCCCCATCATAAAATCGGCTGCCGCGGCTGGGAATCGAACCCTCGTCCTTTGGCTCAGCAGCACAACGTATTAGCCACTGAGCCGCCGCGGCGGGCCGCAAATCTACGTATTCATGCATATAATTACGCGGTGATATATAGGTATATGTGTACACACACCCATATCATCGTTATGAATATACAGAGCCTTCTGTTCTTTTACATGAAAAAGAGATTTCTTATCTGGGCATAGGTCGAAATCTAATTTTTATATTCTGTACCGACGGTGTCAGCAGCTAGGGTGTTTCTTTCCCCCTCTTTTATTTTCACGCATGCTCCGGGAGGATGCGACATATGTGTATAATCGTGTTTTTTTTCGAATAAAATCAGTTGAAAGTCAGCACTTGTTTGTGTCTCCGCTTTTCGTGTTTTCGTCCAGTTTGCTGTGTTACCCGCCATGATATAGAGAATGTGCGGGGGCACGGGAGAGCAGTAACGATGTCTTCGCTGCAGAACCCCCTTTTAACGCGTAGCATTCTTTGCCGAGTACCCCACAGCCAGCACCGTGTAACGTCCTGCATTTCCACTAAAATGCAGATTTGACGGAAGCAGCACCTGTAATCGTTATAAGAGCGTAAATAGAGATAATTGAACACACAAAATTTTCGGAAAAGAAAAGGTAAGCAAAATGGAAAAAATAAAATTTTCACAAACATTATCTGACGAAATCAACAATAGGCATCTTATGCATCTGTTCCCAAAAGGGAAGAACAAACAAAAAAATTCCGCTAACAAAAGTTCGAAATAAGAATTACAAAACAGCGAAAATGTCGAACCACGTAACGCCCTGAATTTCCGCAGCAATGCAGATTTGGCGAAAGTAACATCTGTAATCTTTATAATTGCGTAGATAAAGGTAACTGGTCCCACCGAATTTTGATAAGCAAAATTAGAAAAATGCGAAAAATGAAATTTTCACAGATATAATATGACAAATCAAAATCATGCATCGCATACACGTCTCCCCAAAAACTGAAGAATAAACAAAAAAAAGTCTGCAAAGGAACGTTGTAAATACCTAAAAAAATAGCGTAAATGGACCAACTCTGCAGAACGCGTTGTGTCTGCGGGAAAAGAAAATTAGCGAAGTCAAAGCACTTCGTTGCTAGAAAAGTATACATCTACACCATTGGCGAAAACAAACAAAAGCAAACTCAGAAAGAATAAAATAATTCAACACCTTTCGCTACTCATAGCCATATTTCGCTGCAAAGAACTCAGACTCTAGACAAGCGGAAAACGCATGCTACGCATTGGTAGAAAATTCTCAGAATTTCTGCAGATTTTTCGTTGCACATGCCGATAACTCTCCTGCTAGGCCCATTGCTGTTTTCACTTCAACGTACGGAGTTTTTGGTATCAGCAACACCGGCGCTATCTTTCTACGGCTACTGACTCCTATAGATTTTCTTACTATATCCGCTACAGAGGAATTCCGGCGCTCGCGTCTATTCGGTTCACATCAAGGCGGTCTGTGTCGTGATGGTCCGCCGTTATAACATGCGCTCGCCTTAGTTTCATGTTTGGCTTGAATTGAAACTGTTTAAGTGGCCGTAAATTTAAGTATAATGCCACAACAGTCAAGAGGAAGAGCGTGTAATTATATTATTATGAAATAAAACACGCTGTAATAAAGCTAGAAAAATAAAAATAAAGCGTGGCCTTTTTACTGAAACATTGCTAGAACGGTTATGCCTAATATTCTGCAGACCAAGCTGGTATTTATCAATAATATAAAATTTTGGGAGAAATTCATTACATGCCACGAATTAATCAATTGTTTGACAAGCTCATAACGGTATTACACGCGTACCTATGAGAACATCGCCTTCACGATGTTTTTGCTCGTGTTTTCGTAGCAGACCTGCTGCTACAACTATCCCGGCGGTAAATTACCCCCTCAGTCAAGATGTACGGTAACATAACTACTGCTAGTGAAAAAAATACCGGGAAGCGCATTCTCTTTACCACAAACTAACGTGTTAACATTGTGGGCTTGTGCTTATGCAAATATGTACTGATGGTCGCTCGTCGACACTAGTCATCCCACTTGCTTACAATGAAGCACAGCTGTCGCAGCATAATGAAATAGAGCAGAAATTTTTGGCTGAGGAACTTTGCGACCCCTTATCTAAGTACTTGGTGTGTTGGGTGACTACATTCTGCAAGCATTTACATTTCAAAAAAAGTTGAAAAAAGTGTTGCAGTGTCCCTTTATTATAGGAATGGTCTACTAACAAAGGCGTGTCCAATGCTGAACCGTTGCTGAGTTGGAATGGAAGTTTTATGTGACTATGATTCTAGAAACGAGGATGCGACTGCACACGTTCGAAAAAATCTGAAGGGCACGCGGAACGTAGCCTAAGAATCAGTCTGACAATTAGGGAACAACAGCAAACTACCATCATCTCCAGAACTTTGCATTCAAACTTGTGTCTCTTGTCACTGAGAATGAGCGTCTCATTCCACTGCTGCTGGTGGTTGTTTTCCGGAAGTTGTTTAAACTAGAGGATTAGGTTGAACCCCATAGAATTCCGAACAGTCAATGCTAGCTGCAAAGCAACATGAATAACGATCTCAAACTGCACTCGAAAGCGAAAGTTGGGGGTAAATAATGTTCATATGCGCGCCGATATTTATAATAGGCATTTATAGGCATACTGAGGGAGTTTAGGCACACACGCCAGAATAGTCTTTTATAGGCACTACAAAACACCTAAATGCCCTTCTTCGCCTCTAATTCATGCTCATATATCAAAGTGGGGCGATAGGGCTGCAAGGAACAAAATCGGTATTAGCCTCATATCCGGTCTCTAGGGATCACGCGATACTACATTAAGCCTTGCAAGCCCAAATACCGCCTACAGAGCATTCGAAAATTATACAAGATTATGGCAGAGCCGACATTGCGTCAACTACCAACGAACTAAAGGCCTTTATCGATGATTACCTCGCAAACGTTTAGGATCGATTAATTCATGAAAATTGTTCGACTTTTAAAAACCAGCTGCTACACTTATTAAGTGCCACGTGCCTAAACGAGAAGTAACTTCTAATCCCCGCTCCCCCTTGTATAATGCAACACTAAAGCGGCTGCGGAAACAGAACTCCACTTTGGCCGCGCCAAACTACCAAATCACTCCGAAAAATGGTCTGTTCATCGTCAAAAAAAATCCAGAATATAATGCGGCCTCCACAAATGTTAAGAACATTTTTGACGCCACACTTCATTCCCTTCTGAAGGACAACGCACGAAAATTCGGAAGCGTTATTCGTGGTGGTAAAATTACACAAATTAAAAATATTTGAGCCTAACGATGTGGTTGTGTCTCCTAATAAATGTTTTATTTGTATTAAATAATGCTTTGGCGCAGCAAAGACAAGGACGGCGAACGGACACAACGGGCGCTGTCCTATCCGTTCGGCGCCCTTGACTTTGGTACGCTAAATCTTATTTCTCTAATATGTGTGATAAAGGACCCCGCTAAGCACACCGCGCTAGACATTTATACGGAATCCAAACATCGGATGCGGAATGTCGAGGAGATATATTGCAGTCAAGCGAGGTCATAACGCTGGTGGCACAAGACGAACCGCGAGGAAGAAGGTACACGCGAGACATCAAAAGCGTACACAGACACGCGAGGCTTAAATAGTGTTCGCGGACAAGTCTTACTCGACAGGTAACCCAAGGCTTTGGTTTCACCATGTCTGAAGCCCGTCAGCCACACTATCCACCCATGTCGGTGACAAAAGCTCAAGCGAGCGGCGGAGAGCTCTTGTGCTTGCTCTGGCCCAACACTGGCCCCTCTGGCCTATGCCGCGAGGAGTGACGCTGGCCCGCGCAGGTTGCACTGTGGTCGCGGGAGGAAGTGGTGGCCTGGTGCGGCTGTCGCGTCGCACACGCCCCACGTCAGGCCTTGGATGGCCGGCGAGGATTCATGTCTCCTGTCGGGAGAACGCCGGGATGCACCTTAGGAACATGAAAGCAATGGCCAGTGCTTCCGGGAACACCCCAGGAAAAGCCACAAAAACGCGGCCCTCGACTCAGCAAGGGTGATAATCTGGCGGTCAGAACTCCGAAACCCGGCACACCACGCATCACGCCCGCCTTGAGGCGATTCCATGAAAAAAACGCGTTGTTTTCCTCTTGCTCTTCTTTTTTATTTCGCGATTTTGCCCCGCGGCATCAAAGGTATCGTAATATAAAAAAAAAAACAAGTGACGCGAAACAAGCGGCTTCACGCACTACAGAATGCCGCATAGGCCAGTCTCGGCAATAAAGTCCAAGAGCTGCTTGTAAAAAGGACCATGCGTCCACGGATGGATATCGGGCTGGCGCTCTTCTTCCGTTGCCTCACATATCGCCGGTCATCCCGTGGTCACCTCCGCACCGCCACGCTTGATCACAGATGATGATGATGATGATGATTCCTATTGGTTTCCCCTTTGAAGCGGGGTGATGACATGTCATCTTACCAAAACGGACTAATATAACCATGTTTTACACTCTTGGTTTAATACTAGCGCTGCTTAGGGCAGGCACTAAAGCTTATTAGGCCCGAAATACATTCTTTTCCCTGTTACAGGTGGTAGCTGTCCTAGGCAATATTCCCCTCTCTGCTTTTCGTCCACCAGCATTCCAATCTTCTTTTCGTAGCCGCGGCAGCCTTGAAGTTAACTTCCTCTCTGATACCCTTAAATCCTAGGGCTTCTGAAAGCCCAATATTCCCTTCATGTAGATTTGGATGGATACCCTCACATTCTAACACTATGTGCAGCATAGTTTCTGTTTCTTTTCCGCAGACCACACATACCCCATCATTTTGTGAATACTTCCTCACAAAACTCTTTGTTCGGAGGCAACCTGCTCTAGCCTCAAAAAGCAAAGCACTGCCCTGGGAATTATCGTAGAAATTTTCTTTCTTGTGTTCATCTTCTCAGCCCTGTACATCTCTAACGACGTTTTAGCTTCCATTTTTTCCCTCCATTTATTCGTTTCAATCTGCCTTACCTCTTTTTTGGTTACCTTGGCTGTTTTGGATTCCCCACTGTTCTTTCCGTGTTTCATCGTTAGCCTTCTAGTCTTTCTTAACCACTGCGTGTCCACGCTTTTCAAGTATAGGTACCTAAAAACCTTAGCTGCCCACCTTCGTTGATCCATTGCCCTCAACCTCATCTCAAGGCATATTTTACTCTGAGCTTCTCTCACTTCAAACGACGCCCAGCCCATATCTCCCTGAACTGCTTCTTCGTTAGTTGTTTTTCCATGCGCGCTAAGGCCAAACGTCCTACCGTTTTCTGGTTTACTTTAAGGCCTGATAGAACGTCTGATTTTAAGCAGAGTACAGCATTCGCAAACGTGAGACCCGGAACCATTACTCCTTTCCACATTCCTCTTACTACTTCATATTTGTTATACCCCCACAGAGCTCTATGCTTCATTATAGCTGCGTTTCGCTTTCCCTTAACCTTAAGGTGCTCCGCGTGAGTACTTAAGTAGTTATCCCCTTCGTTTATCCACACTCCCAAATATTTATACTCCTTCACTCTAGGTAATTCGCCTTGCTGGATAGACACTACGTCGGTGGTGGCGTCATTGAAAACCATTATTCGTGATTTTTCTGCACTGAAATTTAACCCGAGGTCAGTGGCTTCCTGGCCGCAAATATTTATTAGCCGCTGCATATCGGTTTGGTTATAAGCTAAAAGAACAATGTCGTCTGCGTATAACATTCCCGGAATATGCTGTTGTACCACTTCGCCTTGCAGCTTATGGGTTAGGCTAAACCCTACTTGACTTTCTTCCAGTTTCTTTTCTAACCCTTCCATGTAAGGCATGAACAGTATTGGGCTCAAAGGGCATCCCTGTTTCAGTCCCCGATGGATGTTGACGTGCTGGGCGCATTTCTTTCCTTTCCAAGTAAGGTGCACTCTATTGTCTTTATAGATTGCTATAAGGAACTGTACTAACTCGTCATCTAATCCCTGGAGTTTCAGCATTCTCCACAGCCGTTCTCTGTTTACGTTGTCATATGCCCCTTTAATGTCCAAGAACGTAATCCAAAGTGGTCTATTCTGTGCTTTCGCAATTTCAATGCATTGCGTTATCACGAACAGATTGTCATCCAGTCGCCTGTCTTGTCTAAATCCATTCTGCAGTTCCCCAAGTATTTTATTTTCTTCCATCCATGCTTGAATTTCTGATTTTATCGCCTGCATTACGAATCTACACACTACTGACGTTACTGTGAGTGGTCTGTATGAATCAATACTGGATTTGTCTCCTCTGCCTTTATATATTAAATTCATCCTACTTTCTAACCAGTCCTCTGGTATTTGTTTGGTTTCTATCACCTTATCTATTGCCCTCATAAACGATTCCTTACTTTTAGGTCCAAGTTGGTTTATCAGTTGCATTGGTATTCCGTCCGGGCCCACTGCTGTATGTGGCGAAACCTTTTGCTCTGATTTTTTCCAATCAAGGTTGCTCAAACTTATTTCCCTTTCCGCAGTCTTTTGTGGCGCTGATGTTATCGGTGCAGGTTTCCCTACCACTATTGCCCTAAACTTGTCACTAATCACTCGATGAATATGCGCCAACGCGTGCTCTCCTTCTAAATGTCCCCCTCCTCATCAATCAGGAATTTTCGATGGTTATCGTTTTTTGAGCTTAGTGATTTTACATGGTTCCAAAACTTCTTGGATGCGCTTTTGTCTTTCTTCCGTATTTCTGCCATCCATTGTTCGCTTTTCTGCTTGATCTTTGCTTGCACCATTTTCTGCACTTCTAGTTTTTTCCCACGGTAGACATCCCACTTTTCCTTCACTACCTCCGGTTCCATACCAGTTCTTTTTGCTTCTCTATGTTCTCTTGACGCCTTTCTTCGCTGGTCAATAGCCTCTTTTATTTCCTTATTCCACCAGCTTCTCGGCTTTCTCTTCCCTTTCCATCGGTTTCATTCCTTTGCTTCATTCATCTTACCCTTTATGAACGCAATCATTTCGTCGTAATCCCAATTTTTGCCTAGGTATTTATTGATTCATCTCAATCTATCAGCGAATGATCTTTAACTGCTCATTATTCAATTATGGCTAATGTAGAGTGGAATGCGCATACCGAACAATACTTTCCCGAGTTTAATATTTTTAAAGGGTGACTTCACTCTACGCGTTCAGACTACTTCAATGTACAAAACTACTGTAGTCGCCAATAACAGTGCCATGTTGTCTATGTTTCAGCTAGTTCGTCATGAACCAGCTCAATGTGTACGCCATCGTGCCTTGTGGTCATTGCCATTCCGTCGTACCAATCATTGTTACCAACCTACTTTGTACACCTTACCGTGCTTTTAAGCACACTGGAAGAAAATAATGTTTCTATAACAAAAATCCAAACAAAATGTTAACGAAGCTGAAGTAAATTTTTCGAGCATTTGTTTTAATCGGATTTATTCATTACTGAGATTTACATGTAAGTTTAGTTACCGCTGTGTCGGTTTACCAGTTTTGCTTTGTATGGTTTTTCTTTTTCTATAGCTGCTTCCTTTTCATAGTAATGTGCAGTTATGATAATACGGTTACTATTGTGTAAAAATGTTGAAATAATGTAGTCGTTCCATCTCTGCGTGCTAATCACTGCTGTCGTCCTATGTAGGGCTTAAGGGTGCTCAAGCTGTAAAGGCAGTAAGAGCAGCTTTTTGACTTCCGTCCAATCTCGTATTGTATTTTGTACTCTACAGAGAGAAATAAATACCTTAAGAAAATAAAAATGCACCTAAGCATGGCTGATATGATTCGCCGCTGCTTGTCCACGATGCGATTTTGCCGGAGGTCTTGTCCAGTGGCAGGTGTCACAGGACTTGATGAAACGCCTTGCAACGGCGCGGACACGTGGCCAGAAATTTTTTTTCAGAATTCGATTGGTAGTTTGTCGTCTTCCGAGATGGCTGGCCGTGACAGCTTCACGAGGTCTCCGCAGTATCGTTGTGCGGATGGACTTCGGCCCGACGATCTGGCGGGGCGTTCTACCGAGGGCTAAGTGGTAATGGCGGTACAGGATGCCACATTCTTCTAGAAACCTGTAGAAGCGTCTTTTGCCAGAAAAGAATCGTTTGCCAATTTTTCTATATGAACTATTGAACGTGGGGCGATTCTTCTGCTGCAGCCTCAGTTCATCCCGTGAACAGTTCATCCGTGAAAGGAACCAATCACGGGTGGCACAATAAAACGGGTGCTACTCTCGTCCAATGTTTGGATACGGCACATATTCGCACCGTGGTGCCTGGTGGCCTTATCTCACTTAGACAGCCAGGCATCCAGACAGCTCCCAGTCCTTGCAGCTTGCGTGTTCCCAGCATGGATCTCGATCATGCGGTTCTCGGACGCAAGTGAGATTGCCGAGACAACGTCATAAGTAGGGTTCTTCGTGCATAAAGCGGTGATTTCCCCGACGAAGTATGGCGTGTCCACCTGAATAATTGCCTCTGGTAGATGTTTTAAATACTGATCCAGCAGCACAATTTCCTTATCATTCCTTGAAGTGGTCATTGGAAACTAGGTCACGCCGCACGATGAGTGTGTTGCCGCCTGTGTCCCTGAATACACATACGGATCTACCTATGGAAACGTCCTTCAATCACTGGTAATTTCTGGACCAAGAACGTTGGAGCCATTTTATCCGCTTGACCCCAGCAACCGTCCACCGTATGCTGGGTTCAGCAGGTAAGGCGAAAACGCCTGACGCAATATGTTCCTTGTCGGAGGACCGGGTTCTGTAATCTTCAGAGCTGTGTCCTACCTTGCCGCAAGTAGCCCACTCCAGTAGAATTATTGTGGTGTGGCAGCCGGGTGCACTGTGTTCGCTGCGCGCACACAGGTAACTTCTTGGTGGCAACTTTTTGTGAATATTGCTACCACTGTCTGCTGACTGGTCACCAAGGATCTCACCAAGATTCTCGATGCTTTGCGCCTCCGTGCATCCATTTGTGTGGTCAACCACAGCGCGCAATGTCTTGAAGTCCCGATTCCAGGAAGCCCACAGCTTGGGTGGCAACACCGAAGAAACTACTCAGAGACAACATTGTCCCTGAGTTCCTCAAACGTTTTTGGTATGCCCGCCATCTCGAGCCAGTTGGCGAAGTATCGAAAAAGTAGGAAAGCAAGCTGTCGCCCGGTCTCGCCGTCTATGGCTCGTGTTCTACTGAACATGTCTTGGTAGCCCTGGGAGGTAATCCGGAAGCGGTGCAACAATGCTTTTGTCACCGCCGGTTCACCCACCGATCCTTCGCTGTCATGCGATCTATCACAGTCAGAGCCTCTACGGAGAGACACATGCTTATGGCTGTGGCCCACTTCTCCTGAGGCCATTCTTGGGCGTCGCAACGAGCTCAAAGCGTGTATATAGGCGTGCAAGTCGTTCTGCCGTGTATCAATGATTAGGGGGCAGTTTTTGCAGGTTGCCGTGGCCGCGGGGTCTGGGGGCGAAAACAGCTCCGACGGCATTCCCCTGTCGAAGGTTTCCTTGGGACCTTTCATTTGGCGGCATCTCCCAGAGTAGGACCTCAAACAGGAGAAGCTCTATCTTCCTTTCGTCGCTTTCCTTACGCCTCTATCGGTTCCTTACACCTCCCCTCCTTTACGACTCGCCTCTTTTTCCCCGGCTCGTGCTGTGCGCTTCTCGGCACGTTCTTTCTCTAACAAGGGCGTAGCTCAGACCCTGATAATCCGTACTGTACCACGAGCGAGGCTAATTCCTCGAGATCAATTACCAGAGGTTTTCCGTGCGAGACGGCGTTCCGTGCGTCCATATGTTAAAGGTAATCCAATAGGGAAAGGCTCTACAATTTTCGTATGAAGGACTGCGCCTGCACCTCGCGCAAGACATTCATATGGAACGAAAACATGGGGTGGGGACCGTCAAGGAGAAATATTTCAGTCAAGCGACGAGATAGCATGGATAGGCACAAAATGAACCGCGAGGGAGAAGGTACCCGCGAAACATTAAACCCGTACACATACACGCGAGGCCTAAGTAGTGTTCGCGCAGAAGTCTTACTCTACAGGTAAGTCAAGGCATTGGTTCCGCCACGGCTGCAGTCCGTCAGCCACACTATCCATTCCCTGTCGATGACGGTACCTGAAGGAAGTGTAGCACCTCGGCCTGCGCCTCGAGAATGACCGGTTACCCGTGGAGGTTGCGCTGTGGTCCCACGAAGAACGGCTGGCCTGATGCGTTTGTTGCGGGGCACACGCCCCACGTCAGGCCTTTGTTGTTTAGCGAGAATTCATGCCTCCGCTCGGGCCGAAGCCGCGAGGCACCTTGAGAACATGAACGATTGGCCAGGGCTTCCCCGAACACCCCAGAAGGAGCCACCAGAACGGACCCTCGACTCGGCAAGGGCGACGATCAGGCGGTCAGAACTGCGGAACCTGGAACACCACGCAGCACGCCCGCCTCGACGCGATTCCCGGAAAAAGCCCGAGCGCACGCCGTTTTCCTCTTTGTCGTTCTTCCGTTGCGGCACATATCGTTGGTCTTGGCGTGTTCAACACCTAAACGCCACCCTAGTCACAGTATATCACCACACCACAATATGAACCAATACGCGATGGAAGGCGTCTTACTTAAATCATGTGTTTGCTTCTTTTTCTAATCAATCTTTCGGCGTGTTTTCCACCACTACGAAATGTTAGTTTAAAACAAATGGATCCAATTATGATAGACTGGGTTGGTGTAGTAAATTGATTAATAATTTGGGAGCTTCCTCAACGACGGTCCTGATACAATAAATTCAAAAATATTGAAATGTACGGGATTGTTTACGTCCACTATCATTGCTCTGATTCTCGTACAGTCTGCTACCTTGTACATTGCCGAGCGATTATATGATGGAAAAGGTGGCTCCCACTCATGAATCCGGCAATACTCCTTCTGTTGATAACCACCGTCCCATTTTTTTAACGTCACTTTCTTTCAAACTTCAAAACTACGTCCTGAATTCCCACCTTATTGAATTCCTAGAGCCTAGCTCTTTTTTCACAGTGGAGCTGTTTTGGCCGGGCACTGTCTGCCCTTCGAACCAAAAAACTTCTAAAGGGGGGGAACGTGGTGAGGAGGCAAGAAGCCCGCGAGCAGGTGTTGGGAGGCCCGCATCAAGAAAAAATTGGGCCCACCTCCCGCGAGGGGGACTCGAGTGAATGCAAGGGAGTGGTGTCGAGTCGTTATTGTTGTGGTCTTCGGCATTGTGGCGTATTGCGTTTCGCGCGTTGCTTCCCGAGCAGAGTTCGTCGGCAGCTGCTTCAAGCGCTTGCGTTGATCACGCGCTCTCGCTTCGCAGTCTCCGCTTCTTCTTCTTCCGTAGATGGTTGACACCAGTACAGTGACGTCACCTCCAGCGGAGGTAATGCTCGAACGTGGATTGCACATTGCTCGAGGTACCTTGCCGTAGACATTCTTTTTATACTTGCGTCGAGCGACGGGAGAGTGGGGCGAGCGTCGAGAGGAGAAGCACCGAGCACCGCGTACCTGCCTACACTCTCCCACACACGCGGGAGCTCCGGCGAGCCCCGCGATGCGAGCGCCTCAAACCCGAGCGCTCCTCCTCTTCACTCTATGCCCCTACTTGGGCTCCGGGCGTAGGGTAGAGGTGGAGCGCGCGCGCTGAGCTGTTGCTATGGGAGAGGGTGAGAGTCGAGAGAGAGCGAGAGATCACACCTGCGGGCTCGTGGACTGCCGCCGGCGCTGACATGTCGACTAAGAATGCTCGCATTTAAAAAAAGAGGTTAGGAAGGTCCAGGGAACCAAACCCGGGTGCTTTTACGCTGTGAATCCGACAATCCGCCTTTTTTCACTGCGGTGTGGCGCCCTCTTGAGGTAGCGACGGAAAGCAGATCGGAGGTCAAGGTTAGCGCGGTGCGTCGTGGTTGTTGCCTTCGGCGTGAGCGCGTTGTTTTTCGACGCTCGAAGAGAAGGTAGCTTTCCGTCTCACCTAGTCGCTTTTTTTTTATCTTATACTTCCCCTGACGACTGCAACTGCATCAGCATGCAATCGCCAGGGGAACAATTCATTCCGGGACAAGTCATTTATCCAACCATTACGAACGGCTGGATGGACTTGGCCCGGTCGACTACCCATAATACCCTAGTTACACGGGCGCAGTTTGCTGCGTTACACGGCAGGCGAAACTGCGGTTACCCCACTAACCATGGTTAACGCAAACTGAGCTTGGCCACCTCAGTTCAGTCACGCTAACCGCAGTTCCCGCAGCCGCAGTGCTCAAAATCGCGCAAGTCAGTTCGGACGCAAGTGGGGGCGAATCAGCGGAGGCAAAAAAAAAAAAATCACCTGGCGTTCGGAGGAGACGAAGGTTCTCAAATAGCGGGCGCCCCAACGCTGCCCCCAAGAGGCGCTGGCGTTCTTTGCGTTGCTCTCGCAAGCAGCGCGACTGCCCGTCAGCAGTGGCTCGTTTCCCGATCCACCCGATCAACTACGACAAAAGCCGTGCTAAATTTGCAAATTCCGCACGTCGTCCGCCACAAAAAATAAAAAATAAAAGCGAAAAAAACGCTTCTTCTAGTCACCCTTCGCCCGAGAGGTGCACTTGTACGCAGCACACGAAAGCGGTATTGCATTCAAACGACACAAAAGTGGCTAGATATTTGCAGTTCACGTTGCCGACGATGCATGGGCCTCAGCCGAGTATTGGTGGACGCTGCAGACTGATGGTGCAGTGGCCCTCCAAACAGTTTCTCGCGTTCACCGCTAGGGCTTCGCGCATGCGCAGTGGCGTCTTGAAAAAGGCGGATTGAACCACTGGGCTACCTCAAAGGCCCGCAGGGTACAGGGTTAGCAGATTTATTCATTGATTGTAACGTTTAACACGCCAACGCAACGCAGGCGATATACCAACACGCACCGTAGTTAACGCCTCGGGATTATTTTTGACCACCCGGGGATCTTTATCGTGTGCCTAAATCTCGTACACACGAGCGTTTTTGCTTTTCGCCACCATGAGGAACATGGCCGCCATGGCCGGGAATCGAACCCGCGTCCTCGTGCTCAGCAGCACAACGCCTTAGCCACCGCGGCGGGTGGCGGGGTTAGCCGCGTCGGTGAACAGTAACGTGTGCAGCCAACTGAAACGGAACGCTTCTCGTGGTCGGAATCGAACATGGGTCCCTCGCGTTTTGAAGCATTCATCTATCCGATTGAGCTCATCGCATTACGGGCGCAGAGCATTTCCTTTGGGTTCGTAGCGCGAACGTTGGCTTTGGACTTGGACGCGGCTTCTAGCGCGTGCTAACAGGGTCCGCTTTGGGAGAGATGTGAAAGCCTGCGCACGAAACGATCCGGTCCTGCCAGTCATGAAGAACTTTCAGTTGCGACTTCGGAAATAAATGGGAAGTGCAACAGCGGGGTCTCCGATAAAAGGAGAGTGCCTGTCAGCTCTGAATTTTCTCCAGCCTTTCACCCTTAGTGCATGCTGCGCCATTTTTTTTTAATCAGCCCCAGCATGGCTCCAGAAAGGTGTTCTCTTGCGAAACCCAACTAATCTCTTGTACCAATGATCTGCAGCACCGACTGCGTCGTTTCCGACTTCTCTAAAAATGATGTTTAGTAACGCTCACGTAACAGCGGACACCGATTGCGTCTTTATCGACTTCTCTAAAGCCTTCGACAACTTTTCCCATGACCTGTTAATTCTTAAACTCAGCCAGCTCAACACTGGGAGGATTAAAGACGTCGTCTCAAACCGGACACAATACGTAACAGCTGACAAATACTCATGTGATATTTGTGCAGTTAAATCGGGTGTTTCGAAAGCTCAGTAATGGGGTCCTTACTTTTCTTTACCTACAATAATGGCCTTCATGGTTGTATTAAATTCTTGTCAATTAAGCTTTTTGCAGACGATTGCGTAACCTATCATAAAATTACTAACCCAAGTGATGTCCACAGGCTTGAATATCTTAACGAGTCGAACTGGTGTGATAAATGGCTGACGAAACTAAACGTTAACAAGTGAAAAACAGTGCGTACAATAGAAGCATCAAACAACAGATCTCAAACTCGTATTTTCTTATTAACTCTGCCTCATTGCCTGTTAACATGTAGAAATACCTCGGTCTTCGTATCTCAAACAACCTAACCTGAAATGCGCATGTTGACTACGTAACTAACAATGCTAACCGCATGCTTGGTTATCAGAATCGCAATTTCGCCTCTGCATCTAGCTCGCTTAGATTAACTTTGTACAAAACACTAGTCCGCTCGAAGCTAGAGTACACCTACTCCGTATGGACCCTTTACAAACCTCACTCACCACAGCCTTGGAAGCAGTAGAAAACCGAGCAGCTCGCTTTATTCTGTCATATGATTCCCGACACCCCAGCGTAAAACGATGAAAACATCCCTCCACCTTCCTGCTCTTTCACTGCGTCAGAAATGTTATCACCTCTGCATATTTCATAACATTCTCTATCACAACCCGATTCTGAAACAAGCACCTTTCACTTGGCACTTGTACATGTCTTTTCGATGCGACCGCATACATAAAGTAAGCGTACCGATAACGCGTACAAGCATGTACCACGATTCCTTCATTCCTACAACTAGCAATGACTAGAACCACCTTCTTGCCTCCATTGTTCATAAAACCAATCCTACTAGATTCAAGTTGCGTTACATAATTCTCTGAGATGACAATGTGCTGTTTTTTTGTGCTATCGCATTTGTACCACTCCTCTCTGTAAGGCCTCCGGGCGTTATATTAATTCTAAATAAATAAATAAATAAATAAATAAATAAATAAATAAATAAATAAATACACATCGTGTACTGAATGCATACACGCAAAGGCATTGTACAGAGTTATAAAGGAGCACTACGTGGAGGGGAAAAACTTAGCGTAATATTTTGCAGATACGCATACAGGGAGAGCAAGCAGCTATTAAGGTTAACATAAATAAAAAAAATCCCCCGCATTTCCCCGAGGGGGAGAATGTGAAAGTGCGAATGCACGTTGTCACCGCTTGCGGCGCTTGCGCTCGGCCCCCCGCAGCCCACCGCCTCGCCGCCTTCTCTTCCATCTCTTCCATCGGGTTTGTAGTATCACGTGTACACCACGCAGTTATCAAGCCGCTATAACGCCGCTGAGTCGCCAACGCACGCCGCTGACGACGTAGTTTGAATGCGTTAAAGATATAAGGCGCGTCACTAACACTGATATCAGCGTCGCCTCCGTGGCTTGGTCGGTAGAGCGTCGCGCTGCGGCCGCAAAGTCCTCGGATCGAAACCTGGCGCCGATGCTGTTTCTTTTTTAAATATAGAGGAGCACTGCGGACGCCGCCGCCGCCGCCGCCGCCGGCGGTGGATGGTTTGGGGTCGCTTATAAAGTGCATTCGCACTTTATAAAAAAGAGGGCCGCAACGGCAGATGTGGCCGGCTTCCGCGCAGTGGTCGCTCAGCGGAAAGGGATCGAAAGCAAGAAACCGCTCGGCCTTTCGCGGAGCGGGCCGTTGCACTGAAATATGCCAGGTAGGCGCCGCGCCTTTGGAAGGCGGTACGACGGGGCATCGTGGCGATCAGAGGCCAAAGTGGTGTACGAAAGGGTGGTTTGCGTGGGTTTCTGCATGAGCTGGAGTGGTCATACAATTTTCTGAAGGCACGGTTTTCACTTGGGTACCTCAGCAATGTACCACGCAGACGATTGTATAAGGACGTCATTGAAATTTCGCTACCAGTTGCAGTCTACCGACCATAGACACTGCGAGCTAGGCAAGAAATGTCGTAAAGCGAGTTAAAAAGATGCCGACCCGCCCCGGTGGCGCAGTGGCTAGGGCATTGCGCTGCTGAGCACGAGGTCGCGGGTTTGATTCCCGGCCGCGGCGGCCGCTTTTCTGATGGAGGCGAAAAGCAAAAACGCCCATGTGTACGAGATTTCGGAGCGCGTTAAAGATCCCTAGCTGGTCAAAATTAATCCGGAGCCCTCCACTACGGCATGCCCAACAAACAACAAAACAACAATTAAAAAGATGCCGGTTAAACCATCCACTAAAGGTTTCTTCTTTCAACTGCACAGCGGGACACTGCTTGTGAAACCATGGCTGCAAGAAAAGGGAATTTTCGTGTCCTGTGACTTCAATTATGCCTTTTGTCATAAGCCGGAAACAGTCGAACACATGTTCTTTGATTGTTCCGATACTGTGTTCCATTGCGACATTCTCCAGCAAACACTTAAAAAGGAATTACCGGTCACACCGTACGGTATACGTTTCTTGCCTACCGACAATGAAGAGGGTGTTCCTTTGGACATGTTCATGCTCCTGAGCCTGCATAGCCTATGGAAACCCCGTATGGATGTCAGGCATGCAAATCCAAACGGACAGCCTGCTAAGGAATATTTCACTGAAAGTATTGCCTACATCAGAGATGTATTCAAACTAGAGGGAAAGCAATCCAGCTGAGTGCACATCTTAGACACCCTTGTAACCATGAGATGCTTTTAACATAACCGCGCCGGCCGAAGTGTATTGGTGGTGTTGTTTTTTTACCTTAAAGTGTTTGTATGCATGCCCTTTTGTTCTTTGTTGTTGTATCAATCAGGTAATAAAGAAAAAATCTAAAGGCCCACGACGACGAACAGCTGTGGCGTAGGTCATAACTTGAGGCTCACGCAGTGTTTATGTGACTTAGATGTTCGTAGTGCGAGTTCAACTTCCTCTCGGCAGACGCCGGTTGATTAAGGCTGCGACTTGGGACGTCATCATTGCTGGGAAGAGGTTCATTAGTTCCGTCCAATTAGTTCCTCGCGGATTACGGCGTGTGGTGTTTTCGGTAAGCTTTTAGTAGTGACTCCGGCGTTGTCAATGGAGCTCGCTGTGAACGCGCGTTGACTTGACGCTCGCACCTAGTACAGTGCACGTTCAGGGTCTTGTACATCATGGCAGGCTCGAAGACGAACAGGGCAGCGGTTTTCGGAGGGAGGGAGGCGAAGGGGTTTCAGAAAAGTCTAGTTTAGGGCTCCTGCTTTCGACCGCACATTAGGAGGCGCGGCTTTTTTTTCTCAGCTCTTTTCAAGGTATACTCTGGAAAAGATAATTTCTTCCACAGCTACAAGTTTTGTATTGGATGTTATACGCGCGCGAATCTGCAACAAAAGCTCGGTATATTCCTTCCGTACCGGAGTAATAAACGTCTTCAGAAACTCAAGATTGAATACTGTCTCGTTCGTCAAGGAGCTCAGAACGGTTCTCGAACCGAATACGAGAGAGTCTTAAACCGCATGGACGCGAAATCACGCGTCACGCGAGTGCCGGCGTCGTTCGGCAGCAACGCGCGGACACGCAGGAGAGGGCGAGTAACCGCATGAGACCGGCGAAGTCACGCGCCAGCCACTGCGTGCGTTGCTGGACACGTTTCCATTAACCATGCCATTATGTTGAAGTCATTTATGAGCAGTTATTGTCGATTGTTGAACTGTGTTTTCAAACTTAGCTTTACCATATTATATATATATATATATAATATATATATATATAATTATATATATTATATTTATATATATTATATATATATATATAGATATATATATATTATATATATATATATATATATATATATATATATATATATTATATATATATATATATATATATATATATATATATATATAAAAGATGGCATTGCTACGAAATGTATTTCAAAGGACATAGTTAGGCTCTTTTTATATATATATATATTACAGACTTGCCGGCAAATATTGAATTGCTGCGAAATGTATTCCAGTCATTACCGTCAAATCTGAAAAAATACGATAGGAGAATAAACGAAGAACGCGCTTCGCATAACTTTACTTGCTACTTGATTTAACCTTGATGGTTTGTACCGACTGCAGCTTCAGTAATTCATAGTGTAAGCAACAGCAAATTTCAGGGCTGCCTCAATACTGTTTTTGCCGTCGGACGTCACTTGTAGGTTAAAAGGCAAGGTACTCTGGTACCCCTTTGTTTACCTTCTAAACAAAGCTGATGAAACCCTCATTGCAAAAAAAAAACAGTGAGATTCTTCCAAGATTCGAACCATGGAATTTCTAAACAAAACGTCAGCACTCAAGCGCCCAACCGCTCGACCACCCCAGATTTTTTTTTTTTTTTTTTTTTTGTAAGGTAACTTTATTTACAAATATATACAGAGCCATATCGAGTGATTGCGTGGTTTCCGAGTACAACAGAAGTTGTCTTCACTTAAATCTAAAAACGAGTCGTTCGGGAATCATGCGAGGAGATGGTCAGCATGTTTTGCCAAGTAAGTGCAAGCCAGTCGAGGAGTATTGCAGGGGAGGCGGGGTCCAGGAATTCGGTACCCTAACAGAGGCTGCCAACGAATATTGTCAAGTGTGTTTTCTTTTGGCCGAACTTGAGAGATTTGAGCCGTGGTAACACTTGTTTCTTACGCACCAATCTTGGATCCGAGGACAGCTATGCTAGTACTACAAGCGACGTAACCACAGCCCCATTATTTGAGTCAATAAAAGCTATCGCACATCCTCGGTCTCGCCTACGCAAGTCACGGTAGCCACGAATGGAATGAAACGCGCCGCTAACATTCTGGCGTTGATAAGGCTTGGTCGTCACGCACCAAACCAACCAAACTTCCAGACAAGCCCCTAATGCTAATACTACAAGCGACGTAACCAGAGCTCCCTTATTTAACTCACTAAAAGCTATCGCAAATACCCGATCACTCCGATGATAGCCCAACAAGCCACAAATGAATGAGCGCTTTTGAACAGAAGTAGCTTGCAGTTTGTCTCAAGGCAGCCGATTACCGCAAGTTAAAAAGAAATTGATTGTTTTCTGCTGAAAGGAATTACCCCAAACCACGAGAAGGACTCGAAACCCAACCGCTGCTGCCCGCTTTCAGCTGCTTTCTCGCGTTGCATCAACGCCGATATCTGAGTAGCATAGACATCGGCGTTGCTCGCGCATCAGCTCGCGTCGCCATGTAGTTTTGGCGACGCGCGCTAACGCACGCTGACGCGCATCGACGCGGAACGACGTCGACGCGAGAAAACGCCGAAAATACGCTGCATGTGGTTCGGGCCTTCAAAAGGTAAAAAAACACTTGCTTGAGTGTTCCAGCCATTGTTCAGAATCCTCCGAAGGTGATAAATGACATAAGGAGAGCACCCGAGGTTGCTGAAGTACTGAAGGAGCGCGCAAGAATTTTGTACTAATTGATGTTTATTGTAGCGAACTCCGGTTCCGCAATGAACAGCAGCAAAAGCACAACCGTCGTAGAAGGAGTCAAGAAAGTGTCGGCGGATTGAATGCCATGGCGGCTACTCTGCTGCATGCATTTATCTTCGAGCACTCTCATTTACAGATATATCAAATTAGATCAAGAACATTCTCGATCAAACGAGTACAGTCTAGGTTAGTGACGAAAACATTACACCCTTTCCCTATGACGAGGCGGTGCTGGGGGCAGCTTACTGCAGATAAAAGGAACGTGCACTGCACTTCAAGCACAGACTAAGACTGCCGGGCGTGGCCTTGCACTGCCAACGAAACATCAACAAATAAATCCGGAGGCGTGCTCAACAGCAATATTGCATTTGTCTTACCCCAGTCAACTGCATTTCTTACTGTTGTTAACCAGCCAATCTAGTCGCACGTTTGCTTTGAACAGCGAAACTGTTTAGCTAACCGGTATTTTTCGTGTCCGCGGGTAACAATTCAGGCCGTTCCTCTAAACGTAAGGCTTTCGGAAATGCAGGGCAGTGATTTGCCAAAATGGGCTGTGGCGCCGTCATTCGCTCACTGCTACCACCCATCACGCTCTTCGCCTCCCTATCCGACTCCTCTCTTAATGAATTGAACGGAAGTTTGTCCAATAGAATTCAGATTTCCTGCTTTCGCGGTGCCCCCGCGCCCGCTGCCGGGAACAGCGCGAGCGGGGGTTCTGTTCTTTTTGTGCTTGCTTTCATCCCGCACGTGCCGGCGCCTTACTGCACAATTTGGAACGCATCGTTTCTGGCAGCTACTTTTTTCGCTTAATATCGTACAAACCACCAACACGGGCGTTCCCAACTAAATGGGCGCGGGGGCTGCTGTTCATATACACCGATCTTTCCTCAAATGTATTTGTAGTTTTCTTTGCGCTGAACAACGGGGGGCAAGGATTACTAAACAACAAGCGTGAGCGGTTCAGGAGTTTTGAACTTTTATGACTAATCAACCCTTGTTTTTCGAAGCCTCTGTTTGGGCCCGTTAAGCGCCTTAACGCCAGTGGGCTCTATTGGGGTCCGTTATCTCGCTGCGCCGCAATGATTCCGCAGTCGCTAAACACTGTGACAGCGAAACGAGCTACGATGACAGAGCGGGCCCCTAAAGTGCTCTGCACTTAAAATACTAAGAAGAATGCAGAGCGCACGTGTTTAAGTACCCTCGCTGCAACTTCCTAGCGTCCCCGGTGCGCGTTTGCCAAGCCAAGCATACCCACTCAGGGCTGAGTGGTCAATATTGGCCAAAAACACTTCATAATTCTTCGTTATGGTGGCAACAATTGCTGACAACGAGAAACACACGTCATAGCGCAGACCCTCCAAGGAGGTCATATGACTATCACTTGCCAAAGAAATGAAGGAAGCCCACACTTATAGCAACAATTTTGGTGTGAAGGTCGTTATGGCCACGAACAACGAAGCAAATCGGCTGCAATCATGGAGGTAAACCGTCGTGATGGTTTTGAACGTTGCGCGCCGCTTCACTACCGTCAAATCTTCCGCGTTGGTGTGACATCTTTCCTTTTTTTTTCATTTTAGGTTGTCCTGCCCGGATCATAGCTAGTCAAGCTGCAAAGTTGCATGCGAAAAATTCTATGGTTGGTTCAGGTTTTTTTTTTTTCAGTTCTCAATTTGCGATTCATTCCACCTGTACCGCTTTTCGATGCATATGCGATCAATAAACAAGTGCGCTACATATCGTTCATGTTTCCGTTTCCCAAAAGAAACATTTTTCACACACATTTGCTTAGATGGAAGTATTCTCAAACTTTTATGTGTCACATTCCCGGTAGGAAGTGAAGTAGTACGAACTGCTGAACAAACACGTGGGGAAGATCTTGCTGAATAAAAAATGTGCCGCGTATCTGCTCCTTTTGTTGAAAATGTCGACAAAATACGAATGGTATTTGTCGACATTTGCCTAGTAAATGCCTCCCTTTGCTTTCTCACTCACCTCTCATGTTGTTCTTCTTCCGTCGCACTCCTCCCAAGGTAAACACGCTGAAGGTCTCCTCAAGCCAATTTAAATTTACCGCGTTCCACTGCTCCAGGCCGGACCTCGATTCCAGCGCTACCGTGCGTGAATCGAGGCGCCCTACTTCAAGGTTTATAGAACCACGTTGGCTTGGTCCACGTGCGTTCCAAGCAGAACGTGAAACCTTTCGTAACTGTTGCAGCTTGATATCTTAAAATGTCGCCACAAGCAATAGTGGTGCAGGCGACAGCAGGCGACGGAGCGTTTTTTTGTTTCTGCAGTGGATGTAGTATTTCATTTCGCAGGAATCAAGCATCTATCACTTGTTTTATAAAAGAACAGTAAATATCACTTATGTATAAATGTTCGTCTTATATTTGCGTAATGTCTTGTTCTTGTGCAACAATGTTGACAAGTATGAACATAAAACCGGACTTAGACGTTTAGACTTCGTTGTCAGTATATATAACTATTGCACAGATTTTGTTTCACTTGGGCCGGGTGGCTGAATTGAGTTACAGACAGACAGACATATAGACAGACAGAAATTTCTGGGTTTAAGTAGCCGAAGAAAGACTATCGCCTTTAAAATTTCCCCAGTTCAACACGAAAAAAAAAACATTAAACCAAGTTTCTTGAACGACAGCACGGTTTTCGCGCCAAGAGCGCGAATGGAACTCGCTCTCGATTGCACCGCAAAACAAAACACAGACGCGCCCGACGCAGTCGCCGCTACTGGCGCGAACGTGAACTTCAAAGCGCCAAGCGCCTCCTTATATCATTTTCTGATGGGACCTGCCCTTATTCTATCCCCCTATCCCTCTATCCCGCCCCCCCCCCCGCCCCCTTAGAAAGAACGCCCAATTAGACGCTATCATTGCGCAACAGTGGTGGTAGGCTTGACCTGCCAGAGCTTGAGCTCTAAACCTCTTTAAACAAATTTTTCTCTCATATACCCTCTTCGTGTAAACATTGAAAGTTTTTAGTGAGTGCGCGGACACTGAATACAGAAGCGACAAACCTCTGGTACCGCAGACGATCCTGGCAAGGACTCGTTGTAAGTCCACGAATTGCAAGGCACTGTGGTGGAATTGTCAAAGGACACGTCTGTGCCATTTCCGCCATCCCAGATAATTGGGAACATTCTGCAAGATTCGTAATTTTCCTTCCCTCTCTCGCCAGATTTGTCGGCCACCGGCAGGGCGCTTTCCTTCCATTGCTGCTCCGTCCAGTTTCCAAGAAATGGCAGGTCAGGCTTCGAGCACCAGTGGTCCACATCAGGGGCGACAAATGGTCCAGCGAATGTCGTCCACGAGTTCGGAAAGGCGCGCACAAACGATAACAACAAGACGATGGAGTGGTACACTCGCGGAGGCCCGGTGAGTGCACTGATGCCTTCCATTTTGATTACAGGGATGTTAGAAGCAGGAAAAGAACGTCGCCCTGCGAGGAAATAATGATCGGTTACAGTGATTGGAAAAACAAGCTTATCTTATGTTAAAATACGCATGCACACATATGTGTGGTTTATGTTTTCGTGTGGCCGGGAACCATAGCCACCTGTAACATTATTCATTCTAATACTTAATTCTTTGGCCCAATGGACTGCGTTCGCATTTCCACTGATCTTAAGGCTTTGCCGCGACTTGAAAAACTATTAGCCACGCACACTTGCCGTGACTGTATTATTCAAAACAAACTTAGTTGTTTAGCAGAATTTGCGTCTACGAAAGTTCCCAGAACTCGAACATTTTTTGCTGTTGTTTTACCAGTCAAAGAACAAGGTTACAACAATTTTTTGACCGGGAAAAACAGCAAATAACAAACGACACGGATACAAAGGAGACCGGACAAGCGCCAACTCTCCACTTGTCCTGTCTCCTTCGTGTCCACAGCATTTCTCTTGGGGTCTTTTTACCGTGCCCAGTGGTGAAGCAAGTAGCTTAACAATACGTATGCTAGGCTTACATTCTACACCGTGAGCATGCGGTAAAATATTGCGTAGCTATATATATATATATATATATATATATATTATATATATATAATATATATATATATATATATATATATATTCTGTTATCTTCCTTTACATGACTTGTCTGACCCGGTCTCTCTCTTTTTTCCCCTGCTCTTTGCTGCTCTTTGTAAAGGAATGTACACTCATTTCCTATCGAAAGTGCCTGTCTGACTGCTTTTGTGCGCGCTGCAATTTCCTCCCACCACCGGAAGCCAAATATAGTACTCTGTCATGTTTCAATCACCTGACTTTGATTTTTAGAACGGGTTTATATGGCCAGATGTGCGCCATATGCGTGCACGGGCATATCTGTTTTGACCACTCTCTTCGCCCCCAGCTTCAACGGGACACTGAAAATAGCAATTACCTTGTTACTTTTTTTCGTACTTCTTTCTCATGTTCGTACCAGGTGACGGCGATTTTTTATTATTGTTTGCTTTTCATTTTTAAGCACATGCCAAGTGCGTGCATGAGCATATCTTCTTTTGGCGCTCTTTTCCCTCCTGTTGCCACGGGACGCTGAAAATAGCAATTACCTAGTTAAATTTTGTTTCGTTGTTTTTCTCTTTTCTCGCTCTTTTTTCTCATGTTCGTACGCGTGGCTGTGATTTCTTGTTATATTTTTTTTGTCGCCTCTTCCACTTCTCTCAATTTTTTGCGGCTGCCCACCAACCATGATCCATTATTTACTAACGGTATCCGTTCCCTTTCCCTTTTTACTAAGCTATAAAATCTCGCTATAACCCTGAAACCAAGTTACTATGTACTCTGAAGAAAGGAAGTCCTCTTTCGAAACGTCAGTGAACTTTTAGTTTTCGTAGGTTTATCTTGTGTGTCTCTGCCTTTAGTTACACGATTTTCTCGTGCTTTATGTTTCCAGATTCTATATACCTATTATTAATATATATTATATATATATATATATATATATATATATATATATATATCATCTATATCTATCTGTAATGAAGAGGACTGAATCTTGAAAGATCGGTCAAATCCCTCCGTGGGAAACGTAAGGATAATTAAGAGAAGAACGGGGAACGGTTTAGAAGAAACATCGCCAGTCACGCGTGGGTATGTGCTGCGAACCTGCTAAAAGAGGTCCCAGCCTGATCGTTTTTTGAACAGTACTGCACCTACCCGCCTCTCGCTTGGACAGCTGATTTAATTATACACCATTGGAAGTGGGTAGAGGTGCCAGGTCCAACGTTAACCAACCGTATCTCTCGAACTTAGTAGCCTCAAGCTACTAATGCCAGCCACTCCGGTTGACGCTGTCTATCAAACAGCCCCGGCTCATACCACCGATCGTATGGCTGGTTCAATAGGTCAGCGCGATCCCCCACTTTTCACCGGCAAGGGTAATCATGATCCTGGAGATTGGCTGTAGACATACTAGCGGGTGATTGCTCACAAAAAGTTGGAGGACCCCACAAAGTTAAACAACGTTGACTTCTACCTCGCGGAAGTGGCTCATTTGTAGTTTCAGAACAACGTACGTGGCATCAAAATATGGGGCGATTTAAGACGAGGTTCCCCGAAGTCTTTTCCGCCGGACCAGCCGAAGTTTACCAGTCGCTGATCGTCTTCTCCCCGTCGCCGCTCCCTGTAGCCCATGCGCAGTCAGCCTGCTCATCCGGAAGTGGGAAACTAATTCCCGCAGTTTCCGGAGGCACTAACTGCGTTGTCAGCAAAAATTTCAAGTCCGCGTGCATACCCGCATATGTTATAGACGTAGTTATTGCAGGAGTTTTTGCCCTCACTCTAGTCAGCACTGCTTGAAGCGGTATCTGTTATAAGTGCTAAACTCTGCCCGCTTGCTGAAAAAAGTAATCAACCCCCCCCACCCGCTGTCTGGACTTTCACTTCGGGCTGCAAGTGCAGCACACTTGTCCCCGATAGCGGCCTGTACTGCTCGAGTGAGTATTCAAGGCACTAGCTACCGCTTGAAATTTATAGTCTTATATTCGTGCTCACATGATGTCATCCTTAGGCGGGACTTCCTCTCGTGCCATCACGCTGTTATCGACTGCGCCCTGGCTGAACTGGAACTTTTCCCGCAGTGTGGACGTCTGGTTGTTTGACTGCTGCTTGTTCTGATAACGCAAAACTCGTACTTACAAAGACGTGCATATTCACCCGTGAAGAGAAGTGTTGCTGGCTCTTTCGTGCAATACTATGCCGGACGGACCTGTTCTATTACGCCATCCGACCTTTTTTGTTCGCCGAAAGAAGTTACCTGTTCCCTTTTGATGTTCTTACGCTGCGTTCTGAACAAACGGCCGTCCCTTTGACGGTTGTCACCGACCACCACGCCCTGTGTTGGTTGTCGTCCCTAAAAGATCCCACGGGACTCCGCTATCAAGAATATGACATTCCTGTTATCTATCGGTCCGGGCTCAAGCATTCTGATGCCGACGCACTCTCGCGCTCTGCTGCGCCAGTTGATGCTGACCCTCACAGACATGGCCTAACCAACAGAGGAAGGTTCCATGGATTGCTGCAATCACCGACTTCTTGTCAACACCGTCAAAACTGGTTCTGTCTAGATCAATCCGTCGCCAAAACTGCCCACTTGTCTGTTTGAGAAAACCTCTGCTACCGCCGTAACTACGCGTCTGACGGTAGGAAGTGCTTGCTAGTGGTTCCACGTAGCTTAGGAAAAGAGGTCTGTTCTTCCCACCATGCGGATCCGCAGAGAGCTTATGTGGGAGTCCTGAAGACTTATATTAGGCTGGCCAAAATTATTACTTGAGAGGAATGTACGCCTTCGTGTGCACCTGCCCTGACTGTCAACGATGAAAGACATCTGCTCCAGAGCCGGCTGGCACGCTGAAGCCCGCTGCAGTGCGTGTCTGTCTGTAGCTAAGAAGTAGATCCCCAGCCTGGCCGTTTTTTGAACAGGCTGCTCCTACTGCCTCTCGCATGGACAGCTCATCTAATTTAAACACCGTTTGTATACATATATCGTCCACGATAATTTTAATGGCTATTGCCTGCAGTTGGTTGGTTTAAAGACCAACATAAAGAAAGAACAAATAAAAAAACCTAATGGTTTTCATACGCACACCCGCTACCAACTTTTGCCGCATTTTGTGCAAAACAGTAACACCACGGAAGGTGCTGAATGCCTAATCCTAGACCAACGGTGTAACAAACACAATATTGAATACTAATTCGCGTACAGATTACCCTTTGTTTAAGCGTTAGAAATCCTCATGGTGTACAAATCGCGGAAATATTAACAAATGTACTTTCTGTCCTAACGCGCTACCTGGTCAAACATACTAAACAATGCATGATCTGTCATTCACTGTTAATGTAATCTATTATATCTCCTACAGTTACAACCACTGCCCTTGACCAAATACACTTGGAGAGCTAGGGGCCCAACTACGAAGTAAGCGAAATGAGCGTACGTACTTGAGCCGCAGTACTACAGACTGGTTTCCGTTTACTGCTTGTGAAAAACTAGCTGCGCTTCACGCAACCAACTTTCGCTTCCATGTGGCCCTAATCGCATGAGGACTGCAAAATTTAAAAAGAATTAAGCACGTGATACACGTGTTCCCTTTCTACAATTCATTCTCGCAAAAGCAGCGCAACGTTGGCTGCTAGGTTCAACACGTCTACCACCTGCTCTTATTCTAAAAAAAACTTTTTTCAAAAGCCCGGACAAAAAAACCTGTCACGGGTTCAGTGAAACCCAGAGACTCCGGATGTGCACACCTCCAGCATGGAACGCTGATAACGAGGAAACCGTGAAACAGCAGGTGCCAGGGAAAGCGCGGAAAGGCGAACCGAAAGCGACTGCTCAGTGGCATTACCCGCGAATGCCGTTATAAAACCCCTTACATTATAAACCCCTTACAGAAAGATTGCACCAAGATGAAATATGAAGAAACCTACTAGCCCAGCTTGGTTTTCTAAGCTGACCTCTTTTGTGTGTTTATGCTTCAGTTGTGGCAGTTATGAGCTTGGTTCTTGTCTTTTCAGGAACCCATTAACCACTGTTCCCCAACAGACATTGTTTGTTTCCACATTTTTGCCTGCTTTGGCGTGGCAAACAGTGCAACCCCGAAGCACAGGCTGACCAGCAGCCGAAGGCTCCCCTTCTTGCGGGACTGTGAAAAGAACACGGCTTGGCGCCCATCCACGTGGTCATCTGTGAGCCCGTCCCCCGCCGCGGATAGACCTATCATCAATGGTCTCTCAAGACATCGTGCCTGAGGGCGTTCCACATGGTAGCTCTTTACCCCCAGAAATTCCGCAGCTATTTCCGACAACTTACCGTCAACTGGGTGTAACGAGATTCTTTAAATGAAACTAGTGGCGATAGTGCCCCTCTCAAGAAGAAGCTCGAGTCGGCTGTTCAGAGTACGACGATGGGCCACGTCAGTGTACTCTGTGCCAGAGGACAGGGATGCCAATGCAAGTACACTGAACGCGGATTCATATACACCGGTGACATATCACAACTAGCCGGTTGTCGGGCAATCCCAATTTTGTTCAAGCCAGTTGAGCCTGAGGCGTCTTTTTGGAAAGTGAACCCGAACGTGGTGGCTAGAGAAGTCGTTTGCAGTTGCTAAGGAACACGTTTTAAATCTTCGCATCAACCGAGTTGGCAACCTTTCTCTCAGTGTTTTACTCTCTGGCTGCTGCTCAGCGGCTATTAGGAACTTCCAAGATGGCTTCATTCGAAGTCAGAGCCGAAATTCCCCAGGTCTTACTGCATCAACTTCAGCCGTATAACTGACGTACCCATAGAACATGCAAAAAACTGCAAAAAACTGCACGTTAAGGATGTAAGAGTTTATCTCTTATGCTGACTGAAGTCTTTTTGTTGCAGGAGAAGATGGCTCAGTGAAAGACCATCTCTTTCGAGCATTGCATTACAGTTTCGACCAGACCACCCTATGCCCGCACGTGTTTTTCCTGGGCTTTACCAGCCACCCTGTCCCATAGTACTTTGGAACAGCGATACAGTGCTTACAAATGCCAGCGCCATGCATTCATTGCATCGTTTTGTGGCGGAATCCTTGCGTTGCAAGGTGTGCTGCTGGACCTCATAGTCATAAGATTTCCCCCATCAGGAGACAGCTAAAGTGTGCCAACCGCAACGCCATCTCATGTAGCAACTTTCGAGGATCGCCCCGAAAAAATCTGCTACAGCAGCAAAAAAGCATATATTAATACATGGTAAAATCACCAACGCTGAGGCGCACTAAACCGAACACAGGTAATGGTAGAGGCAATGTCCCTTTTCAACAGGAGCCGTCAACACAGCGGGGAGCATATGCTGAAGTCACCGCTGACTCATCACGACAGAAACCCCGGCTTGCCCCTCGTTCAAGAAATATGGTACATAACTCGACTACGGTGAACTCAGGCTCGGCCCCTATGCATATGGTGGACCTATCACATCAGCGACAATTGCTACACATATCCGGCGGTTCCAACGCGTATTTTCACGACCGGAGAGGCCACCAGTTCCACAGTCTGATGAAAGAATATTTGACAAGGCCCTTAACGGATCCTCGTTTTAGCGCTCCGTTAGATCATTCGTCTCCTTCCCCAAACTAGCTCCCTTCCAGGAATCCAAGCTCTGCTATCACTATCGCAGGCCCGCTTTTTCATTGATGATCCATGTCTCGTATATGTCTAACACATACCAACTAACAGCTATTTTTCAATGGAATACTATTTGACTCTTCAACAAGGGCAGTGCATTTTGTGAATTTCTAACTTCCCAGTTTTGCATTTGTGCAAAACACCAGTAACTTACCAGTTTCACCTCGCTAACGGCGCTTCCCCTACAGTAACGACGTGTACTGTTTGCTAAAGAAAATAAAGAAGCGCAGCCCGCACGAACACAGGTACCACCAACCTGTCTCGCTCCCCCGAAGCGGGGAGTGTTTCCTTGGACCCAAGCCACCCAGTCGCTAGGCTTTGCCTCCCGTTCCACCAGAAAAAAAAAACTCCACCACCGTTCGATTTTGCGAGGGTCGCCACCACAACCATGGAGGAAGAAAAATGTTAGGAGGGAGCATGACGTCAGGCGGCCCAGCTTCGGCAAGCCAACCTCCTCTGAAGCCGCTTTCCTCCTCGTCCTCGGGCTCCTCCCGCGCAATGCATTATGGAAAATCTACCACGCTCAGGCCCGCGGTAGCATTTAGTGGCTCCGGCTGGCTGCCGGTGGAGATGGAGGCGAGCGCCGTCGCCAAAGGTGCCGTACGAGATTGTTCGCCAGCGTTGCGCTCCAAGCTTCGTATCGTGGAAGTACTGCCGCTGGTCGCTGTTCAAAGCAAGGCGAGACTTCGATATCGCATTCTTACGAAGCACCCTCACGAGCTGCAAGCCGAATTTCACTTCTGACGTTGGATCGCTCGACGCGCCGCCGTAAACATTCACAAGCATGGAGCGGCCTACAGCTGCGCGGGTGTTTGCCAGGTGTGCTGTGACGATTGCGTTTGCATTCTGCTGAGTTGATCGCGCGTAACGAGTTCGTGTCGGCGGGGAGGTGGTGAGACTAGCTTTGGTTTCGCTCGTGCGCGCTTTTGCATACGTTCGCTTTTTCGGTGCTATCCGGCGTGGTGGTACGTTTTTATCTACTTCAGTGCACTGGAAAACAACAAAGGGTTCAGAAACCCTTATGTTGGGTGTGACCACCTTGCTCGCAAGCAAGTACGTCGGCTGTTTTGATCCGCTGAGGACCGCTCGATCGTGCGATACGTATATGAAAAAAAACAAAAAAAACGAATGCTAGATTACGCCTGTGGAGGGACCTTGCTGAATTGGTGGACTGACTGCGGCCTTGGCAAATAAATGGTTAAAGAAATGGTTGAAATGGTTGATCTTTTCAATTGCCTGAGCGGCAAAGTTGAAAGACCATCTCCACTTCTCCACTGTGGCGGCGGCACACAACTCTCCGACTGCGGCGTGATCTTCGACGGGTCCGAAAGCTCAGTAAACAAAGATGCTTTCTGCCTCTCCATCCGACCACTTTGCCCGCACGATCAGGCCGCTGCGCGTTCGGGTTGCAGGTAGAGCTGCAACGCAACGACTCGTCGCCGAAACTCGAATACGCGGACGGCCCGGCAACCGCACGGCACGCAGTGTCGGCGAAGGGCCACATGAGGCGCAAAGACTACCGCTTGCCTGTCACGTGAGAGTGGAACTCCCTAAGTTTTCCGATTTATTTTATGACTAGGCTTCCCGATATCACATGACGCTCCCTCCTAAACTTTTCTTTCCTCCATGATCACAAATAGAACATCCGATGATTCTGTCCCTCCTGTAGAATGCCGGCACGCCAGCCGTCAAGCTTTATTCACCGATGAACCTGATCCACATCGACTGTGAAGATATGAAAGAACCTCGACGAAACGATCCAGGCGGAGCTCGGATGGTGAGAATTTGACGCCTGCATGGGTCTCCCAGCTACGAATACGATGGCAGTGATACCAAGATTCACAGGGGCGTCTACTTGGTCATAACCGTCGCCGTTCCTTTATGTAGCATGGTTCAGGACCGGACACTGGCTCAAACGGTGCCTCCAATGCAAACGCGCCTCAGCCAGTGGCCTCTTCCTCTGCCACCAGTGCACGCTTAGCCGCGCTTCCCAAGTCGCAAATCTCTACTTTCCCTGCAGGTGACTGCTGAAGCTAACAGGACTGTAGGACCACCTCGAATAGCAAACACGGCTTGGCTTAAATTGAATTTCTGACCGGTCATTCAACTACACACGTCCGCGAAGCCACGAGCAGCCAGAACACTGCGCTCTCAACTGAGCGAGAGATGAGTGCTGTTATATACGATCGCTGAATTAACACATGACATGGCGGTCACCCTAATGCTGTTCCGACTGCCCAAACCTTTCTGTTCACCTGATGACGCGGCTAATTATCGAAAACGGCCCCGCGATTAATAATAGCGCTTCACACAACCCCTCTCCTTGTTGTGGGCGCCGGCGACAGTGTCTGCTTCTCATTAGGCGTGTGGCGAAACAACACTTGTGCACATTGATCCGCGGGACGCCGGGCGCGTAAACAGGTTAAGCGTGCACACGTCTTTTCCCGCTTTTTGACGCCCAGCATCGGTGGTCCTGACGGCGTTTTGCTTCCAGAGGATAGCGCCCCCGAAGTCGAAGTCTCCTGTGCGAGTGTGGGAGCGACGGGTGCTCTCTCAGTTTGAGTGCGGATTAGCCTGTCATAACTGTCGCGTTCTTCCTACTTGGTACACTATTAGCCACAGCGTGGGGAATGGGAATTGAAAGTTACACGAATGTGTTAACCCTGCGCACTCCACAGTGGAGCCCACTGTTCACTGAGAAATTCGGAATCCCGTAAATACAGTATAATGCTCTTCCTATCTCAGTCCCCCATCGCCCTAATTTGTCCCGAATGGACAGCAACCGAGTCCACCATCGGCCACGCACCAAGGGTCGCAACACCGTGCAGAACGGGAATGGACGTATAGTGCGAGATGTGCGTCGAGGACCCAGGTGACCTTCACAGCTCGCTAGAAATCTGTTCTCTTGGATCCCATCGCGTAGAAAATGTCCAGATCCCCGAAGCGACAATTGAATATGTCCAACACACCACCGAGCAGCAGACTCCGTTGTCCTCGCGCATGGCCAGAGCACCAGCATCTCCATCCCCGATGTGAGCACCCCGCAAGGTGACGATGCAGATTTCGTGAATTGGTTAAGTTTGAGCGCCGGTTATCCGGGCCTTTCTGCAACTCGCAAAAGCTTCCTTCCCATGAAACCTTGAAGAAGCACAGACACTTGCGAAGCAGGGGCCATACCGCACTGGCGTCGCCAGCAAGTTTCCGGCTGTGATTAGCGCACTGCACTGGACACTCGGCCCACACGCTCCACCAGACAAACCCGTCGCACCAGACTCCTAAACGGCAACCAGGCAGCTTTGATAAACGCGACTAACAGCCTCCCGAAAAGGTCCTGAAAGCCGCATCTGCAGCCTCGATCATCATTTGGGAAGAAAGACTGCGCATCTCACGATCTGATCGGAGTAACTTGACTTAATGCAGCCTTCCCCGAACCTTGGGCCTCCTAGCGGCCATGCTTCCCCGCAGCGACTACGGACGCGTTTCCGGCCGCTCTGCGACACGTTCCACAGCGTCAGCGCAAGCTGGCAGCATCAGATTCGAGAGTTACGACCCCGGAAGATACCCCATGACAGATCCTGAGATACCCACTGCGAACACCGACTCAACAGAAGAGTCCATCTGGAACCGCGCCAAATGAAACACGTTCCGCAGCCCAGGCTGTTCCCTGCCGTGGTAGCGGTTCTGCCTGCCCGCTTACACTTACCGTGCCCAAGAGTTCCACAAGCGAGTCGCCAGCACGAGGGGTTCCCGAGCTCGAGTGACCAGCTCCCGGGTGGCCCGAAGCAGTTTTAGGAATCACAAAGTCCCGCCAACGACTCGCCACCTTCAGGGTTCCGCGGACGATTTTTGTCTAGAAAGTCACTTCAGCGACCTGCTCACTTTTCAGTCGGCCGCCATGCTCTGCACCCGTACTTCGACAGCTGGCTTTTCAGATTGCACCTGCACTCGCCGCGGTGGCTCAATCGCTAAGGCGTTGTGCTGCTGAGCACGAGGACGCGGGTTCAATTTCCGGCCGTGGTGGCCGCTTTATTGATGGAGGCGAAAAGCAAAAACGCCCGTGTGTAGGAGATTTCGGCGCACGTGAAATAGTTCCCGCAGGTGGGCAAAATTAGGCCGGAGCCTTCCACTATACGACGCGCCTGACGGCCTGCGTTGTGTAGGCGCGTTGAAACCTACAATCGATCAATCAAGATTACACTTGGTTAGCCGAACGTGTACTAACAGTGGGCCTGTTCGATTTTACACTTCTGGCTGCCCGAGGCTGCCCGCGGGCTGCCAGAGGCGAGAGCCGGTCATTCGTTTTTCTCGGGCAGCCAAAAACGTCACTTCCGCGGTGGCGCCAGATCGTCTTCGATTTTTCTGGGTCGGCCACTTCTGGCTCCCCGCAAGCTGCCAGAGCCGCCCGGGCGTTTGTGGTCTGGCGGCGAGCGGGCACAGATCTGGCAGATAGCAAACGACAAAAGGGGAGCGGCTCTGCGAGTTTAAAAATAAAATTGCGAAAATTTCTCGTTCTTTCGGATTTGATGGTTTGGAGTTTATTTACTTGATATGAAAAATCACTTTTTCGCACATTTCAGTTTATTTTTCGCATTGCAACATCCGTTTTTTTTTTTAACGAGAAGAGAAATGACATATGATTCGCGCCTAAACGGTCATTTGCGGTTCGTCTTCCGACAGACATGGAGGGCCTATTTCAGCTCGTGGGCGAGGACGGCGTCACAATTCTAGATGAAGCCATGTCTGAGTTTATTACTTCAGCGAGTGCATTGGTTGTTCGCGTTCAATGAATGAAAGTTTTCGTTTATTCCTCCGGAAAGAAAAAAAAAAGCTCTCCCGCAGCACTCTGGCGTCGTGGGCTCTGCCAGAAAAGCCGGCGAACAAGTTGATGAGCACCATGTCCGCATTGTAGATCCCATGGAGTACGATGGAGGGAAATTTCTTGCGATTGTAGTAGCTTCCTTCGGACTCCGAGGGTCTAGAAATGCGGCACCCACCGGCAGTCCACCGCTTCCTCGACGAACGACAGTGTGGAACGCCCGCTTGTTTCAGCTCCAATCACGGCTCCAATAGTGCTCAGTCGGGCCAGAATATTTTCCCTCCGCTGATATAAATGTACAAATCCGATGACTCGGTAGACTGCGGCGTCAACAGATAACTCGCTCACGCCGAGTTCGCGATCATGTAGATGGTACCCTGTGTACCGATTTACGACAGGGCAGTCAGAACTGTCTTCTGGGCAGGCATTTCGGGGCATCCTCGCAGGTCTTCGGGGTAGAATTCGGCAACCAGGGCTACCACCGTGCACCGCGACAGGTGAAACAGTATCCTGAATCTCGAACTCCGGGTAGGTCGGCGCAACGTTTTCCATATAGAGGGGTAACGCGGTGCCGTTCTTCCTCGCTGGACCATTGCGAGGACGACGCACACATTGAAAACGCCGGCTTCGCAATCGTACTTCTCATCTTAAAGATGACGGCAGTCTGCAAACAACACATCGGGGAGAGCAGCGAGCGCACTTCTGAAACTGCAGCAGATGACCGGAAAAAAAAGTTGCTCCGCAGCACTCGTTGCAGCTGAGCTCGGCCCCGGCTTCCGGTGTATCCCGAAGCGCTTGAACAACGTAATCATGACGCAACATCCTGCCCTAGAGCAAGCTTCTGGCAGCCCGCGGGCTGCCAGAACGCCCGTAAATCGAACAGGCCCAGTGTAGCGTAACCCCCGTTATTGAGTACGATGCTGCTGAAGTACTCTGATTGTTTTAACTGCTGCCCTACATCTCCATGAAGACGGTTATGCGAGCACGATGCTGCTGAAGTACTCTGTTTTAACTGCTGCCCTACATCGCAGTGAAGACGGTGATCCATCTGAACTTCGTAATCGAGGCATTGACTATCGTGGGAGCGATTTGGCTTCAGCTTCCCATTGTTTTTCCCGAGCTGGGACAGCGCACCTTGGCAGCAGGGATTGTGTCGATGATCGCAAATGAAGAATCGGAGCTCGCGTGAACACAGTGGCCACCATCCACGTTCGCTCTTCGATATTGAGGTATACTGTTTCTTGGACCACCGCAGCGATCGGTCGCCGTTGCCTCTGCAACATGTGCCAAAGATTTTCAGGGCGAAAAAAGCTGCCCACCACCGACTCTGGAAATGTTCGCTGTACGAGAATAATGGCTGTAGCCGACCACCACCCACTCATATCCCGCCCGTCCGATGCCACAACTGCTCTAAAGTGTTTCACCTACGAACTGCCCACCAAATTTGATATAGCTGCTTTCACTTGCCACCGGGTTCCCTTGTGCATTCGAAGGGCTAGACGGCTTGATGCGCACAACAGCACGTGTTCATCCATATGTTCACCGAACGCACACTATGTGCACTTGCCCCATCGCTTACCCCCAAGCACAGAGGCGCATGGCGCGCATGCGAAGGGCTGGACGGCGGCTTAATGCGCACAACACACGTGTTCATCCATATGTTCACCGAACGCACACTATGTGCACTTGTCCCATCGCTTACCCCCAAGCACAGAGGCGCATGGCGCGCATGCGAAGGGCTGGACGGCGGCTTAATGCGCACAACACACGTGTTCATCCATGTTCACCGAACGCACACTATGTGCACTTGTCCCATCGATTACGCCCAACCACAGAGGCGCATGACGCGCATGCGATGGGCTGGACGGCGGCTTGATGCGCACAACACACGTGCTCATCCATGTTCACCGAACGCACACTATGTGCACTTGTCCTATCGCTTACACCCAAGCACAGAGGCGCATGGCGCGCATGCTAAGGGCTGGACGGCGGCTTAATACGCACAACACACGTCTTCATCCACGTTCACCGAACGCACACTGTATGCACTTGTCCCGTCGCTTATCTCTAAGCACAGAGGCGAATGGCGCGCATGCGAAGGCTTGACGGCGGCTTGATGCGCACAACACACGAGCTCATCCATGTTCACCGAACGCACACTGTGTCATGCGAAGGCTTGACGGCGGCTTAATGCGCACAACACACGTGCTCATCTATGTTCACTTACGCACACTGTGTGCACTTGTCCCTATCGCTTACCCCCAAGCACAGAGGCGCATGGCGCGCAAGCTAAGGGCTGGGCGGTGGCTTAATGCGCACAACACATGTGTTCATCCATGTTCACCGAACGCACACTGTATGCACTTGCCCCATCGCTTACCCCCAAGCAGAGGCGCATGGCGCGCATGCGAAGGCTTGACGGCGGCTTAATGCACACAGCACACGTGTTTATCCATGTTCACCGAACGCACACTGTGTGCACTTGTCCCATCGCTTACCCCCAAGCACAGAGGTGCATGGCGTGCATGCGAAGGGCTGGACGGCGGCTTGATGCGCACAACACACGTGCTCATCCATGTTCACCGAACACACACTATGTGAACTTGTCCCATCGCTTACCCCCATGCACAGAGGTGCATGGCGCGCGCGCGTAGACGCATGCGCCATTATAATCTGCAGTACACAACCCTGTATTACTCTAGCTAAAGGCAATCACTCGGCAATAATGCCCACACATGGAAAGGTAAATGCAGTGTGTGTCCACGTCGCCTATTTTGCAATGGTTTACAGTTTAAGGAACTAGCGGGAAAGAAGCTTTCTGTCGTACAACTTCGCAGCAGAGTTCTTGTCTGTGGTATTCGCAGCATTGTTGGTGAGGAGAGGCTTGATGAACTTTCTACACAAAAGTTCCAGGAAATCCTCCCTGTGCCCTTCCTCTTTGTATTTCGCAGACAAGTACGGGAATGTTCATTAGCACCCGCACAGCACGTTTGACACTCTCGTCAAGGGGCTTCGTAATGGTCCTGCGGTGAGGAAGCATTGCCTCCACAAATTTCTTTATACCCATTATCACTGCCACAAGTTCACTTGTTGGGTACTTAAGTCCACCCCTGTCTTGGTGCTTGATGAGTCCGTCCACAGGAGCATCCCCTTTCGGCTTTTCTACGAGCTCAAAGCAGGTCTGGCAGTTCCACTTTTCGTGCACAACACGAACAAGGTAGCCTCCCATCAATGCAACGCTGGCCACCTCAGGATCCGCCAGCCTTTGGACTGGGCTAGTGCAGTGCTCCAACAGGCCTCGCTCCGCTGCCTCCGGAAAGAAGCCACTTCCAGTACTTGGGATGTGAACTTGGTTGCAGGTAATAGACGTAGCACTGAAAAACGTTGTCGAAGCGTTCACTTTGCTGTACATTGAGGAAGACACAGTGCCGGTCTTAAGCATTTTTTCCAGGCCACAAACAACGCTCCTCATGTCCAATGCATCGTTGCAGCCTGCGGACCTCCTCAGAAAACCTAACAAAGACTCTATAGGGTCACTCGAAAACTTTCGTGTTATGACGAATTTAAAGGCCCTGTCGTTCAGAAGAAAACGGATGCATAGTACATTTGAGGTTGTCGTCAGTACGAGTGCATGCTCGGTTTCTTTGATGAGGTAAATTTCGGTGAGGCTTTCCGCCTTCAGGCTCGAAATATAGTTCAGAAAAGCAGTTTCCAACCAGGTCAACCTTTCGTCATCCGGGTCGGTAAAATGCCGGCTGTCGGGATCGTTGGTGTGGAGATACTGCACGGTATTACTCACATCCATCAAGGCAAACCACTTGCGCAGTGATCTGCATGACTCAACAGTTGGGCCTACGTTTGCAAATTCAAGGTCGCAAGTATGGCCAGCTTGATCTTTCAAGTACTGCAGTGCGGCTGTCACAGGGGGCGAAAACAGTTGCACAGCTGTCTTAACTCCCATTTTTTCGATGTTGGAGGGGTACAAGTGCTTCGGGTGAGGAACCTGACGGGTTTAACTGTTGATTTTTGCTTGCATTCTGTAGAGAAGCTTTAAGGAAGCCGCCAGTTATTTGCTTGTTAACCCCCATCTCCTTCGCAAGAAATTGGGACCTCACATTCTTGAGGATGTGACATTAGGTCGAAGGCGAGGAAAAGGTGCCTTGAGGGATCGGCTGGGTGAGCAGTCACCGGTGTTGCCCGTCCTTGGCAGAAAATGTCCATTGCGGCGAAGTTAATCCTGTGGTTGTCGGTGACCAATCGGATAATCTCGAAACCAAGTTCTTCGGTCTTTTTATGACGTACACTATGATTTCTGCAAGGTCAGCTCCAGCGCAGCCTTTCGGAAAAAAAACACCCCACAGGTATTTTATAACGTGCTGAAAGGCCACATAGAAAAAAGCACAGCAGAGAGTTTGCGAGGGTGTCGTCATCTGGAACTAGGTGGCTCAGCTGGGGTCATATTAACATGACCAATAAAAGCGTCCCGCTGCTTGTGTTATTCAAGTTTTTGCTTTATGTGCATTTCATGAACCACCAAGCTGCAGACCTTCGACTGAGGGGCACTGAGGTGCTGGAGCTCTTCTTCCTGTCGGCGACGAACCAAGAACGTGAAGCCTACTTCTCCCGCCGTGGACCCGATGTACTTCTGCAAGGTCGTGTTGCATGGTAGGCGTAGGAGCTGCTCAGACCTAATGTGCTCAATAGGCCTTTGTGGAAATATTTTTTAGAATGATGCAATGCCGGATTGTCGTGTCGGACCACGAAGGCCGCTTTCTCTTGAAATTGGAAATTTGGTCTATGAGGAGCGTAGCCCTCATCCTTCTGTTCCGCTGCGTCTACAACACCTAGGACCGCGCTAACATGACAATCGTCTTTCAGTTTTTGCAGCTCTGCCTTCCATCGGTCGACAGAACAGGTTAGGCTTATTATCTGCGCTCGGAGTGCGCGCTCGTTAGCCTTCCATTTCCTTCGTTCGACGTGTATGCTAGAGGTAGCTATGAATTTCGACGTTTGCGTGCCGGTGGTCCACTTCGCCAACAGTCGCGCTTTGCTTGTTTCCAATGGTTGGCATGCTTTCGGGGCTCTAGTTGGTGGAGCGACACGTGTCGGGTTTGTGCTGGACGCTTTCAAGGCACGGGAGCTTACGGCACGCTAGAAATTTCCAGGCAACGTTACTGTATGCAACGTGGCGGTGACTGGGGCGTTACTTTGGCTTGTTGGAGCAGTGCGCGGCCATTGGGCGCAGTGGGTGTCCACAGAGGTAATGTACACCACCTCAGTACCCTTTGGAAATTCCTCGGTCCGTCTTTTCTTTAACGGGCTACCTTCATACTGCTCTTCAGGCTCCGTCGGCACACCCGAGATACTGGTGAATGCTCTTTTGAGAGTAAGAGCCAGTGAGAGGGCGACATCATCGTAAAGCTCGACACCGTCCCCATTGTCGCAGAATCCACTTGCACTGGTGGATCCGCTTGCATCGCGGCCTTGTTGTGGCACCCCTTGCGGCGACAGAAGTGTACGTTCCGGCAGTATGGTGGGCACTGCTCCTTTCTTCGGATGTCGGCTTTTGAGGCTGGCTTTGAAGTCCGCGAGTGTGAGGTGCTTGCTGCACACAAAAGCAGAATTGGAGTCGCTGTTGGGCAGCCAGTCCTTGAGTGCGATGAATGGCGTAACGCGTCATCTGCCAGGATCTCGTGAAACGAGACACCAGGGGCCGAATTCTCTAAAAAATGGGCTACGTTTTGAAACGACGGGGTAGCGCCATGCAAATGCATGTGTTCTGGGGTTGGGGCCGTCGCTTTGGGGTTCTCCGCAGGTAGGGTGAGCCGCATAAAAGCGCTGTGGCAAGGGCGCGAGGCGACACCCCCCCGTCGTTTCACTTGTCGCTTCGCGCCCTTGCCAACGCGCTTTTCTGCGGCTCACCCTACCTGCGGAGAACCCCAAAGCGACGGCCCCAACCCCAGAACACATGCATTTGCATGGCGCTACCCCGTCGTTTCAAAACGTAGCCCATTTTTTAGAGAATTCGGCCCCAGGTTCCTTTCTGCGAAGTGATGAACCGCAGAATGAGACACTGCAACAGCGCATGGTAAAAGTCCGCAATTCCGAGGTCAAAGTGTGAGGAAAACCCCAATTCTGTACAAGGCACAGGTTTGACGCGCCGACGGAACACTTGCCGACGGAACGACCTCAAACAAAACGACAAATGATTCTCGGTGACCACCAAACCACCACTGATAATATTGTCCCCCTTTCCTCCTTTCGGCCCCTAGAAGTGTCCGATAAGCCGCCGCGTGTGTCCGTGCGGACGCACCGCGGAAACTCAGGAACACGGTGCTCGACGGACGCGTGCTGTCTTCGAACAATAATTTAACCTGTCTCTTATCTTTAGCAAACGGTCAGCGAAATATACACTGAAATTTTATGTTCTTTTTTATTGAGAACCTGTGCTGGGAGCAGCAGCCTTCTGGATATTGTACAATGAGATAATGACTTTATTAATAACAAAACTGTGTTACATATAAAAGTATTCAGGAAGAGCTTCCAAAGCGTAAGTCTGTATCGGTACCCTTTGCACAAATAGAATACAAGAAAATCTGTATGATACACCATTAGCCCTGCACAGAATATTACCGCAACACAATGTAGTGCAATAAAACTGAGCTGTCATCTTTCTGGCCAGCTTAGCTGGGAAATTCCCGTATTCCCGGGCATGTTTGAAAAGTAAAGTATTAATTTGTCGGCCCTAAGTGAAACACAATGATTACCAATCCTCCCAGTAAAGATGGTTGTGGTTCGTTTCCCCGAAGTCCGGTGTCGATCAGGAACCCAATCGCCCGGGCTCCGGTTGATTTGGCAGGAGGCTGGCAGGGACATGGTGTTGAAGTTCTTGGAGACGGCGGTCGAATGACGAACTCGAGGCGTTGGGGTTGATTAAGTGAAACGAAAGAATTTATATCAGCTATTACAGTATGAAACTGGGTACATGAGTAATAGAAAGAAAAACTTCAAACTTCCGCTAGACGCTAGCTCCGAGTGCGCACAAACCACTCGAGCTCCTCAACTTTCTCTAACTCTCCTATCCTCGGAGCGTACACAAACCGCTCGAGAAACGACGGCCGAGACTCTGTCTCGCCGCAAGATCCGTCTAGTTGCCCGGTACGGCGCTGTACCCTAAACCTCCGACGCGATCTTAACCTCTAGTCTAGGGGGCTCACAAATCCCAACCTAGCTTTAACGGTCGAGACTCCTTGTCCCGCCAGGAACTGCCCAGCTCGGCGCTCAGACAAGAACGATTTCTAACGGCCAACTTCGGCCTTATAACACCTCGAGATCACACTCTCTCGGGAACGCCCCTGTAGCGTTCGTACACGCGTAAGGGAGTGCCCAAATTCACGTAGACAGCTGTCACTCAGCACACTACGGAATATTCAATGAGGCGCCGCCATCTTTGGGTCAACGGCACGCTCGCAGACGAGCAGGTGCGCGCGACCCCGCGGGGTGAGAGCGAAAGGCGGCGACGGTGCACTGTGCCGGCCGGGGCGCGTTAACAATGGTGTATCGCGCGGCGCGCCCTTCGAAGCCGGTAATCCCACCACCTCCGCTCGTCACGTCGACGGTTCCCGGAATCCGGCGGCGCTGTCTGCTTTCTCAATGGGGGATTATCCCTGTGGTATGCGGTGGGCCAGACAATCCGTCTCCCGTGCGCGCCGTGACGAATTGGCGACGGCTGCAGCGTAGAGTCTACAGTGCTGAGCCACCAGACAGAGTGGCGGGTTCTCACGCGCCGCCCGGGCGCTTGGCCCCTGACCTCATCAGTGGCCCTTACAACTCCCCCCTTTAAGAGGGTTACTGGACCTCTTGGTTCAGTCAATCCGAAAAGAATTCAAAAGGGCCACTCGTTTCATCTCTCCTTCAGCAATAACAGCGGAACAAACAAACAAACAAACAAACAAAAACACGTGGAAGGAGCTAGGTATAACCACAAATGAGCCCCCTATCATTTCTGCAGTTCAGCTGATCCGCACTCTGTCTCACCTAAGCTACAAACACAACCTATTCACTAGCCGTTCAACAGGGACGGAATACTCTAACAAACCGGAAACACACCAAAAAAAGCTAAAAACATTAAGTGCGAGTAAAAAGAAATTGGGTAGTGTCTCTGGGGAGCGTAAACGCCACGAACAACGAGACAGCTCAACCTATAACACTGATGCGCGCTATCACTGCAAACACACACACACACACATTCCGGCACTCGACAACAAGAACAAAAGGAATAAGGACTGGCAAAGAACACGGGCAATTTTGCAGTCAACAAAAATAAAACGTTAAGAAAGTTTGCATTGCCACTATGCGCACGCGCGCAAATGTCCTCCTTGACGGCGTAGCCTGATAACGTTCCTTCAAGAATGTTCGGCTGTGCTTTCGCTCACTTGCGGTGCACAGAAAGTTCGGTTCGGTGCGCCGATCGATCAATTCGGTGCAGGGATCGAGCACCCAAGGCATCTGGTCGCGCACAACCACGGCACACACACAGACACACCACCAGCGAAAAAGGACGGGTGAACGGGAACGTTCACGTCCGTCGTGGCGGTGTTAAGGCTGGGAGGCAATTCAATGGTGCCCCCCCCCCCCCAAGCAACATTGCGAAGGCGCGACAGTGCGTCCGCGTTCGCGTTGCTTGCTCCCTTCCTGTGAGAAACCACAACGTTGTAGCGTTGCAAGGCTAATGCCCACCTTGACAATTTAGCCCCATGAGGAGTACAGGTCGCCAGGTAAGACAGAGGGTTATGGTCAGACACGACATTGACTTCTGCCCCAAAAACCCAATAATCAAACTTTTTCAATGCCCAAATGATGGCAAACACCTCGCGCTCGATGGTTGAGCAGCGGGTTTGGGTTGGAGTGAAACATGGCTTGCAAAAGCGATGGGCTTCTCGCGGCCCTCTTTCCCCACCTGCGCCATACATGCCCCGGCTCCCACCTCAGACGCGTCAGTAAGCAGCCAATAAGGCTAGTGCGGGTCAGGTGTGTTTAGCGCCACGGCTGAGCAAAGGGACTCCTTTAGCTGCTCGAACGCCCGCTCGGCCTCGCTACCAGGGTGTCGAACCGGAACCGGAACCGAACCGAAAACCGGAACCGAACCCGAATTTTCACCCGGAACCGGAGCTGAACCGGAACCGTATTTTTTCCGCCATTTTGGAACTGAACCCGAACCGGAACGAATTGAAGGAACCGTTCCGAACCGGTTGCGGGGCTTCAAAACTGTAATTTCTAGTTTTCGATTATGGTGCCACCTTTTTGAAGATATTTTTATCACTCGCCCGACAGCACCACAAAATATTTTGCATAGTCTGCAGTAGCACCATAACCCACCAGGTTCTTTCCTTAATATTACCCTCATTTAATGTAAAGTTGACCGTATATGCTATCAGTTTGGTTTAGATACTGCTTAACACCCTCAGTTTGCTTTTTCATTCAGAAATAGTTAAGCTAGAACGTACATTCCGAAGGAGCACATCATGGATTGTTCCTCATGATTTCTATCGGCATGGTGTTTAATATTTTGTGAACTTGTTAATGTGTTGTTAATTTGAGTGCATTTCTGCCCCCTTGTGAAGTCATTCAGGGACATTATCAACAATAAATCCATATCTTCCACGCATTTTAGTTTGAATAGACAGTTATATAAAAACAGCGGTGAGACACAAACACTCCCAGTTCTCCAAGTCATCGGTACCTTTTCTTGTAGAGTGCCGTTGTGTACCTTGTGCTCTCAGAGAGCATGAAACTAAAAAAAAATTGGAGGTGTTTTCAGTTTTCACTTTCAAAGTAGACGCGACCGAATCTCTGTATCATCTTGAGTCTTCTTTAAAAAAATCGAATGATGTGGTTTAGCAGGTATACTGGAGTGGATTTGTGGGAGGAGTGGATGAGCTAGTGAGAATTATTGGGATTGGTGTGTTGATTAATTTGGATTAGAGGAATTAGAGGGTCGGTTAAGGGGAACTAGAGGGTCGTGACAACCACGATACCTTTGTGGTCCTTGGTATTTGTAAATATTGCGGCGGTCTCCTTCTCGACCACTCAGGAAATTTAGTTTCGCAGAAAATAGCCGGAAAGTTATGTGACGACCACCTGAATGCTATAAAATTCCTTTCTTTAAGCACGTTTCGCGCTGTTACATTGTTTCTAGTGTACGAGTGGCATCTCGAACTGAAGTTAGTAAATAAAACCTAACGAATATTTTATACTCATCTAAGGGTTTTCAATACAAATATACGGGGTGTTACGACTATAATTGGAAAGTTAAAAAAAATTGTGAGTGAACCGCTGCTCGATTCGCGCTCAAACTTCACACAAAGGTTGCATTTTGTGGTATATTTTGTTTGACACTGGTAACAACGAGGGCACTTGCCTGCTTATTGTTAAAAAAAGTAAAACCATTTTCGCCGATGGGAAAATGGCAGCCGAGGAAAATGGCGGTCTCAGGGTCCCAAGGAGTGTCGAGTGCTTGGGACCCTGAGACACCTAGTGGGCGGCTGCAACAAATCTTCCCTAGAACCCCCCCCCCCCCCCCCCCCCCCTCCCTTAAAACCTCCACCTTTCTACAGAGCTTTGGGAGAGACCCTTGGCCAGCTCAGGCCTCGAAGATCAGCTGCGCCTCATCGAAAGGGCTATCGACACGGCCCAAGATCGAGGCGTCCTCGAATCTCTGGAACGTTTCCTCGATTTAATTAAAATTTATTCTCTCTCTCTCTACAAGCGACCATTACCACTGCTTGCGACCTCACTAAGCTACTATCTTTCCTAGAACCCAATCACTGCCACCTGTGGCTGAGGTGTCATTAGCAAGTTGTAATCGCTGATCAGTGAGCCCTTATCCTTCCTTCTAACCAGCATGTTAGCAGATGGAAAGTGTGGAGAATGGCATCCCTTTAAACGGTTTACAGTGGAGGCTGATGCCGACGCGGGACATTTTTCGACTTCCAGCATTGTTAATGATCTCGTGTTAAAGCTAAAACGCCGTTGAAGCTATGGGGTAAGTAAAAAGCGTAACAGACCAACCAATATATTTTAAATGTGAAATGTTTCCCTCGCCGTGCGAAAATACGTGCGCGTGCGCGCGTGCATGCGTCGGCATGTGATGTTAGCAAAATAAACAGCGGGCGCACAGGATGTCTGCTACCCAGATACGTTTCCTGCCCCAAAAAGAGGCTTCCCGCTTGCCAGTAAACTACCTGTTTGCCTGCCTACCAGCCAGCCAGAAGATTCCGGCTGGGTTGGGGGATTTGGAGACGAGGGGCGGCCCGCCGGCAGGTGGGGTGGGGAGCTGGTAGGGCGCCAAGCCACTCCACGGAGACACTCGAGGATACCAAAAAACGATGGTGGAGTGTGGACGGACGGGGCAATGGACATGCTGCAGGGACGCTGTCCATTGCCAGAAGGTGCTGGCGAGAATGCCACACCAAGGAAGATGAGGAGGAGGGGTCGGAGGCAACGGGGCGCTGCCAACTGATCAGGAGGCTACACGCTTGCCTTCCACAAGACTGAGCCAAGGATACATCATTTGGAAACGAGGTGCGGCCCGTCACTCGTCGGCGAGGGGAGTGGATCCCAAGGCGGTACAGCGACAATTAAGTAGAGCCACATTGTAGAGCGCAGCTTTTAAGCGCCCGCTCCCGTGGTTTCGCGTACTCCCTTAGAGTCGCCCTCGTTGTAACCGAGACAACGAAAAGGCCACCAAAGGTAGAGTAAGCAGGACAGCGGAGGATAAAAGTACGGCGAAAGTTTGAGGGGAAGGGCCATGTTCGCCGGTGGCGACGCGCAACGAGATAACGACAGAGTATAGCGTGCGCAGTCGTGCGTTCGCTGATGGCGCGATAGGCTTCCTGGGACGCAGAAGCTATGCGCCGTCGCTGAGGAAGCTGCAGTTCGCGCCGCACTCAAATTTCGCATTAGCGAGTATCGTAATTGTCAGCCTTTTTATTTGTTTCCTCAAGAAAACTGCAGGATATGAAACGGCGGGTTTCTGAGCCAAGAATAAAGTTAAAATAAGTTCTACAAATAAGTGAAACGAAATAAATAAAAATAGACTTGCGGCCATAAAGACTACTGATTTCACCTGCACACACACATGCAGCCTTAAGTGTCCCAGCGAACCCTTTATTAGATGCAACGCATCTCATGCTCGCCCCTCTGTCCTTTCTGCGTCTGTCCGGCGTTGTCCGCACAGCTGCGCCTCTCCTCCTCTCCTCTCTCCGATAGCGAACACTCTCTCCCAAACAGCTGCGGGTTGGCGCAGCGCGCTCTCACTCCGTTGCTAGGCGCCGGTGGGCGGCGCTGCGCATGTTCAGTACTCTCTCTCTCCGCGCTCTCCTCTCCTTCGGGCGCCGTGAATATAAAGCGGCATGCCGCGCTCCGACGGTCTCAGTCGACGGTTGTCCCCGTTACGCTTGCGCTAGCTCTCTCGCAGTACTCGATTGATGCAATCGTCCAGCCCCTAACTCTGCACTTTACGGACCACAAGGCACTCATTCTCGTCTGCAATAAAGACCGTACCTGAGCATACGTGTACTGCATGTGCATTGCATAGTGAAAATGAAAAATTACGCCCACCTCCCCTTCGTCTGAGAATCCCCAGCGTAATCAATACGATTAAAAACGCCAATGGAACCCCCCATGAGATGCGTTGCATCACACCAGGGTTCCCGCGAGGGGAGGAGGGCGTAATTTTTTCGTTTAGTTAGTGTTGTAATCGATGACCTACCCTAGAAAACAATTTGCAGTGGATTGTACAGTTAACAGGACTCTTCAACGCTTTCTATAAACGTTTTCACTCTTTACGTCGCTTCTGGAAGCGATGACAAATTTATAGCCACTGCAAGCATGGGGCGGCACTGCCGGTGATTTGCATGTCGCAGGGGATACGCCTTCGTTTCTGCTTTATTTTGCGACCTTCTTTTTAAATTGACTATGAAGTGCGTTCTTTTGCTGTAATTTAGGGAAAGCCGGCAAATAGCCGGTACACCCCTGTAATGACGTAATTCCAGCGGTCGAAGAACGCCGAAACTGGGAAGAAGAGATAAACATTCTGATCAAGTTTCTAAATTCCCTGATGGGCATAGAGCAGTAATTTTTGGCTGAGTTACTTCGCGACCCCGTAACATTAGTACAGGATGTGTTGGTTGTCTACGTTCTGCAAGCATTCAAGATTTAGAAAAAAGTTGACAAAAATGTTTAGGGTCCCTTTGCGCTGACCAAAGCAAAACATTTCTACAAACAAACGTTCATTATGTCTTCGTTTTTATACCGACGTCACAGAGAAACGAGAACCCAGCGCACAAAAAATAGCAAAAAAACTCACGCCTTTTTTTCCCGAACCCGTTTGAACCCGTTTGAACCGGTTCGAACCGGTTCGAACCGGAACGGAATGGTGCTCCGGAACAGAACCCGAACCGAACCCGAAAGGCTTGAACCCGAACCTGAACCGAACCCGAAAAAAATAACGGTTCGACACCCTGCTCGCTACTCCAAGGAATCTGGTTCGGTACACCTCGCTTTGTCAGGGACGTTAGCGGCTCGGCTGCCTCCGCGTAGTTGTTGACGTACTCTCGGTAATACCCGCAAAGGCCAAGGAGGCTTCGAAGCTCCTTCTTAGTCTTTGGTTGTACGAGACCTCTGATTTCGGCCAGCTTTTCCGGATCGGGACTTTGCGTTCCGCTGCCCACTACGTGGCCGAGGTACTTAATGTGGCCCTGAGCTACCTGGCACTTCTCAACGCTCGCCTTTAACCTCGCGTCCGTCAACAAGCCGAGGATAGTGTCCACGTGCCTAAGGTGTTCCTCCCATGAAGAGGAGAAGACGGCAATGTCATCCAGATAGGCCGTGGCGTAGGACCGGTGTTTGGCGAGCAACGTGTTCATCATCCTCTGAAATGTTGCTGCCGCATTTCTGAGACCAAACGGCATGATGCGCCACGCGTACTGCCCGTCGTGCGTGACGAAGGCGGTTAGGTGCTGGCTCTCCGGCGCTACCGGCACCTGCTAGTAGCCCCTCCGCAAGTATATGACTGTGATAAACCTCGAGTGACCCACCTTCAGGATCAGCTCCTGGGGTGGAGACATAGGGAATGCATCGCCGCGAGTCACCGCATTTAACCTGCGGTAGTCGATGCACATTCTCCATGACCCGTCTTTCTTTCCGACGTAAACGACCGGGTGGGCGTGATCACTTTGAACTGGGTAGATGAGGCCCAACTCCAAAAGTTCGTCTACCTGGTGGGTGACTTCTTTCCTGAGCAGCTCCGGAACGCGGTAAGGAAAAGCCCTCTTCGGCTCATAACTTCCCTGCAGCTCGACTCGGTGTTGCCCCACCGCGGCGAGTCCTGGCGTTCCATCGAACAGGTCGGCGTGTTTTGCAAATACGCTTGCAATCTCAGAGCTCTCTCGCTCGCTTAAGTGTGACAACCTCTCGATCGGCAAGGGGAGGGTACTCCGACGTGGGGGCATAAAGCGTGGGGCACACTCTACGTCCCCAAACTCGCTATCTTCATCGAACACTACCCCCACGTGACTGGCGCGACAGTAGTAAGGTCGCAGGCGGTTCGCGTGCACCGCCGAAGTTCTCTTTTCCCCCATGTCGAGACGGTATGAATGCTGCCTCTCCTGTGCAACAACCGTGAATGGGCCCAACCATCTCGGGGCCGTCTTACGTTTACCCTCCGTGTCGAACAAAAGGACCTGTTCGCCGACGCTGAACGTTTTGTTACGCGCGGTTCTATTGTACGCCTGCGCGTAGCTGCCCTGGCGCGCGCTCGCCGTGAGCCCCGCCACTTCTGCCGCTACCTCTAGCTGCTCGCGCAGCTGCCTTAGGTATTTCGCCGGCTCCTCTTTTAATGTGCCCGGTACGGGCAGTTCCCCTGTCCAACTGTGCTGGAGGATCGCCAGTGGTCCTGTGGGGTTCCTGCCATAAAGCATGCGAAACGGGGCGACTCCGGTTGTGTCGTGCGGAACCTCTCGGTAGGCCCACAACAGGAATGGCACTACCTATCCCAGTTCCTTGGACCCTTCTCGATGACGTGAAATAGTATGTTCTTAAGTACCCTATCCCAACGCTCCACCGTACCATTGCTCTGCGGGTATCCCGGTGTCGAGAAGCGCGGCGCGCAGCCCAACCTTTCCGAAAAGCTTTGTGTCAGTTGTGACGTGAAGTTAGTACCGTGGTTAGAGCATATTAACTCAGGGATGCCAGTCCTGCTGAATATTGTCAGGAGAGCCTCGCAAGTTGCTTTCGCCGTAAGTGACCGCAAGCACACGACTTCGGGCCAGCGTGTGCAGAGGTCCACCAGACAAAGCGCATACCTGTGGCCCCGACCTGACGGTACGTCCAGGGACAAAGCGCATACCTGTGGCCCCGACCTGACGGTACGTCCAGGGGACCGATGATGTCAACGTTTACTACCTGGAAGGGGTGGTCGGGCGTTGTTAGGGGAACAATAGGGACCCGGTCGCTGAACCGTCTATCTGCCCGGATTTGGCAGCCATGACATGTTTGGCAGTGATTGGATACGCCTGCCTCTAGGCCAGGCCAGAAAAAGCTAAATTTTATCCTAGCCTTCGTCTTTTTGGGGCCTAAATGGCCTCCCCATAGTGACTCGTGGGCCAGAAAGAGTACCTCCTCGCGTCTCTCTGAGAGCAGCACAAGTTGCGTTACCTTCGCGCCGGCTATAGTGTCCCTATGAAACCGCAACCCGTGAGAGACAAACATGCCGGCTTTCCCTCTTTTCGCGTCGGCCCAAGCTTTCTTTAGGCTGTCATCAGCCAGCTGAGACGCCAGCAGCCTTGCCCGTTAGCCCTCAACTTCGACTGCCTCATCAATCTCCTCGGCCGGAGCTTCAGGTGCCGTCTCTCCCGTAATCTCACACACGGCAGCCGCCGGTTCCGAGATCGCCCCGGTGCCGACCTCGCGGTCCCCACTTGAGGAGGCGAAAGTTTCAGCCGTGCTGTTCGCCTCCCGGTTGGGGTGACATTTCGTCAGCAGCTCCCAATCCTCTCTCGAAAGCAAACAGTCTAGTCCCTCGGCGAGATTCTTGGTGACAGCACAGATTAGCTGCACCTTGGGGCCCCCGACCACCGACACGGCCTGCCTCAAACACACAGGCAGGCTGACCACTCTCGCGTTAACCGACTCGCCAAATGCTGGAACTAGCCTAATGGTGACCGATGGCTGCATACGTTCTGTGGGACTAGACTTTCTCGTACCACCGTAACTTCGCTTCCCATGTCGACCCGTCGCGGGTAACTGTCTTGCCTGCACAGTCGAGTTCCACGTGCTGTAGTCTACACTTTCTCAGCTCATCAATGCTTCCGAGCGCATTTACCTCGGCCACGAGAATTCGCTGCCCCCCACTTCTGAGGCCGGCATCCTGAGCCTGCACTGCACTTGCGTTCCTCTACTATCACTCGCTGCACGTGCGCGCTGCGCCCTGGGTTTCCTGACTTCTCAGCAATTTAGGGCACAGCCGGATAATGTTGACCCTCTCCCTTATAGACGCTACACATGCACATTCGCTTGCCACTGTTGGTATGCGCGGAGGTACTTGATCTCTACGCACCAACACGGAGCCTCTCCCTTGGCCTGCTCGAAGGTTTGCAGCACGTTAGCTATCTCTGGCGGCTTCAGCCACGCCTCTGCTTCGCGCAGGCGAACGTACTCCAGTCCCTCAGCGCTCAAACTGTTTCTTAATTCTATCGGCCACATAAGGGCCACTACCTCTCTTTGTTTCGACCTTCCTCGATTTCAAGTAGTAGTCAAACTGGGTGCCAACGACGGGAGGCAAATTGCGACCAGTTTCGTCGTTACGTTTCGCTGCCTTTGCAAATCGGTCGAGTATTCCTGGCGGGCTTAGCCTAGCTCCTGCAAACACAGCCTTTTTTACCACTTCGTAGTCATTGCACTCACTGTCCCCGAGTCCACGTAACATGTACCTCACCCGTTCTGACAACGCCGGTACAACTAAATGAACCCGACTCGCCATCCCAGATAATTGGGAACATTCTGCCAAGAATCGTAACTTTCTTTTCCTGCCCCGCCAGATTTGTCGGTCACCGGCAGAGCTCTCTCCTTCCAGAGCTCTCTGCTGTTCGGTCCAGTGCGCAAGGAATGGAAGGTCCGGCTTGGAGCACCAGTGATCCACATCCAGGGCAACAAATGGCCCAGTAAAAGTCGTCCATGAATATGGGAAGGCGCGTACAAACGTTAACAAGACGATAAAGTGGTACAGTCGCGGAGGCCCGGTGAGTGCACTGATCTCTTGCATTTTGGTGTTAGAATGAACACAAGAACTTTGCCCTGCAATAAGATAATGATCGATTACAGTAGTATGGAAAAAATGACGTCATTTTTAATGCACATATAAGATATACGTGATTTATGGAAGCGGATGCTTGGGGTTATGTGTATGAGAACACTAACCAAGCGTAAAGTTAGACATCCTGGTACTTTCTTTCTGTCGATGGGCTGCGCTTGCATTTCCACTGATCTTAAGGCTTTGACGCGACTCGCGAAACCTTTCAGTGACACACAGTTGCCCCAGCTGTGCTTTTCAAAAATAACTAATATGTTTAGTACAATGTGTGGGAGAGTAAGATCGTCACCCGAGCAGCACCAATACCCCTTTAGCAGCAACACAGCTCTCACAATCTCAAGCCCTACAGAAACTACACAACTCACTTCCAGTTTAGGGGAGAGACGTCCCCAGCGGCGCACACATTTGCCCTTTCACAGTACAAGGCATCGGGACAGAGCCATACCAGTGGACGCCTATCCTGAAATCTCGAAATAACTTTTTTCTGTTATTTTAACAGTGAAAGAACAAGGTTACATCTCTTTTTCTGCCAAATTACAAAAAGCGCAGATAACAAACCACACGGATACAGAGGAAACCGGACAAGCCCCAACTTTCTACTGGTCCTTTCTAATTCGTGCCCGTGGCGCTTATATTTGCACCTTTTCAGCGCGTTCAGTCATGAAGCAACTAGCTCGAAAGTACTTATCGCAGACTTACATTCTACACTATGAGCGTGCGGTAGTATATTAGGTGGCTGGAGGTTTGAAGGGATATATTTGTTGTGAACAGTAATTTCAATGTTCTGTTGCCTGCAGCTGGTTCGTTTAAAAACCAACATAAATGTAAAAAACGATAAATAAGAAAATTAATGGCCTTTATGCGCACCCGCAACCATGTTTGGCCGCATTTTGGGCGAAACAGTGGCACCAAAAAAGTGTTCAATGCCGCATCCTCGACTAATGATGTAACAATCGCCACATTGAATACAACTCAACTATCGATTACCCTTTGTTTTAGCGCAAGAAGTCCTATGATGTACGAATAGGGATAAAATATTGCAAGGAAGTTTTTGTCCTAACACGCTATCTGGCAAACATGTAAAGCAATGCAGGATCTGTCATTCACTGTTTAATGTAATCTGTTATATCGTACACACTTACAACCGGTGCGCTTGACAAAATACACTTTGAAAACATCGGCCATTCTACCAAAAAAGTCAAAAGGAGCAACGTATGATTTGTCATTCACTGTTGCTAAAGTCTGTCGCATCATGTACACTTACAATCGGCATGCTCTCGACAAAATGCACTTTGGAAGCTTGGGCCCTTCTACGAAGAAAGGGAAATTAGTGTACGTACTTGATCTGCACTTCTACAGATTGGCTTTCGTCTACTGCTTGTGAAAACTTCATGCAACCTTCTTTCGCTTCCATCTAGCCGTAACAGCATGGCGGCTGCAAAATTTCAAAAGTGGTGAGCATGTGACGAACTTGTTCCATTTCTACAATCTATACTCGCAAAAGCAGCGCAAGGTTGGCTGCCAGGTTCAAGCCATCTAGCACCTGGTATCGTTCTAAAAAAAAACATTTTTTTCAAGAGCTCATAGAAAAAAAACCTGTTACGGTTCAGTGAAAGACACGCACTCGTGTGCGCACACGCCAAAATGGAACGATCACAACAAGGAAACCTTGAAACAGCAGTCGCGAGGCAAATCCGCACTTCGAAGTAAACAAAAAAGCCATTCAACCAGCATGTGCGACTGTCTCGGAAAGCGCACCGAAAGCGAGTGCTCAGTGGCATAGACCTAGCTCGCGAATGCCGTGAAGTCCGTGCGATTTAGTGCCGTGGTTCTAAAGGGGCGATGAACAGGGCCACACAGCTGCTTGCGAGATCGTCTCCCGAGTAGCATGAATATCTCCTGCAGCCGCGACACAGTTCTCACACAAAAGCGACATTGTCAACCCCTACAGAAATATCACAACTTATTACAAACTAAGGTGAGATACGTTCCTATAAGCACAGCGTAGGTTCTACCTTTTCACGGGTCAAGACATGCTAGAAGACAGCTCCAAACCGACACCTATCTAAACCACAGTCAAAAACCTACAGCCACTGTGGGCCTCCAGTCACTTTCATCCAGAAATTCTGTCAAATAAATGGTAACACAGCGACCACCGCGCATGACCTCCCACATATAATGTCAAAATGAGGGAGAAAAACACCCACAATAGACAGCAAACACACACAGCCCTAGGAGATTGTGCTGCACAGCCCTGATTTCATACTCTAACTAAGCCTCGTCCAGGTAGATGGCCGAAGAAGTTACCACGACCTAAAATCTCCTCTCTGACTACCCTATGTGCTCACTATTTCTCGGCAAAGTCCTTTTTTTGCAATCCACTTTTGCGCAAACAAAGTTCTTCCCTGTTTCGGCCCCTTTTCTTCCTTTCCCTTTTCTCTCTGTCTCTCTCAAACAAATTATGTGATCTTGAGCGCCAGTAGTGACTCTCAAGCACATTGTGACATTACCTGTGCCGAAATGATCAGATGTGTTTTATTAAAAAGGAACTCTTACATTGACGGAGTTGTCGGCGCCCAATCAGCTCATACTCCTTATCGAAAAAATAACTGAGTTGCGGCTAATTTAGTCAAATCAAAATATCTAAAAAACATTTAAAAAAATCACACAGACACGAGAGCACTCCCCATGGCGTAGTGATTGGGAAAGTGCATCAATGTCTAATTTTCAAACGTGTCATGATTGCCATTATCAATTCTCCTTGGCCTCTCTTTTTTCTGTTCTCTAAGCTACTGCGACTACAACCATACCGGCACTCGCATCGCAAAGCAAATACGACATTATTTGATCGGGAGCGCACATTATTATTCGATAATGATTACTTCTGTAAATAAAATGCTGAAATATTTATTTTAATGTCATTATGTGTTCCTATCCCATTTCTGACCCGAATGCCAAAACGCATTCACTGAGTCCACCTTCAACGTTTTCCTTTCGCGTTTTTTTCCTCCTTGTAACTATGCCTAGGCACATGCCCGCGTATGCATCGCCGAGTAAACACAACATTAATCCACCACATCACTAACGTGACCAGGCGGCGGGCGGCGGCACCCCGCACCTTTTCTTATTTCCGCAGTGAAACGTAGACCATGGTGTCTTAACCGCATCTGTGTGGTTTAAACCACCTGAACATAGTTAGTGGGCCGCTGGTCTTCGTATCCAGGGCCCCTTATACCGATCACCGTCCTTGGACATGGCGACCGCAACATTCACCGAATATTTAGACATACTGAGACCGGACAAAAGGCTCACTAAAGAAGAGCACGCTGTTGTGCCAGAGCGCCCGGCCGAAATGCGTTGTACAGGGCGACGCGCCGACAGAGGGGCCGATTCACGCCTCATCTAAACCAGACCGAACCGCCCGCGGTGGACAGGCTGAAACCAGTTGAAACATGCAGCGCCGCGCAGTCGCTTCTCCTTTTGCATCGCAGTGCCTCAGCCGAATCCTGCATCGGGTGAATGACCGTCCACCGACATGCTGCGACTGGCCTGGAGGAGACCTCACGGAGACGGCGTGGGCGTCAGACCTCCCCTTCTCCATCGTCGCGGCTCGGCTGACGCAACCGCTTCGCTACCATTCGTCGGATTTCAAACTTCAATCAGCGAGAGTGCTCTACTCTGTGCCGCGTCGATAGCGGACGGAGCAAGGCAACGTCGCTACACCGGTGACTGTTCTCGGATGGCGAGTCGCAACAGTGGTGGCTGCGGTGAGCGGGCACAGTCCCAACAGCGTAGACAGCGTCGGGATGGCTGATTCCCAACATCGGTGACAAGCTGGGATTCAAGTCACAACCTTGAATTCAGCGCTGGGATGCCCAGTCCCAACAACACCTTCAGGAGACTATACACAGCCACACTATACCCACACTGGTTGAACGACACTGCCGGTACACCACGCTATATTCTTTTTGACCGCACTGCCGGGAGATGGCGGACGGTTACCACATTGTATGGGCATGCCAGTACACACTCACAGTATGCCCAGTCACAAACACGTCAAGGGAGCCGTGGGAGGCCACCCTGCGCAGGGATGAACCTTCCTGCGAGCGATGGCTGGTAGAGAGAGCCGCCGCGGCGTTGGAAGCCAGTGAATTAGGATAACCACCTTCTTTTCGCTCTGTTTTTTTAGACAAATATATTTGGAACCAATCCACCGCTGAAGCAGCCAGACGAGCCAGTGTATATTACTTAGAAATATAGCGCTAAAAACGATACGACATGAAGAAAAGACAAACACTGCGCTGGCAGTGTTTGTCAGCGCAGTGTTTGTCTGTTCCTTCCTGTCGTACCGTTGTTAGCGATGTTTTTCGAAGTAGCATCATGCACCAACTACCCCGCTTCAGTTCACTTGTTCAGTGTATTTTACTGAACCATACTGTTTTTCTTAATTTAGATATAGAAGCATTGCATAGGACATCCTTAAACATCCTCAACACCTGGTGACCTGAGCCCAGTTTGGCGTTTGCAGTGGCCTGGCCAGCGTGATTTAGTGGGCGTCTACCTCCCTCCCTACTCCCCCTCTTCCCCAACCAGTGACCTTCGGCCCTCTCTTTCCTAATAAGAGAATTTATCGTCATCATTATCGGTCGTGTTTGTTGTTCTTAGTGCCGCTAGAGACGAAATGTTTCGTTTTCGTTGCGCTTTTATATAGCCCCCCTACAACTCAAGTTTAACTCAATTGTTCATTTAGTCTGAATAAAGCACCAATGAAAATGAAGTAAATTTTTAAAAACTCTGCTGGTTTTGGTTATGTACCTATGTTCAGCCTAAAATGTGCCAAAGGTTTCATTTGCGCTCAACAATGTGTTTCGGTTTCAGTCGTTTGAAGACGATCTGACGGTACTTTTTTGTGCAGGCTCCTTGTTATGGCAGAAGATGCCTTAAAATGAAAGAGTTTTAAAGAAAAGGCGACGCTGTGAGGGCGACCACCAAAAGACGATGCTAGAAGGACGACCGCAAAACGTTCAAAGCCAGAAAACCTGCGGGGCTTCCAGAGATATGCTTCGCATGTACGAACCTTTTGTGTTGTTTACAAAGGTGCTCACTAACGCTACGCTGCGAACTGTAGTATTTTCAAAAAAAAAAGAAATAAATTCCGACCAGATCTTTCTTTTTTTTAACACGAAAGTGTTTTATTCCCGGATACACGAAGATTTCGCTGACGTCATATCCGTCACCGATGTGACGCCAGTGCAACGAAGCAAACGGCCTGTAAAGGGTCTACCCTTGCAGGAAGGGTCTTCTTGTGGGGAAGCAACCTTTAGTATTAAAGAGTACGTTATACTTAGGGTTGTTCGTTTTCCGGTTTTATATTTTAACACGAAAGTGTTTTCTGCCGCGATACCCCAAGATTTCCCTGACATCATATCCGTCACGGAAATGGCGCCAGTACACCTTTGCCGAAGCGACCCGTCAGCAGGACGTCGCTCGCAAAGCACACACACAAGACATCCGTCGACCCGCAAATCATGCTCAGCTACATATTTCGCTGCACGTTTCACTTTCATGTTTTACTAATTTTAATGACAGAGGAATCAACCAGTTTTTTTATATTTTTTGCCGTGCGGCGTATGGAGAAAAGAAATCGACAGTAGGTAGAAGAAAGAGAGGGCGGGTGCAAAAATCACATGTAGTCAGGAAATTGATGAGACTGGACAATTAGAGGTAGGTATGGCGTCCGGTCTCGTGTAAAAATTTCAGCAGCGAGCAGTAGTGGTCTTCTTGCACCCACCGCTTCAAGTCACCCGGTTTATCGCACCGAAGACCGGACCAAAGATACCTGGACTGAGGTGAACTCACTCCACCGAGTGACGGCTCAATGACCACCGTTTGCTCTATTAAGCGTTTATTCTCTCTCCTCGGGCCACTTAACTCTTCTGACGTGCTTTGAAGGCGAAAGTCTGGCGGTACTTTTGTACTGCTACATCGTATTTGTGCGTCTCTCTTTGGTTTTGTTTTTGCTCAAATTACTTGGATTGGATTCTTTTCTGCTACAGCGTGTGTGCGCCTCTTCCTTTGCTTTGTTTCATGATCCTTTATTCCGAAATTTTTAGGAAGAAAACTTGCCACACAGGCCACAGGGCCATCATAAACAGAGTTCCGTGCCGGTGGGATGTAACAGTTCTACTCACGCGAAGGCAAGTTTTACTTGTCACACTGCCTGCACTGCTTTAGCGTTTGTTCCATCACTGGCAAAACACGCATGAAGCGCAGTTGGTAGCGCGTTATGTGTTTTATTTACTTTTTCCACCGACAGCTATTGTTTCGGCGGACAACAGTGGTTTTTGAAGTATGGGCACTCAAGGCCTTTCGCCTTAAAAATTGCCACTCATTCTTTTGTTTGCAGGCGGATGATCAGCGAAGCTTTGGTCATCCGCCTTTGAACGTTGGTATAAACTCAGTGTGACGACAGACTTTTTTCCCCTGCAACTGCAGGTGCAGTCGTGTAGCCACCCCGGCCCTTACCGTAGCAGTGGGGCCGTACGGCTTTGAAAATTAGCGGTGATTACAACGGCAACCGTACGGCGGCGTTGTCACGCTGGCCGGCCGGCAGGGGTATTCCGGCGGACGCCTCTTTCGGCATCAGCCTACTATAAGCAGCAAAGAAACGCACATACACAAACGCGCCACATACCGAATGCCTCCCTCTTCAAATACACGTAGAGCCTTAGGATTGGGCTCTATCATGGACGATTCCCTCCCGCTTGGGAGAACCGAAGGAAACTAGCCACGCATGTGATTGCAGAGCGGACAGAGAGAAGAAGCACTGCGTTTTTGTAGCGTGAGACTTACACTGGCCGAGGTTGAGCAGTTCCGCGTGGCTCCTGGGACAGCCGTGCTGCGCATGCGCGAGGAGCAGTCACGTCACACGGCGCACAGCTGGCGCGCCGGAGCTTCCAGCCGCCGCGCGCGCCTCGCCGGTCTGCGCATTCCAGAGGAGTGACGTCATAGCCGCGGCAGACGCACTGGCGCCGGCTCGCGGCCAACTGTGCGCCTCCGTTGCGCAGTAGCCAAGCCTGACGCTTTAAGGGACTCGTGGCCCTTAAATAAATAAATAAATATACATGTGTTGCATAATGCGTTTACCGTATGTGCGTCATTGAAGCAGCAGTAAGCATGATAATCAAGCTAATCCTAGACAACCAGGAAAGCTAAGAATAACCAGCTGAACCTTAGCTCACGCTACGTATATCCTGACATAGCCGAGCTAAGCCACTTCTAGGACTCTTCTAGTTTTTTGTTGACGCAGAAGAAAAATGCACGGAACCCTCGCCACAGAGAGCATCACTATAAAACTTAAAATCATTGTATTAGTGAATAAAACACAATACACGAGTAAATCAAAAAGCCAGTACTGCTGAATGTTGGGATAACTATACAATCTGTTAGGGGTTGCTTGATCATACTATTCTCTTTCCTCTGGATAATTTAGTCTGGATAATCAAGTCTAAACCGAGCATCAGCGCCGGCTCCGCCGCCGCCATTAGTAACCGCGGCCGTGCAGGCGGTCAGTTTGCAGCGCTGCATGACGAGCGATACCAGCTCGCAGGCACAGGGCGCCTGGCAGGAACAGGGAGGCACACGGCTGGTGTGCACGGGGAGCGATTGCTGCTCCCTCACCGGCACGACGGGTTGAGGATTCCTGGCGGGGAAATGCTCTTCGTCGTCGCTTCCGAGAGGCGAGTGGCAGCTTGGTCGGCAAGCAGTGTCTCGGACGTCACCGGCCTCCGCGCAGACCGACATTGCACGCTCGCGGCACGCTGCTTTTGACAGGCTTTCTTCAGAACGAGTTCCACGAAGTCGCAGGCCCGTCTCGGCTCCCAGCTGCTTCCCAGCACTGTGCAATAGAGCCATGGCATTCCGTTGTACAATCAACGAGCGTTTAAGCACTACAGTATTTTTTAAAGGGGTCATAAAGACAAATTGCAAGTTTGGTTCGTTCAAAAGATTGCCTCCTTAGAATAATGCTGACACCACTTTGAATGTAAACTTCGCTCAAATAGGCTATATTATGAGGAAAAAAGGTAATGGCCATGCGACCCACTAGCTCATTTCCCGCAACAGAACCGATGATGTCATACCAGCCCGCTCTGCGGTTGGCGGAGGCCGGAAAAAGCCAACGCAAATTAGGCAGAACTTATAAGTTTGCCGAACGAGCTATTCGCGCTTAAATTTAGGGCATATTCTTTTTTATATAAGTAAAAATGGTGGGACAAACAGTGAAAATTACGAAAGCACACGTAAACATAGAAGTACCGATGCGTACTGCTGTTGGTACTGCGCGTACTATGGTTCGTTTAGAGGCACTGCTGGGCTTTGGGTTGTCTCAGACGGCACTAGCCGATTGACGCAAGCCCACGGTGGCTTACGTTACCAGATTGTCGAGCGAGCAGCATGTTTTACGAAACGATTATTTTCTGCATAAATACGAACAAGCCAGGTTTTTAAATACGGCCACAAACAAACCAAAGGCAGGAAACGGCTTGCGACGGTGTGGTGGCGCCATCTAGGTGGACAAACAGTAAAGTCGTACACCCTCAGAAACCACCACCCAAGCCAGAAACCAAACAAGCACAACCCCTGCGACATTGAAGAATTCCTGGTAGGGCCCCACCACACCCACAGAACTCAAACGACGCATACCGGACTTAAAGAACCAAAAGGCCACAGGCATCGACGGCATCCCCAACGAGTTTATAAAAGCGATGAAAACGAATGCAAGAGAAACCCTGCGCCACTGCTTCAACACAATCCTGATACACAGAAAATACCGCCCAAAGTGGAAAGCAGGGAGGGTCAAACTAATATTCAAAGGTAAAGGAAGCAACGAAGATGACCTTAACGCCTACCGGCCAATAACAGTGCTAAGCAACGTGTCAAAACTGCTTAGCTCAGTGCTCAACCGCAGACTACAAAGCTTACTGTGAAACCAACAGCATTTTAACAGAATCCCAAACGGCTTTCGACGTACCGCCGCACAAGTGGACCACATCTTCACACTCACTCAAGCAATGGAAATGAAGCACGCAGACAAATCTCAGCTCTATTTGGCCTTCCTGACATGGAAAAAGCGTATGATTCAATCCCGCACCAATAGCTGTGGGGAAAGCTGGAGTGAGACACAAGTAGGAGCCAAATTTATTGATATTATAAAAGGACTGTACACAGACTGCACAGCCGTGTACAACCCTCCACGACCTCAACTCGGAGGAAATCAAGCTGACCGTGGGCCTCAAACAGGGATGCCCACTGTCACCTACCCTGTTCAACATCTACATAAACAACTTATTGAAAACGCTGGATGAAGAGGGCCCAGGACTGAGACTATCCACAACCACAACAGAGGGAAAAGAAGTGTATACAAAAATCTCAAGCCTGGCTTTCGCAGATGACATCGTGCTAATGGCAAGAATCAGGAAGCGGACCTGCAACACCTCTTAGACATCTGTACCCGAGTGGCAAGGGAAGACAAGCTTACATTCAACCAGGCCAAGACAAAATTGGATGGGCTTGAACGTAGACACCACCGTAAGCCATACTTTCCTGCTCCAGGGTAAAAAAAATTGAGCAAACTTCAACATATAAGTACCTGGCGTAACAGTAACCGACCGACCAAACTACCTGGAACAACAAGAAAAGTCCCTGCTTGCCAAATCTAACCGCTTAAAAGGCCGTGTTTGGAATCTGGCAAGGCACTCGTACAACCCCTACACAGTGGGACGCACTCTCTGGAAGGCACTTGGGGTACCAGCAGTACCTACGCAGGGGACGTGCTGGCCTACTCCACCCCAGCAATGAAGTGCCTTGACCGCCACCAAAATGAACTGGGACGGTGGCTACTCGGAGGAAACTCAGCCACGGCAACAGCAGCGGTCACAGGGGAGATGGGCTGGTCCCCCTACGAAATTCGCGAAGCAAGGTCCAAAATCCTGTATGCGGGGCGCCTGAAATTCATGCCAGAAACAAATGTGAGCAAACGAATATACCTCCACCTGCGCTACAGAAACATCAAGACGCACTGGATTAGGAGAATCACAGCACTGGAAGCGAAATACGGCCGGGACTCCAAGCGACATGAAACAAAGAGTGCAGCAGCTTGGGACAAAGTAACGATAAAGGAAATACAGAAGCTAACACAAAAGCCTGGAGAGCGGAAGTAGCAAAAAAGCAAAGCCTCACTCTGTACGCTAAACACACTACAGAGCCACAACAACGGCCGTTCTACCGCGGAGACCGAGAAAGCGGCCTATTCTTTCAAGCTAGAACCGGGTCGCTGCTTACACAACAGCGCCGACACGAACTGTTCGGTCTGACCCGAGGTGCCGGCTGTGCGGAGCCCCAGCGAAACAGTGGACCACATCCTCTACGAATGGCCCCAAGATGCCCGTAGACGTCTCGGCAGCCAAGGTCCTAGCCGAAAGCTTGGCTCTGAGCGGGAACTCTACACAGGACCGGGCCAGAGAGGCTGTGCTCACGAAGCAACGCCTCCGCCTCTGGGAGCAGCACTGCCGGCACGCTGACGCCGACAAACTCTGCGACGCAGCAGCTAGCCAGCAACGAGCGGCCACAAGCCCCAGAGACTGCAGTGCCGATTAGACCAGCGAAGATACACACTACACAGTGACAGTGTCTTCGATGAACATGGGAACTATTTGGCACACTCGTACGCGAAGCAAGCACACGGACTACGAAGGTCAGCCTGACCCCAATTGAACACGCCGCCGACTCGACATGGCTCGGAGCGGATTGGGAACGGAGAACACCGACCGTGCAAAAAGAAACTTGAATGCGACGAACAAACTGTAAACTGACACTCTTTCCTGTGGCGCTACCTAGCGCCTGCCCCGCATCAAAGGGGACTAGGAACTTTTACTTTACTTTACTTTACTTTTACTAACAGTCTCCGCTCTACACCAACTTTAGCTGAAAGACCTGTTCTTATGATAAAATGCGAACCTCATTGAACACACGTTTGACGTGAAAATAAAAAAAAATTAGCTTAAATTGAATAACTTCACAGTGAATAAAGCATCGTTGCGTCCGGACAAGCGCTGGGGGAACTTTAGAACACGAAATCTTTCGAATAAAATTTAGTGGCCCTTCCACTCTGTGAAGAAGGATGACAGCAAAGCTGCGTTGCCGAGCCTCAAAGTGAGCTTTCACTCGGTCGTAGTCCAAGGGGTGCACGAAGCAAAACACGTTTGTTTGTAATTTGCGATTGAGCATAGTTTCTGGTTAATTCAATGAATTAACTTTTGATGAACTAGAGTTTTCTTACGGTGGACAAACGCAACTGGTGGAACTGCGTGTCTGCCGCTGCTTAAACTGCTGCCGAAGAGTACTGCCCAAATATCGCATTAAAGGAGCCACGAAGACAAAATACAAGTGGGTTTATTAGAAAACTGTTTCCCGTATAAAATGATACCAATATCATCGCACTCTCGAACCAATTACAAGATTTAAGAAAAAGTATGAACACGTCGACACCCTAGCCAATTTCCCGCAACTTTTATAATTACGGAACCTTGTTTGTGAGATTTGCGGCCGCCTAACTGACTGTCGGACGAGACATGAAACTTTCGATAATAGGCCTCTAGTTCCATTTGACCGCATACTTGAATGCTAACGTGCACTACGCACTGAAGTTTTTATTGTTGGGCCCGTATGACGTCTTCTTGCTCATAACACGTGATTGTGGCGCAAAATTTGAAAGTTTTAATACACATCTTGCTTTATTTCTCGTTAAAAAAAACATCGTTTGGGGCGTAATGCAGCTGAGTGAGATAACTGAAATCCGAGTTTCTTTACAAATTAAACGAAGTTGTATTTTTCATTACATGGCTCCTTTAAGGAGTATACGTAATTGCCAGCCAATTTTTTAAAGGAAATATAAGCCGTCCTGTATTAAAATATGAAGGCCCTAGGACCTTTTTAATTTTTTAAGATTTTTTTTCCATGCGCCGGGGGTATGGCGCGCAGTTTTACGATCCCGGGGATTCGAGTGGGCTCCGCAACGTGGCGGTACGCTCGCTAGCGATTCTTGTCTACATCGCACTGTTACCGGAGACGATCTGCTGGATCGTAGCAATAGACAGCTTTGCTGTAAAAGTAACTGGTATTTTGTCTTCATGGCCCTTAAGGCTAGATACGGCAAAAAGTGAGGCAAGTTGCGCGTTCTTCCACAAGATGGCGCGCACGCTCTGCTCGCGCGGTAAAATTGAATGGAATTAAGAGGATAGGCATTGCAGTAAACATGGGAGGAGCGAAAGTGGGGTGGGAGAGAGGAGTGGGAGAAGACTATATTGTTTAGACGACGTTTGCAGCGGAGCAAGCAGATACGCGGACAGTTTTTGGAAACCCAACCCAGGACCATTTATGAACTGGCGAGGACGTTCCTGTTGCCTCCTTGCTCGCTTCGTCAGTTTTTAGGGGTAAAAGTAGGGCGTACGTTGTCACGGTTCAGAAAACGGTCACATGGTACCGAGGATTCGCTAAAAGAGGCGAACATAGTTTTTTTTTTTTTTTTTTTTGACAGCCGAGCAAAACGCGGACAATATTTCACTCCACACCGCGGTCTGTGGTGGGGAATGAAAGCTGATCATGAAAGGAATAATACCGCACTGTGGTTAATCTTTCCGCCTCATCTCCAATGGACGATATAACCGTCGTCACTGCCGCGGAAACTGAATTATTACCGGATGAGTGCTTTTTACCATAAAGAGGTCTGCCGCGAAAACAAAACAAAGCATGAATATAACTGCCTGGTCGCTAAATCTCGCTGGCCCCACTTATCGAACTCACTGGAAGCTATGTGTATCCCATGGCGGAATAGCTGTGGTGTGTACGGCACACGCCTTGAGTAGCGTCGCACCTAGCTCCTAGCATGTTGTTGCGTCACTGCAGCAACAACATACCTGTGCTCGCGCTCCTGTTCGCGCCGATCCGAAGACATCTGTTGTGTTCTTACCTCGCACTTGTTCCATCGAAAGACAAGTCACTTGGCTTGACTCTTCCCAACCGCGTATTGGTCTGGCTGTATCCGGGGGAAGCCTCTGCGCCGATCAGCCGGTGCGTAGCCACCGAGCGCTTCGAATTCCGGACAGACTGGTTCACTTCACTCGTAGCCACCCGGCAGGGGCCGCACTTACTGCCCCGTCCCACTGGAATTGACTCGGTGCTGCTTGAGAGCATGGGACTCCAGGACCCGAATCGGTCTTTGCGGCTCTTCCGTGCCCTGCAGCGCGGCCCTTTCCGCAAGCTGCTGTCAGAGTCGCCGCTGTTTGAGCCGCGCCAGGACTCAGCTGACCTCTTGCGCCGTCTGCTCTGCCGACGAACGATTCCGTCTTCTAAGTCGCCGGAATCACGAGTCCCCTCGAATGTCGAGCTCGTAGCAGTTTGCGATAGCGACTCGTCTGAGCTTGACGTTGATGCGCATTTCCGAGGTCTCTTGGGAGGCACTCGAAACCCAGGGCTGACCGAAGCGCTACGACTCCTGGAGCTGCACGTGGAACAGAAGCTGCTGGAGGCGTCGCGGTGTCTGCGATCCCTCCAGGCAGCGCCGAAAGCGGATGGCGGCTCCGCGCCAGCCATGGTAGGTGCACCACCGCGGACCGCCGCTTATTTTCGTTCTCAACCTTGCCGTGACGGTGATGATTATTAGGATGATGATGTTGATGATGATGGGATGATGATGACGACTTGAACCCACACTGGTGCATACGCTACTCAGGAATTGGCTACGGTTCGTGATTATTCACGTGGGGATTAAAGGGAATCTCGAGTGCAAGTGTGCGTGATAGGGTTGATTGGTAGTTCATAGTACTTTTTTGTGTATTTACGTCGTGCAGTTTGTTCATTGTGCACAGCACTCTTTCTTCCCACTCCCCTCTGCAACGTTCTCAGTGACCGTAAGGGTATTCGAAAATTAAATAAATAAATAAATAAAAACATAAATAAATAACTTATGAATAATAGCTCAAGTATAACTAACGCGAGTTATCAAGGCATTGCACTTGGAACAACCCAGCAACCACGCTCTTCCCCTACTGACCCCCACCCCCAAGATTAACTGGGATCCCCCAAACAGATGGTGCCTACAAAATCATCTCTCCAGACGCGTTAAACCGCCGGTCGATGTCGACGGAAGAACTTGTATTTCCTCCCTAGCGGAGAATCAGGCCTCGGTGAATTTATGGTTTTTTTCTCTCCACTTTGTGGAACCTTTTTGTCCAGAGGCCAGGGCTCTCACAAGTTAATAATTTCAGGCGATACTGGCAGCACATCACACAAATTCGAGGATTAGCGCAATGAAAGGCGAATGTCAGTGTCAGTTTAAGTTATTATTGAGGCATATTATCAGTCTATCACGGCAATCATTGATTGGCTGTCCGACTGAAATAGCCAATCGACGCCTAAATTCACAACAGCTTGCATAGTTGTTGTTCTTGTTGACAAACGTTTATTGGAGCGTTTATTGTGGGAGTTGTCTACAAAAATTCAGTGCACTGAAATTGATTGTTGAGTTGATCGATCGATTGATCAACCGATTTATTTATTTATTTATTTGTCTATTTATTTATTTATTTATTTATTTATTTATTTATTTATTTATTTATTTATTTATTTATTTATCTAATTCAAATGAATGTTCCGCAGCTTAATACATGGGGGAGGGGGCGGAACATTCAAGCGGTAAGCAGAAGTTAAACCTTTTCCTCACGAAATTCTTTATACATACGTTTGTACAAACATTTACATTTCATCTATACTACATACATTTATACATACTTTAGCCAACACGATCTTCGTACGGGGCTTCTCGACTGGTTCCACCAAGCTTCCAATTTATTGCGGCCGTCAGCACAGCAGATAACGCCCCGTGCGGCGAAATGCGCGTTGACTGTAGCAAATCCATTTCACTGAATGAAAATTTTGTCGTCCAGAGCGAGATTTTGATGTTTGTAAACAAAAAAAATATTCCGACAAAGTTATATTCACAGTATGTTTGGAAAAGGGGTGAAAACGTAGGGGACGATGTGCGGGACTGCTCGTCGTCTGGCAGAACGGCCAATTTACAATTTAGATACAGTCGAGTACACTTATAACGATACGGTTTTTAACAATATATCGGATATAAAGATGAACAGCTATGGCACCGTCAACTTTTGTATTCTTTCTATGGTAAAATAAACCGTTTATTAAGTTACTCCAGTGCCACGATATCGGATATAACGATTGAATCCGGTTATATTGTGCACCAAAAGTGCAACAGTTACGACTCTAATGACGCGTTTGCGCAGCGTACTCAGGTAGTGTTTTCGTAGGAGGCCCAATGCGTGACACAGTCCCTCGGGGAACTTTGTTTCCGCCAAGGACATATACCTCAGCTAGGGGAAGCACCTAGGAAAAGCACCTCTTGGAAAAGATTTGCGCTAGCTTCACACGCGGCAAACAATTAAGGGTTAGCGAATATGGCTTCTTTTTCGCAAATTAGTAGTAGTACGACCTTGCTGGCATGCGAATAAAATGTTTCGAACTCTGTTCTGTCTTTTAATTTTGCAACCCGCTTATAACAATTAGCGGTTATAACGATGGGATTTTATTGGCACTTGGATATTGTTATAAGTGGACTAAACTCTACTAACAAATTGAAGGGGTTCCACTCGCCGATCGGCTCCGCATAATATATAACACCTAGGGATCTTCAACATGCGCCTAACTTTCGACACGCTGGGTGTTCTCATTTTTCGCCACCATCAGAAAACGCCCACTACTTTTATTTCAGTTATTTCAAACACACCACGCAGATTGCACAATACTGCCCTGATATTGTTTTGTACCTCTGCGAGCAGTCTGTAACATTATTCCTTGGCTGGCCCGAAAATGGTGATTACGACGTTCCTCGTTCAAAAAATGCCCTTTTGACTCTTTGCGGAGAGCATACCTGGCGTCGTATTTCCAAACGATTCGCTGCACAGAGCACCCACGTGACATGTGTGATGTCACTGCGCGTGCTATTCTTTGGAGCGCCTGCTAAAAAGATCCCACCATTCGGGCTCTGTGGCTTCGATGTGGGGTACTGAGCACTAGTGTGACGGCTTGCGTTCGAGTCCCAACAGGCCTATCTCTAATTTTTTATTCCCATTGCTTACCTTTTTTTCTAAATTTGATTTTTTAACACAGATTTGTGCTGTTTTGTTAATAATAGTGATTTGGTATGTTTTACGTCGCTTTAGGTTTGGGGCGCAGCCAATAACGACATTTAATTACCGTATTGCATCGCACGAACAGACATGTCACGTGGGTGCTCTGAGCAGCTTGGAAATACGCTACCTGGCGCCATCCATTCATAACTTTGACTGCGGCTTCGACTACACTGTGTGTGTGTGTGGTGGGGGGGTCCATGTTTCATCTACTGTCACTAAACAACAATGAATTCTCGCGAATTTTAATGCGGCCATGGAAATATTTCACTTGTGCCTCTGCTCCTCAGGAAACAGTAATTTCGCCTGCGAATCCGCTGGAACGAACATTCGCACTTGCGAAGTTCGCAATGCCTGGAATCGTCGTCTACATGGGGCCTGCGAACGCCGCGATTTTCGCATTTCAGATGCGCCTTGTTTGCAGACTGAATTAAGTTTGCCACCAGCAAAGGTTGTTGTGATTTTATCAAGGGTGGTTTTATTTTACTTTGTTGGCAAGTTGTTTCTGCCTGGTTTGCGGTAAATATAAGTTTATTTGCGGTTTTATATAAGAATCGCCTATTCTTTATCAATATACGCACACACAGCAGAGAAGACAAACGTTTAAGTAGTATATTATCTCTATGGTTTAAGTGTGCCCGCGCTTTTGTCGCGCTCATACAAGCAACGCCATCTGGTTTCCAAGCGTGCAAGTGGTGCCGAGCTGTGCTCCTATTGGCCGCAGGTCCGGCTCCTCAACGCCGCACACGCCGCATGAGCGGCGTTTGCTCGACCGCTTCAAATGTTTGGCACTTTGCCGCAGCAACGAAAAAATGTGGTTTTGCCGCACGAGCGGCGCCGCATCAGCGAATTCGCAGGCGAAATCGCTCCATGTAGTACGGCGGTCATGTTAGCCCTCGGCGAAGTGGCAGCTTGGCCCGATTGGCACGCCTTGCTCCGCCCTTCGCATCATTCCGGCTCTACAAAACTGTTTCGAGCCGCTAAGGCAAGCACGTGTACCAGAAGAGAGCAGTTCTTCTCACTTTATGTCATCCGGTTATCGTCCACGTTCAGAAACATGCACAAACCTGGCCAACAACATTTTTTTTTCTTCCCATTTCTCGTTAAGCTCCTCCGTAACAGGGTAAAAAACTTATTCGAGTAAAGAAGCAACCTTTGAAATTTCTTCTACCGGCTTTATTAAAACAGACATTGTTTGTGAGCGCATGTTATCGATTTCATATATCCAGCAATTTTACCTGCACTACAAAGTGAATATACTTTGCCGTTACATGCTTATAGATCTAATCTCTGCGCTGAGTACAGCGACATGCGAATGAAACATTAATTACAAATCTTCATAGATATCAGAAGCTAAGCGCGGCTTAACTGCGCGTTGTGCGGCCGCACGACCGCATGATTTCGTACACGTCATTTTACAAACCATTACACGCCTCTAAACATGCTGTATTTCCACATGTGCCTGGACAGCCGCAACAAAGAAAACATACCAGTTATCAGCCCAGAAAGCAGGGCAATTTATCACAAAATGACATCTGAAATAACACCGAATCTTCCCGCGATCAGCTTCTGGTCCTGCCTCGAGCGGCGTACTGCAACGTGCAGCGGGGCCCTGAATTGTGGAGCACCCGTTAAAGCGCCTTTTCGACCCACCACAATCCCATCATCGGCAGACAGGACATGGGTCGCTTCGAATATAATTTCATCCATCTCTGTTCCCCTCTCATGTAACATTGTGCCAATAACGATGGATTCATAATTTTTCCTCGGTGTTCAAAGGGCATCAGTCGATGGCGAGGCGCGGAAGCCTGGCGGCGAGCTTTTTCTTGGCGTCCCTGGTGACGAGCACGGAGCCCGTGAGGGAGATGGCCCTGAGGTCGCTGTGGTGGAGTACCAGGGCGTCCAGGCCGGCGTCGGTGAGGAGGAAGCAGCGCATGACCCTCAGCGTGTGCAGCCGAGGCATGCGCCGGGCCACAATCGACAGCGCCCCGTCCTTGATCGGGCAGCCGGACAGGCTCAAGGAGCGCAGTTTCGGCATGCACTGCACAGGGGAAAGGGCGGCATCGAAAGGGTCATCACCAACTGCTGACGCCTCTTATGTGAGCTTAACTGAAGTATAGTAACCGCAAGGCTGGATACTAGACAGCTTGCCAAAAATGGTCCCTGTACTTTGTACAGTCCACAGCTACGAATAGTGGCATTCAAGAAACACCAGTCTGACACGATAGAGCAATGAACGCTAAATTCCTAGACACACCTGTTGACCTAATACACAAGAAAATTGCGTTAAATGGGAAAATCTCGAACGTTAAGCCAATATACCCGACCACTGCGGTGGGTGGCGTCGGTCGCCTCAACCGGGCTTCGCACGCTCACAACTTGAAGCCGTTATGACGCGCCGAGAGCATCAAGGTACCGCCGCCGAGATTAGTTACAACGAGTCTGAATGGCAATACGACGACGGACGGGGCCGTACAGCAAAATGCAGCGTGTTCCTTTCGTTGTTCGCTTTAGGGACAAACGAACACTAAAAGGTTCGTGAGGAAAGTTGGGCTAAACATCCAAATCGCCCTGGAAATCGTGTAAATTCAATACCCTCTAGTCTACGATGCGCGCAAATGCAGCCACAGGCTTTGCGTAACAACACCAATAAAACGGCACTACATGGCCGTAACTTCTTCTTCCACTCCGCGAAAAATATCCACGTTAGCTTTGTTCGTTGAACCGTGTTGTATATGTTCAGAATATATTATTGTACCACCATAATATCTCATGAACAGTAAACAATTATTCATGAGTATCATTCCGCACATCCCCACTCCACATTTTTGTCCTCATTTCTGATCATGTTTGACCACCATAGATAGAAGAAGCACAATTTCGTGTGTTCTGACTCTGACCTCACGCGTCGGATGCCCATATGAGGAGCTACCTCCTTGTGTTGTTTATATTTTGCGCTGGACGTTAAATACCAACATTTTCTTCGATTGATCGATTGATTGATTGATTGATTGATTGATTGATTGATTGATTGATTGATTGATTGATTGATTGATTGATTGATTGATTGATTGATTGATTGATTGATTGATTGATTGATTGATTGATTGATTGATTGATTGATTGATTGATTGATTTTTATGTTTAACGCGCGGACGCTACACAGGCGATGAGGCGCGCCGTAGTGGAGGGCTCCGGATTAATTTCCACCACCTGGAGATTTTTAACTTGCTCCATAATATCGAACGTGCGGGAGTTTTCCCTTTTCACATCCTTCAGAAAAGCGGCCGCCACGGCCTGGAATCGAACCCGCGTCCATGGGTTCAGCAGCACGCCTTACGCGCTGAACCACCCCGGAGTATACCTGCATTTTCCTACGCAGTGAACCCAGCGTTACCCAGCCGTTCCTGGTACCGCGAAAACATGATAACGTCGACTTTTTGCATAAAAAAGCTGAATCCAACTTGGTTTGGTGACATAAACTGGTTAAGAAATATATAATATATTGTTTAAAAAGGCTCTTGATAGGAAACGCAAGTTGGATGCGTCCGAAACGGCGTCAGTTAGAATAACAATCACATTAAATCTATGGCACACTGCAAAAGATTTGGCTAAATGAAAAGGAAAGCGGCAGGACGCGACTCACCAGCAATTTCGTTTCGGTGTATCCATGCTGTCATAAGGACTGTGTCCTGCTACCGAAGTCTTCTGATAACAGCTACACCCGGCGAACATGATTGTTCAATTTTAGTCCTTCTTCTGGTACTACTCTGCCATTTTAACAGGCTTATTTAGTTCCAGCGGAAGATTAACACGCTGGTTGCTGTTTTTCTTATTTTCAGTGATGTCATTAACCGTGTATAGCGGAAATTTTGAAAATTTGTCGACATTCGGAAATATGTTTTTCTCAAGACAACATAAGCCAGGTCCAGAAAGACGAAAAGCCACGCATCCATATCGAGCTATCTCAAATAAAGTGTACTGCGTTCTCCGATTTTTTTCTTTCAGCCGTACGTGACTGCTACTTCGTTTAGATTCGAAAGGAAAATAATGCTTGTTTTCATTTTTATGGAAACGAGGGTGGGGAAACAACGGCAGTGCGGGTATACTTACCTGTGCGATAAAGCGAACGGCGCCTGTCCCGGCGCCCGTAAAGCCGGCGTCGAGTTCGATAACGTTGAAACGGACTCGGCTCCTAGTGGCGTAACTCCAACCTACGCCGGTAATCTTTCTGCAGCCTTTGACGTTCAATACTTCCAGGGATCCCATCCGCATCAGATCCTTCACCACTAGGTTTGTCAGTCTCGTGCAGTGCTCCAATCGAAGCCAGCGTAGTTTCGGCAGATGGTCCGCCAACACTCGGAACCCCGGCGTTGGTTATTAACTTGCACATTGTAAGGTCAAGCTTCGTCATGTGACCCAGCGTCCTCGCAAGTTTGGCCAGTCCGTTATCTGTGATAGGGTTCCCCTTCAGACACAGCGTCGTCAGTTCCAGCAGCCCGGGTCCCAAGTCAACGCACGCGACTCCCTGGTCATCAATGAGAATGCAAGCGCGAATTTCCAGTTTTTCTAGCGATGATGGACGTGTGGCGAGGGACCGTATGCTCTGGTTAGTGAGATTTTTGCACCAACTCAAAACCAGCCGCTTCAAGGTCAAGATCTTGGAAGTTGCCTCGACCACCGCGTCGGTGACTAAGTGGCATATTGAGACATCGAGGGTGACGAGGCGGATCGACTTCTCAATCAAAAAGCACAGGCCACTACTGGTCGCATACACGCATCTGGCGAGCGTCAAGCTCTCGAGCTGATTGGCGGGAGAAATCGTTAGCGCCCGAAGGCCGACGTCGCTTATGTCACTCCTCGAAATGTCAAGGGCCTTCAGCCTTTTCAGGCCCCCAGCCACGTAGGCCATTGAGGGGTCTTTGATGAGTTCACAGTAGCCAAGGTCTAGCTCTTCCAAATTGGGCATGAGAATTGTGACGCACCAGATAGAGTAGTCAGACAGCCGCGAGCACATCCGCAGACTGAGGCTAGTCAACGACGTATACCGCAGCGGCTCTAGCGGCGCCCCCTGAAACTCCTCCAGCAACGCCTTCTCCAGCGCCTTGAAAACTTGGTCATTCAGGGTGTTCTTGCACGGGGACAGATCCAGGGACTGCAAGTCCGGAAGAGCTTGCCGCAGCCCGCAAAGCTGCTCCGGGGGCCACCCACCTAGGGACAGCACCTTTACCTTGCTGATGCCGCGCCTTCGGATGCAGTCTAGCCCCGGCCCGCTGTTCTCGGGCAACCGAACTCGGGCCTCGTAGCCCGCCCACATCCAGGACTCTTCGGCTATGGCCTTCCATGCGCTGCACAGCTGGGCCATACGGCCTCGGCCGGTTGGCTCCAGCTGGCTGAGAACCAGCCGGATCATTTCTGGACTCCCGGCCTCTACGGAAGGATCCGCTATGGATTGCTGTGACGGCTGGGACGGCTCGGTGTCCCCGGGAGGGCCGTAGTGAGTGAGTGCGCCGCCCATGGCTGCCACCCCCGGGTTCTTCTTGGATGGTTGGTTGGTCCAAAAAAATGGCTCGTACCCACTCAGGGGGATTGGCCAGGAAATGGGCGCTAACTGAGAGAAGAGGAAAAACTGTAATTTGGATTAAAAGAAGAAAAGTGAATAAATACAGAAAAAAGTTGAGTATAATCGGGAGTAAAAAGATAATAAGTAAACTGCCAGAAAATAAGGTGCGGTAGCAGATAGAGCTCACCAAATACAAAATCAGCACAAATGAATAAGGAAAGGATTGGCCGAAGGACAATCGTGGAAATTATGTAGGAAAATTAAAGAAAGAAGATTCGACAGTGAAGGGGAGGCAGTGAGCGGGAAGGCAGAGGATACAGGCGCAGACATGTTTTTAAGAGCAGCCCGCCATCTTGAATTAGCGGCTAGCACGGTAGACGGCGTAGATTCAAAGATGAATGAATGTACAGCGCGGCAAAGATCCCCGCGGCAAAAACCCAGTACTGTCGCCCCGAATGATAGTATTAGAGGAAGAGTGATTGGGTGGGCCAATTGATTAAAAGGTTTTCCAAATATCTTTTTCATATGAAGGCAAACCGTCGGCAGAAGAGGAGGAAATGTTCTATAGCCTCTATATAATTCATTGCAAAATACACAAAGGGGTGAAGGGGCCAGATCACAGCGGTACAAATAGTAATTTAAATTTGGTACGCCACAGCGAAGGTTCTTCTGTTTCACGCGAAAAACGTCAGCGCGAGCAAGCAGTACTGACAAAGCCCACAGGCTAAAGTTTTTCGAGAGGTTGGCCTGAATCGTTTAGAAAAACGTAAAGAAATATGGTCGTCACGATGAAAATCATGTAGATGTCCTTCTTCAAACAATAAATATTTTACTAAATCGGGAAATTCTCGTCTAGAAGCAATGGTATGAAGCCTAAGCATGCGAGGCTGACAAAACAACCTATAACATTTAGAATGCCATAACCACCTACTGAGAACCAACTAGCCCGCCTCTTAACCTGCGGTAATTATTTTGCACGTCCAAGCAGCGCGTGGTCGTTTTGGGGAGGAGCAACGTGCAATGCAATACGTCATGGGTAAGGACGATGGGAAATTCGATACCGCTTTCATCTAACGAGGAAGACAGTTGAGACCCAGAGCATGTCTCTCTACGTGAAATTGAGCAACTCGGTGTTTACGATTGGTTTGTTCGAATTTGGTTTATTTAGAAGTTCGAGTAGCTCAGACTAAATACCAACTGCTTCGACCACGTCGGAGGGGCGCAATCCGATAAACGTTGGCTTCAGAAAGCGAGGAACCCGGGTTCAATTTCAACCAATTAAAGAAACCATTTTTTTTTTTCTTCTTTCATAATCGTCATCATCAAGTGGCCTCCGATTTTGTAAAGTTGACTTTCGTGCTGTGCGTTTCAGCAACGACACCGCCTCGGAGAGACAAAGAAGGCTTCGCTTTAACATATTTTCTGCTGACCGGAAATCACGTTAGGTGATACCGCAGGAATGTCAGATGTATAGCACGGCCTTCCGTCGGGTGACGCGCATCGTCCTAGCTGCGACGAACAGCAGTTGTTGGAACAATGGTGCTCACGATGGACGCGTGGACGACGGTGAGAGATGGAGTATGGTAGAAATGGGTGGCTCGACTGGGACAGAAAAAGGAAGCCGTGGGTAGTTGTCTTAAAAGCGATAGCTAGAGGCCAAATCTGCTTGGTATAAAGCCATAGCGCCGCATTTTGATGCGATGTTTTTTTCTTTTCCGGCTTTACGGGGGGAGGGAAGGGTTCTGCTGTTTCTGCTGCTTTCTGGCCGGGTTCACCGTCGGGTTTTATGTTCTACCATGTAGCGCTGGGCGGAAAGGGGGCGTCAAGGGAAGCCCGAATTCATGCGTGTGTCACGTTCTTTGCGCGTGAATCTTTGCCAAGGAGATTAAATAATTGGAGTGTTTGTTTTTACGCCTCGTGTTCGTCGACGCACTCGCCGCCGCGGCTTACAGTTCTGAAACATAAGCAACCACGCTAAGCACAATATAACTCTAAAGATGCCCCACCCAAGTTCATTCCACCCAGATATGCCACGATGACAGCTTCGCGTAACTTCGATTCCCACCCCTGGGTTGGATCCGCCATTTTTATTAAGTGCGGAGCGCTCTTGGGGCTCGTCTTGTCATCGTATACCTCTCTCGCTGGACCCAAGTAGAGCCACACGGCCTTCCGTCGTCGCGGCTGTCGTCTTATTTTTTTTTTTTATTGCCTGGTTTGGATCAATGCATACATGCAAAACATCAACAAAATTACACCACGTGAAAATGCACTAGCACATACCTTGCTAGTGTTTCAGGTTTAAAAAGGCGGTAGCCTCGCCACAGTCTCCGGCACAGTCACCCACTCGGGTGGACTAGGTGAGCCGCCGCGGAAGCTCAGTGGCCAAGGCGTCGCGCTGCTGAGCACGAGGACGCGGGTTCGATTCCCGGCCGCGGCGGCCGCTTTTCTGATGGAGGCGAAAAGCAAAAACGGCTGTGCGTACGAGATTTCGGCGCACGTTAAAGATCCCCCAGGTCGTCAAAATTAATTTGCAGCCCTCCACTACGGCGCGCCCCATTGCCTGCGTTGCGCCGGCGCGTTAAACCCTAGTATCAATCAATCCGGTGGACTAGGTTCGGCTTTCAACACCTCGACTACGTAGGTGACATCCTCGCAAAAATATTCCCTCCCTGGCCTCGCATCTACTCATTGTATTGACGGGCCATGTGAGCCTTCCATATACCGTGTAGGGCCAGTAATATTACGAAGTCGTATGGAACACGCCGTTCATTTTCTATGGCTAAAAACCTAATTCCATGACTATCCTCTTTCTTTAAGGTACGCTGTAACACGTCCTATAGGAAGACCCGGTCCCAACAATCTATGAACACGTGTTCGATCGTCTCTGGTTTTTCGCATGGGAAGCAATCAGGGCCCCAAGGCACAAATAAAGTTTTCTCAATCATCTATGTTTTTACTGGTAGTACACCCACGTGTAATTTAAAGAAAAACGATTTAGCATAGCCACGGGCTGGCATTCTTTTCACGCGCCGGAGAACATCTTGTCCCGGCGCCACATGGTATAAGGACCTGTACAGGGGGGATTGGTAAGACCATTTCCACGAGATCCTTATACATTTCTTATACATTTCTTTTTCGGCACATGAGATAAATATTCCAAGGTGAAGCGGGCACAAAGAAACCTTGTGGCATCAACAACTTCACGTAGGTAGCCATGGATTCCACCTCCATAAACACAACAGGAAACAACCAATTCGGGCAGCGCTGCACCCAAACGAACCTGACACACTGTCCCCAAAAAATGGTCGCGTACATCTCGCAGAAAAAGGAAACGGTATACTACTTGGCGCAAGAATAAGTGCTTCAAAAAAAGTCCCCCAGAGCGGACACGACAAAACAGGTTTGTCCGACTCGTTCGCTCTCATGTTACCCCATAAAAACACCCAAACACACGGTGCAATATTTGTACATCGGCACGCCCGCAGTGTAATACCTGCAACACGTACCACAGTTTGGATACGAAAATGAAGTTACAAACAGCCGCACGTGCAAAAACGGTTAGTTTCTTTCCACCTAACTTTTCTGCCTTGTCCCGTATCTCGATTGGTTGCCTTCGCCAGTTCGCCCGATAATTTTCAAGCGGGAAGCCTGAGTATTTCGTGGGCGTGGCTACCCAGTTTATTAGTGCAAACAGGCTAGGTTTTGATTGCCATTTACCACGCCAAAAACAGACACTTAACCCAGTTAACGCTGCTACCGTTATATTTGCAAAACCTTTTTAAAATATCAATACTCTCGTTTATGCTACTTGTATCGGATCCGTACAAAACAAAGAGATGCCATCGGCGTAAGCAAGTAGGCGCACTTGATGATGAAAAACTTTATTGTCGTCTCTGTTCAGACGGAGTCACGGCTTTCAGACGGCGTTCAGGAACCCATGGGCCCTGGCGGCGTCTTCCGCCAGCTGGACGACTGCTGCTCGGACATCGGGTTGGGAACTAAGCAGCGCGGCCTTCCATTGCTCGTGTCTTGTAATGCGTACACCTTGTGTGGGTGTCTCTGATTTACTGGGACCCGCCCAAACCATGTGTCGGAGCGTGGCGGCGGCGGCGCCGCACCACTTGCACTGATCTGTGTATGTATCAGGAAAGTTGCGGTGACACAGGGCGGGGTGTGGGAAGGTGTTCGATTGTATCCTGCGCCATGCAACCGATTGCCTTCTGCTAAGTGTTCGATGAGCGCCTGAAAGTGAGCGTCAGCCCAATCTGTAATGCTGGGTAATTTCTTCATATGTCAGCCAGCCTCTCCCTCCGCCCCCGTCGATGACGGAACGTTGTCTTCGAAGTTGGCCTGGTAGCTGAATCCTCGGGCCGCATCGTGTGCCATCTCGTTTCCTGGGAGAGACGAGCGCGCTGGTGTCCATATCAAACGGATATGCCGTAAGGGTTGGATTGGTTTGCTTTGGATTATCTTGGCTGCAGCTTTGGATATTCTTCTTCGTGCATAATTTCGTAGTGCGGTCTTGGAGTCGGAGATAATTGTCGTGGCCAACCTGCCCGGAACGGCCAGAGCAATGGCTACCTCTTCCCAATTTCGGGATTAGCCTCTGTGATGGAGCATGATGCGACCGTATAGCCTGCTGGTTTACTACAACAGCCACTGCCGCTCGTCTTCTGGGGTAGTCCGCCGCGCCAACCTCTGAGTTGGAGTGGTACTGCTTGTGAAGTGCCGTGGCTCGGGCCAGCCGTTTTTCTTGATGGTGCTCCGGATGCACATTTTTTGGTAAAGGGACCACACTGAGGTGCACGCGTAACTCGTCCCCAAGCAAAATTTTTGTTCCGTGTTGGTCTGCGTAGGAGATGCGGAGAGATAAGATGGCTCTTCCGGTGGTGCTTCCGGCTAGTTTGTTGTACTGTGCTGTGCGATGGGCTTCGACGAGTTCATTTAGTGTGTTGTAGATGCCCATCTTCATCAGTCGTTCATTAGAGGCCGAGATTGGGATGTCCACTGCCAACTTGATGGCTTTGCGTATAATACGCTCCACTTTTTCTTTCTCTGCTCGAGTGAGCTTGATGTACGGAGTGACGTAGGTAATTCTGCCAATAATGAAAGCATGAACGAGACGTAGGATGTTGCCCTCTTTGAGCCCATGGTGACTGTTGGTTATTCTTGCAAATAGGCTGCTAATTTAAGTATCCGTGTTTTGCAGGGCCTGCATTGTGACCATATTGGTCCCCGTTTTCTGTATGCGCAGACTGAGAATGCGTATACACTCTGTTCGAGGTACGGATCTTCCCTGTAGCTGAACCTGTATATCCGGATCATTTCTCGGTCTCCGACCTGCTGTGGCGGGTCTGTTGAAGAGGATCTCTGACTTCTGAAGCGAACACGTAAGTCCGCGTGAGGAGACGTAGTTTTCAAGAATTTTGGCCGCCTCTTGTAGTCTCTCTTGAATGTCTCCGTCCCTGCCTCCGGCGGTCCAGATTGTTATATCATCAGCGTTGAAGCTGTGATGCACGTCAGGGATTTGTTGTAGTAGTTGAGATATTTTAATCATGGCCACATAAAATAGAAATGGCGATACAACCGACCCCTGTGGGGTGCCACGGCTACCCAGACTTATAAGGTCAGGTTTGAGGCTCTGTACAGAAGTTCCTTTGGGACAGAAAGTCGGCGATGTAGTTGTACGCCTTGTTGCCCACATTTAAGTCGCCGAGAATCAAGTGGGGACACACCCGGGTTGCCGATTATTTGATGTTGAAGTTGTAACATCACGTCTTGCGTCGATAGGGAAGACCGGAAACCCACCATGGTGTGCGGGAAAAGCTGATGTGTGTCCATGTGGCGGTTAAGACGGGTCAAAACCACGTACTCCACCAGCTTCCCGATTCAAGAGGTCAGTGAAATAGGCCTCAAGTTCTCTAACACTAGAGCCTTCCCAGGTTTGGGAATGAGCTTAATTAGGGCACTTTTCCACGTGGGGGGAAGGTTTCCGGCGTCCCACACCTTGTTCATGTAGGCGGTAAGAGCCTGTATGGACGAGTCATCAAGTTTGGGGATTACACGATTGGTAATACCGTCAGGGCCTGGTGCAGATCGCGTGTTGAGGTGACAGATGGCCTCATACACTTCTGCTTTGGATATGGGTCTGTCCAGCTCGAGGTTGGGTTTACCGGAATATGGCGTAGATGGTTCTGAGGGGGCAGTCTGAATGTAGGGGTCCTGCATCTTTTGCAGTAATGCGGTTCCATCTCCTTGATGCGTGTGTAGAATACTCAGTAGGTTTTTACGCTGAGTAGCGCGTCTTCCGTTTGGGTTTAATAGGCTCTGATGGTGTGCCATGTTTTGGGGGCATTATCTGCACCTGCATCCGATCACACAGAGTGTTCCATTGTTGGTTGGTGAGTTACTCGGCGTGTTTTCCGATTTTCTTGTTGAGTCTAGCGAGCCTTCTGCGCAAGGAGAGGTTATACCGCTGCGTGCGGAGCCTCTTCTGTATACTGTCTTTGGCCTCCCACATGTTCAGGAGTCGTGAGTATATTTCGTTAAAATTATCCTCTTCCGGTACTATTTGCGTGGACAGGTCAACGACATTTTGTAAACCTTGAACCCATGTGTCCAAGTTCTTGATCGTGGGGTCCTCTTCTTCTGTGTCCTGTACCTGCCTTAGTTTACGGAACGTGTCCCAGTTTACTATCTTGTGCTTCCGGCCGGTGGGTTTAGACGGTCCTGCTGTAAGCGTAGTCTCCAAGATGAAATGGCCACTGTCAAAGTCTTTAAAGGTGTTTGTTCACGTAGCACTTGAAGAATTATATACGAGTGTGATATCAGGGGTGGTGCCTCGCTGGACACTGTAGCCTCGCCTCGTTGGTGGTGCCGGATCCGTCAGAAGTGTCAAATTGAGTTGTTGTATGGCCTCCCACACTTTGTTCGGCCTTGTGTAGCCCCATGCGGGGTGTGGAGCATTGAAGCCGCCAAAATGACCAACGGGTGTCCACGGGACGTGTAGAGGGCTTGGTCTAATAGCTGCGTGATGTTGCGCGACTGTTTGGGCGCGCTGTATACAATCTCTAGACGTGGCGAGCAGATGTAGGAATATTTTTTTTAATACGTATTCAGGGCCAGGGCTGTTGACATACAGTTGTTTGGTTGGTATGTTTATGTGCAAAAGTTGTTACCCGCTGCTTTTGTGGGGCGTCTGTGTCAGCTGCGGTCGAGTGGTACGCTTTATACCCTGAGAGTTTGGCCGGAAATTCTGTTCCTTGTAGGGCGATTACATCTGGCATTGGCTGTGAATCATGATACGGAAACTTTAGGTGTTGGTGTAATACTCCCGTTTTGGATCTGTACCCCCTACAGTTCCACTGCCATATGCGGTAGCTGTTATTACGTCTTGTCGTTACCATGGCGAGCTGTGTTTTTTTCAGTCTCGTTCCTGTTAATCGTGGCGGCCTTCACTGCATGGGTACGAGCGTAGGGAGAGGCCGCGCGGGACATGTATATTCCAGGGATGTTACCTTCCTGCCAATCGTCTCTTTGAACTTTGCGAGAGCTCCTGCCAGGGTGGTTACCATGTTGGTCAGCTTGTCAAATCTCTCGTTCAATGTCTTTTCCAGCTTGCTTTCCAGTAATTGTAGGTCGTTGTGTACTATTGGTTGCTGACTGGACGTGTTGTCCACGGCTCGTCGTTTCGGGGGGGGGAGGGGTCAGCTCTGAGCAGTGTGTGACGTGAACTGCGGGCGCCGTGGTCGGAGTTTATGCAGTGGTTGTGCTACGTTTGAGTTGTGCTATTTCTGCCTTGAGCTGTCTGTTTTCAGCAAAGTCTTGATCGAGTGTAGCGCGTATGCTAGCTAATTCGGCGTCTGCGATACCGGTTGATGTTTGGGAGGGGTCTTGGTGAGTGTGGCCCTGCGAACTGCCCTTTAGGGAGGCCATCGCTGCCTAGCTCACCTGCGACGTTCCATCCGGTGTTTTCCTCATGCTCTGCCGATCCTGCTGTGTAGTGGAGCCGTGCCTCGGGCCACGCTTCTTCGATTTAGAGCGAGGTCGTCGCTGGGCTGGTACAATGTTGTCTCCTGCCGAAGCTGCGCCTGCGGGCACTTCGCGCACTTCGCACGCTTGCAAAGCACAGCCCCGAATTTTACGGGTGTGTGAAAGACCGCTGTCCATCGATAATTATGCCGTGAGAGTAGGGGTATCGACAGTGTGAGGGCTTATAACCGGAGCTTATAACCGGATCTTATAGGAGCTTATAACCGGATCCCCGAAAAACGCAAGCGGCTGCCCGGCGAAGCCGACTCGACTTCGCCGTGACTTTCCGTCCTTGGACTCGTGGTAACCCATAGCCACGCCTAGCGTTAAGACGTATGCCTTTTCCTGTTTTTTCCTGTGTCGCGCCCAGCTTTCGATCGGACCTAGCTGCTAGGTTTTTTTTTTCTTTTTTGTTGTTGTTGTGTTGCATAGTGTTAGGATGTAAGCCCCTGTGTCTCTGTATTCCCCCATGGTGTAATGTTTTTTGTTTGGTTGTCACCGGTCTAGTTAACGCCGTGCGTCAGCCGACCTGCGCGCACGTGCGCACATTGTAGTGTACGCTTAGCGCCTGTAGTAATTCCTACGCTACCCCAGCTGCACGCCGTTGGTAGTGAGTGTCTTTGCTGGGATACTTGTTTTTGATAAGTGCATATTAACCAGTTTTCACCTCATCGCAATTAAGCTTACCAAATTAATGTGAACATGGTACACTTTCAGGTGCATTCGACCAAGTGGACACCGACGTGCCGGCAAAAACCCGACGCTTGAAGATGAACAGGTTTATTGCAGAGATGCTTAAAGACTTGAAATGAAAGCGCATCTCTGCAATAAATTTGTTCATCATTCAGCTCTGCATGTGCGTTTTTGTACACAAATGTGGCAATAAATGCCTTACAAAGCAGAAACCCCACTGTCTCCTTGCAAAGAGAAGCCGGAAAACGCGGCTAGGAGATTCACCACAGCAAATATTTGTGTTCACACGTGTAAACAGGCGAAACAAAAGTTATTTTAGCTTTTTATATGGGGATGTAAAATATACGGGTCTGTGACACCGTATGAAATTCCTATATGAAAGAAGCCCTATATGTTTCCCCCCATATCCCCATATACCCATATCCATTCAGCCTTAACCAATAATGCCATATATATGGGCCCCATAAGATCCCATATATGGTGTTTTTTGGTAGGGTTCCACCTTGAAAAATCTCCAGCCGACTGCCCCTAGCCCCCGCTGAGCCGCTCGCACCCCGATAAACTTCGCCCGATCGCCGGACGGTGCCGCACCTTTGTCCCCCATGTCTTGCACCTTTGTTTCCCTCTCTCCCTGGGCCCCCGCGACTCCGCCGCGTGCCCTCTTCGGAGCAGCGCCAACGAAAGGCAGGAGAAAGAAACAAACAAACAAACGCGGGAAAAGCGGACGGGGTGACTCGGGTCCCGAAGCGCGACGAAAAATGGCCGCACCCCGCTAAGGAAGCCGTCATGTTGGCCGCCCGAACGAGAAAATTCAGGGCCTGGCCGGCCGTTTGTGACAGGGAATCATTTGGGTACGGTGCACATATTTAATGCGCTGTTTGCGATATCATTATGAGAGTGAACAAAAATACATGTATACTTTTATTTCACAATTAATGCCCATGTAGCACATGAATTTTAATTTGTGTTAAAACATTTACAACCTTACGGGCCCGATCTGCAACAGTGTGGTAACAACGTGGGTCTGTGTATAGCTTTATATCACTCACAGAAAGTCCCACAGAAAGCTGCACGGTGCCCCGTATGCCCCCACATGACTTCGTGAACCACATATAACCCTGAATGGTGCTTTAAACAAGCCCGTATAATTCGTATAGAGATCGATCTCTTATGGGACCGTATAATATATGCCCGTAAGAATCCATATGGAGATTTCATATGGGCCCATAATAATTCATATGGGGTTAGACTTCTTATGGGTCCGTATCATATGTGCCCGTAAGATGCCATATGGGAATCTAATATGGGCCCATAAGAATTCATATATGTTTAGACTTCTTATAGGTCCGTATCATATGGGCCCATAAAAATTCGTATGGGTTCCTATATGAATTCTTATGGGCCCATATGAATTTTATGGGGCCCGCTGCAGGACAGGGCGCGCCTCCAGAGCTCGGGAGAGTTGTACGGATTCGGTTTGGGGAGAGGCATCCACCAACCATGTGGAAAAGGGGGTACAGCTGGCACTGGCAATGCATCTATTGATGAACACTTGCGCAGATCGTAAAAGCTGAAGAGGCGCGACAAATCCGGTTGGGGTAAGGTTTTTGAAACGAGTTTTCTTGTCCTTCTCGTACCTAATGATTTGAATGGCGGCCCCAATTTATACCCGCCAAGGGTGCAAGCATTCCTTTGCTTGTTATCAATTTTATGATGTTGTACTTTCTCGCTGCGTGTGCCAACCTTAAATTTTCATCCCCCATTCTAGTATAGCACATTACACACTGTTCCGCCCCAAGGAGCTCTTGTCTCGGGTGCTAACCGCCTTTTCGAGCTCCACGAGCGACACATAACGGTGCTCTTTGCTGTTAGGATTTTTATCGACAGGCGATTTGCCTTTATTTCTAGCATTGCGAATCTCATTTAGGTCAAGAATGTTCATGGCATCGTTCCTTTGTTTTCAAATCCGTGAGTCTGCCATTTAAGGTCACGAAATCTCGAATTTATTGTCGTGATAGGCCGCATGTGCAAATTATTTTGTGTTTTAGCCTTCTAGCAAACCTGAAAGGTGGGCTAGTTGGTAAAGCATACCTTGCGAATGTCTTAGCCTCTTATTAAACATGTCTTAGCCTTATAGCTTTTCATCTGTGCCATCTGTGTGCTTAAGGTTTCCTGCGCTGATTCTTCCCGTTCCAGGCTTCTCCCTGTTGCAATACACATTTGCAGTGACAGAATTCCCAGTTTTGCGTGTCTTCATGCATCAGAATGTAGCAAAATCTGCAGTGTTCATGTTGAAGCGTTAGAGCGCAAACACACAAACGACAGAGAATGCTTCGGCGTCTCTTTGTCTGCTTGCACTGTAACACTTCAACATGAACACGCACCAACTCACCCTACTATCGGCTTTATTGAAATTGGCGGACTGTGTGGCCACAAAGTTCAACAGGGAATTAAACGGAGCAGAAGGTACAACTATATAGCTCTTTCGCCTTCACAATTTTAGAAAGTTCTTAAGCATACACTGAATCCTTGTCAGCTCAATTATTTACTTTCCCAAGTAAAAATGGTACCTGGTCCCAAGTGGTAAATGGCTAAATTACCAGGTGGACCCAGCTAATCCTAGCTGGTTCCAGGTGGGAGCAGCCAGTTTCGGCTTGGAATTTAGCCGTATAGAAACAGGCGTGACCAGCTACCATCTTCTCTTGCGTTGCAGGAGCTGGCGCTTTGGTTGGGTTTGCTATGTTGGGGATTTGTCATGTTGCATTGTAACGACAAGGGGCACGATTTCTGCGTCACATACTAAGAAGACACACGATTGGTGGGTAGAGACTGTTAGGTTTTATTATAACGCGGCTACGTCAATCGCGGCGCAGATATGGCGCCGCACAGGTGACCACCAAAGAGCGAGAGGCATTTGGCGAGCGGGAGAGTGGAATACACAATGTGGGAAAGCCCAAAGCTACACCGATATTCTTAAACTCAGCGTCACCTCTAACCACAAGTGCATTGATGAAAAGACATTTCTCCGAGGGCAATATAAGCCATCATGTCATAACGAAATACGGAGGTCCAAGGACATTTCTTATTTTTTATAATTTTTTTTCATGCTGAAAATTAATGATCTACCCTCAGCCTGTTGCTAAAGCTGACCTGCTGGATCCTAGTCACAGGCATGACTAGCACCTTGCTGCAAAGATTCACAACGCTTTTTTACTCTGTTATGATAGGAAACTTTTTTCAGCATATAAAATGTACCCAAGTTATGTTGCTTATCAGCTAACATATGCCAGAGTTAGCATATATCATAGCTCGGCAGGCTCACTGACGAGTGCACTCACACACCCCCCACTCACCACTCATGAGTGAATAGTGAGTGAGCCTCGCCATCGTTTTGCACTGGCGAGTGCGAGTGCGAGCTCCACGCGCAGTCAGCCCCGCCCACCACTTGCGAGTGCGAGCGCCATTCGCGGCGAGCCCCACTCATCACTCGCGAGTGCGAGAGCAACTCGCGGGGAGCCCCGCTCACCACTCGCCGTGAGCGGCGAGCCTCGCTCACCACTCGCGAGTGCACCACGCCATTTGCGGGGCTTACCGCGGTAAGCGCCACTATTGCGCGTGTACTCTCTGTTGGCTCCTCGTCACAGGAGCCGTTCGCTGTGATGGTTGTTAATGGCGGGATTGCTTTTAGCTCCGGAAATGTGTCGTCACTGAGCTCCTGCTATGGGGCACCGTATAATTAATTTTCTGGTGGCGTGTTGATTTAAGAATATGCTTTGTACGGCCTTCTGACGCAGTAATGCACTCATACTGTTACTGTTCGGTTTCATGACTCATGGAGGGTCTGCTGCACACACTCGCGTGCAAGTGAAGACGACGAGTGGTGAGCGTGAGTGCGAGTGGTCACGGCGAGTGATGAGCGTGAGAGCGAGTGGTGGAGGGCGCGTAGTGAGCGTGAGTGCGAGTTGTGAGGGCAACTGGTGAGCGTGAGTGAGTGCGTGAGGAAAAGTATGTTAGTGGAGTGGCACCCTTTTTTGCCGAGGTATGGTTAGCATAAACTTGTTCGTCTTAAAGGAGCACGGACACGAAAATTTTGCTACTTTTATTGTTTTTATCGATGCTTAATTATCTGGCGAACCTGCAACAGCACTTCAAATACTTCAGCGCGCGATAGTTAATTACATTGAACGGCATGAAAATCGTTTGTTTCAAATACCCGCGCTTTCATCCCGAACGGCGCATGACAGAATCCCGGCCTGATCTCACCGCTTTGTGCGGACGTCACCGGCGCCCGCTCGCGCTCGTGGGCCGCGCGCGTGAAGGACGTCACGAGTTTTTGACGAGCGCTGTCCGCGTCACTTCTTTTGGCTTCACGGGGTGATGTCACGCAGATGTCCATTTGCTGAGTGCCGCTCCGCGCGCTGCTCCGTCGGCGCGATAAATGAGATCCAATTGAACTATGTTCTTCGCGTCGCAGGCCGCTAATATTTCAGCCAGGGTATTCTGTTGAGTGAAGGAAGCGAACTGTGCAATAATATTAACGCCGGAAATTGGTGTCAGTGCTCCTTTAAGGTTTGCACGAATCAGGCTTTTTTGCACCGTTTTGGCGTCGTGTCAAAAGCCAACCCACAGGTGCCAACCGGCGAAGCTTGCAGGTGCGCGTGTCAGGCGGAAGAGCCAACTTTTGTTTCTCCAATACTGGGAAACTTCGAATACTTCGCACGGAAAAACTGCACTGCGACTCCAAAATGGTAAACGCTAATCGCTAAGTATTTGATTATTCGAACAGCTCCACTAAAAAAACTAAAATTTCCGAAAAACGTACACCAAAAGTAGCCAAAGCTACGTGGAGTGCTTTCCGTGCACATTCAGGTTTGAAATACTTCTAGGACTTCAAGGGGCCATGAAGTTCAAATGCAAGTTCGGTTCATTAACTACTGCTGAGAACAATGATTGCAATTTTATCGCAAACTTCAAAAAATAATCGAGATATTAAAGAAAACATATGAAGCAGTGGCGACAGTGAAGAGTGGCGAATGTCACAGAATATTGTGCGATCGGCAGCCGCCTACATAGCCACTGCCAAATAATATTATGTACTTTGCAATTGTAGAGGGGCCTCTAGTTTTGTCTGATCACATCATGTGAACGCCGACATGCAGTTTAAACACTGACGACTATGTTTTTAAAAAAGTATGTCGAAACCTTCAAAAAGCACAACACTGAAAACATGACACAAGCAGAACCACAGGACGAGCACTGCTCTCAATTGAAGTTTAATCAGGAGAAACGAAGAACATATAACCTCCCTCTGATCAGATAGAAATGACAAAAAAAAAAACACAAAAACCCAAGAAAAAAAATCTCAAAAGTACAAAAACAAATACAGCGGGCATGCAAATTTACACACAAGCGCAACTCGCCTTTCTGCTGCAGTATGTTTTTAGTGCCAGCCTCTACTGCGTCACTCCTACCTATTACACGTAACTGTAGCACGAAATTTTTAATTTTCAACGTTTCTTGCATTTTTGCGATCGAAAAATGTTTTAGGTGCTGGAGTGGGGCTAAGTAAGTTGCTAAAAGGCTAGTCCTTTCAAAATAAACAAAACTGAGCGAATGGACAAATGGGCCCTTCAATTATAGTTGGGTGTAGTGCAAACACTCATATCCACCTTACCAGGCACAACAGACGCGCCCGTCTGTTGTGCCTGGTCAGGTGGATATGAGTGTTTGCCGGCAGCTGGAATGCCAACATGGTGATTAGTGGAAACTGCAATGTCCAGGCATATTCACTGTTCACTCCATGCGAACAGCGTTGGAATGCAAAGAACATGCACAGAAATTAACAACGCAGCAAGCATGGCTCATTTTTATTATGACCATATAAATTTGGTTCTTGAGTCCAAGTCTTTCAGAAGTTCTCGGGGCATCACACATTTCTATGCCTTTGTAAATTTCTGGCTGAAAAGAAAATCACTTGCCACGCCTTTTGACCCTACAAACAGAAAACAGACTACTTTTTTACTCTGCAACACTTGAATGCGGCCAATAGTTTTACGAGTGAATCACACGTGTAAATATTTCGCGTGTAACACTGTGGAGTGCATTAGAACAAAGCAGTACAAGTGATGTGCGATGCCTAGACAGCAGCGATACCTGGTCACTGTACATACACTCAAAGTTGCAATGCAGCAGAACACACACACGGTAGCCCCAGAAACAAACGTTATTTGGGCTTAAACTACAGCTCGGACATTACGGAGGGTGCCAGGATTGAAGGTGAACTCTAGAATCACTAAAGAAATTACGGTTACATTTTGTTTCAGTTGGAGATCAGAACATGGGGACTTTCAAAACCCCTTCACATCAAAAATATGCGATGCAAGTTGTACAGTGGAACCCCAGTTATACGTCCCTGGGTTTTACGACAATGCAGGTTTTATGACAACAATGGACTAGTCGAGTCTTGGCAAAGTCCCCGTAGAAAAAATGCATTAAAAACCTCGATTATCTGACGTGATTTCATGCCTGACATGCGTTATCCGAAGAACCCGGTGAAAGCGTGCGACCTACTGGTGAACGAAATGAAAGTGTCGCAGTCCTGTTCATCGGACCTTGAGCCCGCTTTAATTGGTTCTGCCGTGCATAGCTTTCTTCTCCATCTCATCTTTCATTTTTCTCCCTCAAGCCGCCACCCGTTCCTCTGCAAAATCGCTTTCCCCCTCCCTTCGCTGGGGATCCCTTTTTATTGTGCAGCAGGTTGCAGGGGGCAGTGTGCAGGTGTTCCTTTCCACCACTCAGCAGTGAATAGCCAACGAGGTTACGCTGACAGGCTTAGGACTTCCACATGTGTTCATCGTGATCGTGTGTGCCATTATTAGCACTACCTAGTGGAAATCGTGGCAGTGGACTGCAGTACACGGTTTGTCTTCATACAGTGCGATTGGAACCTGCACTGCACTATTCTTTTCGCATTTTACTTCTTTTAGTGACTTTGGTTTCCAAGCCCCACAAAGTATTAGTTTGTGTTTTACACTGAAGTTACTTGCAAATGCGTCGTGCGAAACTGTATTTATGGGCGTAATTGTTGTTTGGATTTGACAGCGCCCGCATTTTACGACGCTTTTCCACAAACCCGAGAAAGCCGTATAATTGGGGTTCTACTGTATTTACAACTGAAACTCTGCTCAGGAGACAGTGCAAAAACATTTCATTCAGTAATCGCTCTAACACAGAATAAAGCATAACGTCGCCTTTTTTGTTGGGGGAAGCGACGTAGCATCACATAGCATTTTTGTTCTTCTCTCCACCGATGCCAACCACCATTCAAGAAACAATTATTTTTCCTGGCAAACGTCGAGAGCTCAAGCTCGACACTGAATGAGCACTTCACAAAACAAAAATCTATAACAAAGAATGGGAGACAACAACTGCATTGCTTTTTGCTTGTACCGGGTACGACAACAGTGAATCAATAATGCCGCAGCCAATTCACGATCAATGGCAAGTTACATGGCACAGTTTGCATTGAGTTTACCCCAAGGAACCCCTCAGTAATAAACCCAGCGGATAAAACATGTTCGAAGCATCCCTTCTGCTTAAGCCAGTGCTCCAAAGGGTATGCTGGTGCAACGACTCCATGTGATGTACACGCGTGCAACTTGTAAACATGACAAAGGGCTATGCAAGCTATACATATAATATATATTATAAATGACAACATGACTTTAGGAGCAACAACAAAAAATACATTCTGCTCCCTGAATAAAATGCTATTTCGAGAGGACGAGTACTCCAGCCACCTCTCCGCTGCTGGACTCGTTCCCTCCATTCTCACTGGCCAAGGGCGAATAGTTTTTTCGTTCAAAAGGTCCTCTCAAGCAGCTGACCTGCAGCTACAGGCCCTTCAATTCCAGAATGACTAGAAGAAAGGAACTATTGTTCAACGAAACAGTAATTCACTGCTGTAACTCATGACACATTGTATCTTGTGCTCCTGTTGTATGCGAGGTACAGCTCACAGCACACGAGGCCCAACTACAAACACTGCGCAGTGTAGTTTCAAACTTCAACAGCTCTTCCCCCTCGAAGTGTTTTCAATCCGGGAAAAAGTCACAACTGGAACATACTTCTAGCCTCGTTTCCAGCAGAACCTTGTTAGCTCGTACTCAACTGAGAATAGTAGTTTACTCAAAGTTTTTTGTTTTCCCCCTATTCCAAAGTAATCACTGAGGTCGTCCACACATTTTTGTTCGCTCCCCATGGATTGATGGCGACATCGAACTAAATATCTCAGCAGTGAAAGTTCTTGAAACATCACCATTCAGGGATGCAGTGAAACCCAATTTCAAACCGCATAGCTCGAAAGTAACAAACTGCCTTTTCAAGGAAGTTTCATAAGTAAAGTAACTTTGATTTTGGATAATTTAGGAAGAAAAAATTTTTTAGCATTGCTGCCACCAAGGCCACAGAACAATGCGTTTGCTGCCCTACATTAGTGGTCAGGCTGAACTTTTAGACAGGCATCTGCAACGCATCGAATGAGGTGTTTGCAACACACACACACGAAAAGTGTGTTGATAAGCCAAGCCTAACAGCAGCAACAGTGGTACTGATGATGATTGAAATGCAACTAGAGCCGGAGCTGCCTATCCTGCCGTAACAGTCACTTTAATAGCTTTTCTGCATAGTGACCACAGAGTGGTATTCCTCTGTCCTTGTGTAAAGGCCATACCACAGTAAAATTGCAAAAAACGAAAGTGCAGCATTTACACAAGTACATCTGGTAACATGTATACAAATTTGGACCTAATGCACAGTTCCAAACACACTGTCCCTTGAGGTGCCTGTGCTCCAAGAACCGCTGAGTCAATATATTGTTCTGCCTGGACAATAAAATTTGCCGCTACAAAAAAAAGTTGTTCATTCATGAATGAGTGTACTAAATGTTTCTAATGTACACCTTTGTGCCATGCATTTTGGTCATTAGGTAACTCAAAACTCTGCTTAAAGGGACACTAAAGGCTGAATGAAATTTTGTTTTAACTGAAAGATCATTCGTTTCGTAGCACTCTCAGTTTTTGTTTGACCAGCAATGATGCATTATTTCCTAAGGATACCGCAAATAAAGCTGGCATTTCTCTGACCCGCTTTCCTTTCAATTTTTTATGACGTGGACATCACGTCACAACATAGGAGCGAGGCATTGGTGCAGTCTGGCAACAGTAGCTTTTCGTCACCAAGCTATGGCCGACCACCCAGAAAGTTTCTTCGACCGTGGAGGCTGGCTTTCTCTTTTATTATTTGCCACGGACTGAACAAAAAAGGTTTTTGCCCGCTCCAGCTGCCATTGTGCCCGCCCACACCAGACACCCAGACTTCCCTCACGTCCACCTCATATTCTCTTCTTTCACGCGACGTGCCAACCTGGCGTGAAATACACGCTCGCTTCTTGCAGCTTTCTCGAGTAATCTTCATAGCCAAATGGCTGAACTTCAAAGCGGCTCCGCTCGGCCCAAACATAACAAGGGTAAAGCTATGCGCACACGATGAACAGATTACTTGTCAACGAGCTGAAGAGCACAAGTTCCAATCGGTCAGATAACCCCCTGCAGTAAGTACCCTAACCATCTTGTCGCCCGCCTTAACGTTTCACGGACGATAAGGTTCGAACAGGACGCGGGCAAGCCTTGCCGATAGCGACATCCGCGTGCGAAGAACGGATTAGAAGTTCAGGCGGGTCAGGTCACTTAAATGCCTGCAGTGCATCTTGTCCCTCGGCAGCTTCCTGCCGGAGATATTGCGTGCAGAAAGCTTGGGCGTTCACCGTGGTAAGTTGCTGACTTCGCTAATTGCGCACCAATGCTTTTTTTAAAACGAAACTGAACGCATGATGGCTGACGAGCGTGAGGGAAGCAGCCTGTCTCGCAGTGTGTAAAATCTCTTAACTGCATTTTTTCAATTACGTAAGCTCGCAGAAAGCTTTGATTTACATTTATTTCACATGCTAAACCACTTCGGAACTGTTTATTTTAGGAAAGGCACATATACTTCTTGAATCAGCTTCCTCAGTGCACAAATATTGTGACATCACAAAACGTAGTACCTGAAAGCGTGCAGGGCGTCGGCACCCATTTTCACGTTTCAGGCATTTTCCGCCTTATTAAACAACTGAGAGTTGCGAGAATGGTCAATTTCGATTCCCGGCGCCTTAATCTACCAATACAGGCCAACCTGTTTCCACCCTTTAGTGTCCCTTTAACTTATCATTTCTTGTTTTTTGTTTTGCTGCATAGGAAGCACAGGCTAGTCTGTTTGCTCAGCGCTACGGTGACACATCTAACATCTTTACAACAATTTAAGCTGTAAAAACAGCCAACAAATATAGGGTGGTTCATTCCAGTATAAATTTTTTTTCTTAATGTTGACGTTTTCAAAAAATAAAAGCATCCATTCTTTTTATTTTTGCAAGCAGCCTCTCCCAGAAACAGTGGGGACAAGGCCTGCTAAAGAGGGCACTGTGCAACAATGTCGCACTCAGGGGTAACAGTTCTTGCAACTGCGGCTTCAACACTGATATTACCTGAAGTTAACATGTTTTGTCAAACACATTTCTGCACAAAGCACACACACCCTACAGCATGACCTACACTGGCACTGCGAAAAAAATTACAAAAAAAGAACGAAGTAAAATGAAATGCAGAATAGAAAAACAAAGCCATCTATGCCCCACGATTTGTGGCATGATTTGCTTACTAACTCATTGCCGTGGCTGTGAGCTGTACCACGCACGCAAAGAGGTATTTGCAACAATGTGGCAAGGCAGTCAACTTCATTATCATGATCATTTCCTATCTCCCAGCTTTATCAGCAGCCAGCCTGCTGATTGACACTGCTCTCTTCCTCGCCAGCTGAGTTTATCCTGTGGATTGATCCAGCGAAGAAGTCCAGGAAACATCATCATCTCTGCGGTGCACTCCGTACTCCAGCTGATCTGCCAGTCCGCTAGAATACCAGCAGAGGCTCCCGCCGGATGTCCAGCAGGTCTGAAACATGAAGGAGAGCACCGGTTGGTCACTTTCCTGTTTTATCTAAACAATTTTTTCGCCATTTGTTCAGCTGTCCATAGTCATATGCATCCTTTCCCACTAGTTAATGGTTAGACACTTTCGTTTCCTTTTACCTTTGCAAGTATCTCATGCCGTTTTCAGTGCAAGCTTTGTTTGTTGTTTGAGAAATCGTAGGAAAAATTAATTTGATGGCGGTATTTAGTTCGGAAAAATGTTTTAATTTCCCCCCGCACAATTACAGATTTCTATAAACAAGATAAAGTCTTCTCTCTCTTAGCTGCATCAAAAACAAGGAGCCCAATAAAGTCCGTTTGCTTGTTTGGTAAGGCGCTGCTTCTAACAAGTTCACGAAGCAACACAACTACTAGTACTACCTTATTTTTAAACAATGCGACACTCGTCAGGGCTCAGCTTGAGCAGTGCTGCAAAACATTCGACCCGTACACTACAACAAGTCAACACAGTGGTAAGGCCACAGACACAGTGTCCGAAGCTTATACAAGCACCCCCCCTATTGTACCACTGGGGTGCACTCACCAGCCACTATGTGATGCCAGGGGAGTGCCACGTAGGTCAGCATGGTGTCCAGGAGTCCCTCGTTTCTGCTTCCACCAACGGATGTCGCGCCTGGCTGGTCGTCATCACCCAGGGCTGCACGCGTACAACATAGCGTTGTTGAAGGGGCCACGAAGACAAAATACAAGCTTGGCTCGTTAGAAAGACTGCTCTGTCCTTACAACAATGATGCCATTTTAACAGCGGAGCTGTTTAAGCTAGAGCTTGGTCTGGCGGCGTTAGCAAAAAAGAAAAAAAAACTCCACCTGTAAAAGGTGCACCATCGCGGATAGGGTATTATAGCAGTGAAGCCTGATTTCGCGCCTGGTCGAGTGTGATCACAAGGGGCATATGCTTATGCGCACACCTTACTACTGTATTTATATGCATAATGAACCCACTCGTGTAATGACCCTTCCCCCTACCCCACTTTTCTTCTTGAGAATTTACTTTCTTGTCACCTTATTTTTATCTCAGCATGGTTGCTGATGCCTTAGACTATCACAGTAACTTGATCTCACGCCACAGTACGCACAGAAACGCTAAAAATGCATTCTAACAAAAAGATATCTCAACAGTAGGCAAAGACTCGCATGAGCGCGAATGCCGTGCCTCACAATTTAAAAATTGCGCACTTGTGGAGCCCCACCTGCTGAACACAAAACAAACCTCCTTGCGTACAGCGCCATGAAAGCGCTGCAGCGTGCAAACAAAGCACCAAATGTAATCCACACTCCTTCCCTGCTCTGTGCTGTTCCGCAACTTCGCCATTACATTCCATGGTTTTGTTCAGCTGTGTTCCGACCTTTTTTAATAGTCCTGGTGCTTGGTGTACGATGGGCCAGTACATGAGCTACACAGCCAGTTTTAAACTGAAGGCGGTGGAGCACACGCACATTGCTGATGCACATGGAAACCGCACTGCTGGGTGGCACTTCAGTGCTGACCCAGTGCATGTACGCTACGGGCGAAAATGAGAGGTTTTTGGGCGATGAACGGGGATCGCCGGGTGTTTCATGGGCCCAAAGAAGGGAACTTTCCCGGTGTGGGAATAGAAGTTTTTTAGTACCATGACGGCACAGAAGACGATGCGCTGTGGGCCGACAACAAATGTGAAGTGGCAAGCGACTAGAGTGAGGAAGATAGCTCCATCGTGAGTAGGGGGACGATGGTGAGTAGGGGGTCACTAGCATGTTGTGAATTAAAAGAGGAATTTGTTTACATAATTACCTACATGTTTTTACTAGAAAGCTAATGTTATGACAGCGCTTCTCTTAGCATAAAGAGAAGTGAAGTAAGAAACAACGTCAAACACTTTTGCTAAATCAAGAAATATGCAGTTCACTGAGAAACCTTGATCCAATGCACCAGCAACATTGTGAGTTAATTCTGTTATTTGCGTCACACAAGAAAATCCAGCTCGAAATCCATACTGTTGCGATTAAAGGTGACAGCCTTTCTTGGACTACTAAAACGCAATAAAAAGAAAATTGGTGCAGCATGCACTAGTAGTGCAAGGCTAGAGAAACAGCGGAGCGGGAGTCGACCTAGCTTCTTCCCCCTGGGATCCGCTGTCAGTGTGAGGGACTGACCGGAACGGCCTAGTAAAATCCGGCTAAACTTGACCTCACCCCTCAACACTAACACTTAGCCTTGCCTAGTAAGAACATCGTAAAACCCAACAAAGCTTAGCAAAGCCTAGTAAAACATCGCAAAACCAGAACAAGCTAGGATCAACCCCCAGCTCCGCTGTTTCTACAGTCTTAGCACCACTCGTGCAAGCTGCACCAATTTTTTTTTAAGTGCGGAGCACCTTAGGGGCCCTGCTTGTCGCCGTAGCTTTGTCCACTGGTCACAGTATCTAGCCACCTCAGTCCCGCGGCGTCACGCACCCAAACAGAGGCTTTGAAGACATACCCACTTGCCCCTCGATTCAGCCGGCCAAAGGTTAAGAGGATGCTTGAACTAGAGGTTCAAATAGGCAGAACTGTTTGAAACTCCTGGAAGTGCTGGCACTGGTCATACATGTCGCCATTATTCAGTGCAAAGAAAACTGTAGGTACGTTTGAGGCAAAATAGATGTACTCAACCTAGGCAGTCCCTATGTCCATTTAGTTAGGAATGCCTGTTGGGTTGATTGTTACGATAGTACGCAAAAAAAGTGGCCACGGAAGAAAAAAAAACGAGATGAAAGCAAGCACAAAAAGAACAGAACTCGAACTCTTGCTCTTGCTGCTTCGGGCAGAACAAGAAACACAAGATAAAGAAAAGGGATGCAGGCTGTCCCAGGAGAAGGTGCGCGAGCACTGCAAAGGCGGGAAAATTGAATTGCATTGAACAAACCTCTGTTCAATTCATCAAGAGAGGAGTGACACAGGGAGGGGATCAGCGTGAGGCGTGGTCCCAAAAAAGTAGAGAACGGCGACGCAGCCCCTCTGGTGAATCACTGCTTCCGCACTTTATAGCTTTCACATTAGTGGAACTGCTGTAACTTTTTTTATTGCAAACTTCACATGAGCTAATGGAGGCATTAAGGAAAACAAACAGGTGAAGCACTAGCAACTCCCCAGCCACTTCTCTATTTCTATTTCTCTAAATGTCAACTTCTCTAGATGTCAATTTTCCAGAATAGGCTAGAATATCTCTAGAATAGGCAATTTCTCCAGATGTCATAGAATCTTATTTGGGCAGTTCGCGGCCACCAACCTAAGCCACCACCAAGAAACATGACTGGGCAATCGTAGTGGGGCCTCTAGTTGATAACGTGCTTTTAGTGCTCACCCATATTTCAACACTCCTGCCTATATTCCGCAACTGTAGCACAAAATTTGAAAGTTTTCCTATGGTCCTTACATTTTTTTCAGTTAAAGAAACGTTTTTTGTGGCTTGAAGGGAGCTGAGTGGGTCACCAAAGCCTAGTTCTTTCAAACTGAACGAGGTTGTATTTTTCTTCATGGCCCCTGTGAGAAAAGCTCCGAACGTTATCGAAATTGCTTTCTTTTGTTTTCCAGAGAGGAGAATGACGTACCATCGCGGAGGTCGTCAGCCTCCAGCTCTTCTCCAGTGCCGCACTGGTCGATGCCCTGCCTCTCAGAGCGACACCGGTGCAGTGGTCCCGGGTTTGGGGCAGGCGCCAGGCCGGGCTCTGAACTGCGGCGCCAGGGGCCACAGGGCCACTCCTGGGAGGAGGGAAGCAGTCAGAGTAAATGGAACCAGTCAGTGCCAAGTGGTTTACAACAATAGCATAGTTCTAGCATGCAGTCAGTTTTCTGGACAAAGGTGCAGGTTACGTGTATTAATGTCTGATAAAAGAGCCGAAACCCTTTTAGTGACAGCACCGCATCGCGACATTCAGTTTCCATGCTAGTGCAGGCTACTGTTTGGAATCAGCCATCCCAGCGCTGTCACCACTGTGGCGACTGGCCATCCGAGCGCAGTCACCGGTGTAGCGACGTTGCCTTGCTCCGTCCACTATCGACGCGGCGCAGAGCAGAGCGATGAAGTTCTTGAGCCGACGAAGAGTTGAAGCAACATTTATATACTGCCGCGAACCATGCATTGGGTTTGCTTATTTGCGTTTTGCTTTTGCCGCCCGGCTGCGCCGGCCTGTGTTATCGCTGTTGCCTCTGTGCCAAGGGAGGCGCGTGTTCCGTTCTTTCTTTCTGTGCTGCATGTGTTATCTCTTCTGATAGGGAGAGCGTTCCGAACGAATGTGAACAGCCTAAAATAATCTTCGTTGATCTACAGTGTTCTGGATACAATTCAACTATTCCAGAAACCCTCGCGCCGAGTGATAAATTCCCGCTGAGCAGATGCCGCGGCATTCTAATCGCCAACACCAGTCTACGCACGTCACTTTGTTGACTGCTATTTCGCCGCCTGTGTATTCTTTGAGTTGTTAGGGGAGCGCAAGTTTGCTCCAATAAACTTGTTTTTTTCTTCAAGACAGCTGCGTCGTCTTTGGCTACATAACAATTCAGTATATACAAGGGTACCAACAGCATTACATGGCTCGCACAAAGGCGACAGCATGTCTCCACTCGGTGCCTCCGAAAAGTGCCGCGCTCACTGTGCTTCCGGGCAGGTTTTATACCCCCAGGAGTCCGTTGCAGCCACGAGAAGTTTGAATCCGACGAATGGAGGCGAAGCGATTGCGTCAGCTGAGCCGCCACGACGGGGAAAGGGAAGGCGGTGCCGTCTCAGCGGCGCCGTCTCCAGGCATGTAGCAGCGTGTCTACCGCGGGCCGTTCGTCTGAGGCATGATTCGGCCCAGCCGTTGCGAAGGAGAATGGAGAGGCAACTCTGCGGCATCTTCCAAGTTTGGGCATGTCTGCCGCGGGCGGTTTGGTCGAGGCGCGAATCGGCCCCGCTGTCGGCAGCGCGACGCCCTGTGCAGCGAATTTGGGCTGGGAGCTCTGGCCCAACACTAGGCACTTTCTGTTACACTTTGTGCCATCTACTGGTTGGTTAGCCTTAAAACACTGCTGAAATCTTCTTGATCAACTGCTAAAACGGGCTTAGGTGTTCGGCCTTCACGGCCCAGCGGCCTAGCGGGACAGCCTAGCGGCCTAGCAGGCAGCGTCGTGGCTTCAAACACTTACATCCTGGGTTTGAGGCTCCGCAATTCTACCTTTCCCTTTCTTCTTTTTTTTTTTTTTTTCAGACTTTGTCATTATAAAAATCTTCCCTTAGATCTGTTCTACACATGCTTTTTGTAAATATGAGTGGTTCAGTCTCTTTTTACGTCGGTTTAGGAGCGGTGAGGAGCCTATCACCAAGTTTAGTCAAGCTTTCACATCGCACTGGAAGTGCCCATCCCACAATCACTTGGAAACAGCATGTCCCCCAGCATCGCCATCGTTGCTGCCACAAGATGGTGGCACACGCCTTTTCAGCTAGCCCCGACAGAAGCATAGGCATTTAGCTAATACTTCTGCAGAAATACAACTTTATCTTTACATCCACTTGCATAAAAAGGGAATGACATGCAACAGGAGCTCCTTATTGCTTTGCTCAACCATGTTTCTGTGGTGTGCGCAACCAGTGTCCTCGTTAATACTGCAGTAGACTCAAGTAAGTAGTCCAGTTAAGAGCAAACAAGTTCATGCTGCCCAATGCACAAACTGAAGTTCAGAACCTAGGCTTCACAACAGAACAGTCGTGGTTGCAGCAAGCAACAGTGGAGACGGGACCAATAAAGATTTACAGAATGTGCAAGATCCCAAACACCAGCGGCACCCCAGCTTTAATCTTGGTTATTACGCATGGAGACGACAAATTTCTGATCACAAAGTGCACCTCAAGGCTGCATCTAGGGCCCACTGCTGTTTGATGATCGTGCGAATGACCTGTCACAGGTACATCAACACATGCATGTGCGAATACCATTTTTTTTTATATAATACATTATTCCTATATCCATAAAGTCCAAACATAGCAAAGGCTTATGTTTTAACAGCAAGCTCCAAAGCACAGTAAACACCATTCAGTTCTGACACATTTTCTCTAATTAGATTAGTCATGCAATGTGCTTGCGTGAGGCCACCCATTGTGGCATTTTCGCAACTTCATTCAGTACATATAGTAGCATGAGGCTTACGCTTACCAGGCAAGCATGTGAAAAGCCAGGTGCGAGACCAATATCAAACTGACAAGAATAGCGGGCAAAGGCTTCAGTTCATATAACAAAGGCACCCCCAAACCCGCATCCGAATTTCAGGGTAAAGCAGCGTCTACTACATGGATAAATTTACTCCGTCTTAATATTGCAAGGAGGAAAGCAACAACTGCATGCCAGAGCAGTTTAAGTGAGTGCAAGTTTGGAGACAAGAGATCATCGCCGATTGCAGTGCACTAGCTGCAAGCTGCAAATCAATGCAGATAGTAAAGCGCTGTTGGTCAGGTCTTTCACTTTTTTCAATTTTCTTAAGACTGAAAAATGTGTTTAATTCTTTATTTTTCTAAAATGACTGATTTCCCTCTAAAAATTCTTGATTTTCACAGTTGGGATAGACATTGTGCGAAAATTCCCCAACGTGTCTGCCTGGCTGCTAGAAGAAAAATGCGTAAAAATAAATAGGTAAATAAAAGAGTGGCCGCGCATCTTCTCACATTGTTTCGAGTGTTGCTTAAATGTTGCCCACCTCTCCCATTGTTCCCCTCGTGTCTCTGTCCACCCATTGGCAAGCAGCCATCGGAGGTTTGCAGAGTTCAATTTTGCCACTGCTGGCGCCACCTGTTGGGACTGTTGGGACCCCAGCGCTAGAGCCAAGAGTGCGAGACTTGGGTGCCAACCTTGTCTGCTATATTGTGGCTAAAGCATTTTTTCAATGCACATGTTTTAATTTGCCTCTCGCAAAAATTAAGAACACACCGGCTTAACTAAAAGAACACTGCAAACACCAGTTATGTATTGACGTTCTTCCTCACTGTAAGCCTAATATTATCTCTTTGTTAAACAATGTTAACAAATGTGGGGCATCTTTTTAGATTTACTAGACTGAAAATGTTTTGCCTATATAAACGTCCTGCTCAAGAATTCGTTCAACTTCGTCCAGGCAGCTGAATCGATGGGCAGACAGACATCGCGAAGCTTCTGCGTTTGAGTAGGCCGAGTCAAAACTATCGTCTTTAAAAACACACAACAGGGATTGCAATGTCTCTCCCAACTCGCGTGAGTGGAACAGGGAGAGACCTCGATATCCTGTGGCTCAACTGCTTCCTCCCTCCCTCCCCAACCCCTCGAGGCCACAGTAGGTGTCTGTGGTGTCCCCCCTCCCACCTGTGACTAGAGATGTAGGTTTTCATAAAAATTTGAGGAATGTGAAAAAAAAAAGTTTTTTTTTCAGAAAAATATAAAAAATTAAAAAAAAAGACGATTCCGCACAGATCTATAAAAAAAATGACATATTGTATTTACTTGAATCGAATGCGGCCTCGATTATAACGCGCACCCGTTTTTCATGGTCCGAAGAAAAAAATGCTATGTCCTCGATTGAACGTGCACTAGACTTTCATTATTTAATACAAAACTGCAACTTTTTCTCACTTGGAACAAGTAAGGTTTATTCCAAAGGTGGCACGGAATGAAATGTGCCGTTTATTGCTGGCAAGACAGTCACCACGACGACGACGGTCCAGGGCAGCGCCATCGCTGCCCCCGCAGCTCTGTCGTTACGAGTCTCTGAGCCACTCGCTGCTGCCGCACGTACTCCGCCAGCGGGTCTTCTATTTGGGGATATCACTGCCTCTTTGGTCCGCTGAACCGTTTCCATGTCGCCTTGCTTGCGAAAATTTTCTCTTTGTTTACGCCAGTCCCGCACGCAAGTCTCCAGAACACTGGACGCATGTGACGCGGCCTGATTCTCATCAATTTCCACACACAAGATTACTTTCTTCTTAAATGCCGCATCGTGGTGAACCCGCCGTGTCTTTGCAGTGGGAAATTCCCCGGCAGAAAGAACCTTAGAACACAAAAAAAGACTACGCAGACAACAAAGGCAAACATGCGCCGAAAACGAAGCGCTGGCTACGCGTTCAGTAGTCAAGCAGCCACCTTGAAACGTCGATGGCGATACGGTGCCGCAGTTTTGAGTCGCACTCGATTGTAACACGCATGTGATTTTGGGACCTATTTTTCTGGAAAAAATGTGCGCATTAGATTCAAGTAAATACGGCCTTAGATGTCTCAGCAAATGCAAAAAGTGACCGTAGTTGCTAACGACTACATGAATGGAACCAAATTACGGCCACTGTAAAACAAGAATAAGTAAATAAAATATACATAGAAACTTATTCACGTTCTAATGAGATTTGAGCCTGGGTCGCCAAGAGCCGCAACCATGCGTGATAACTACAGCACTAACCCTGTATCACGCCAGGATGGAACAAGAATTATCCGGATGCGTGCCACGTAACAGATAATGTGACGGCACCACAAACACAATGTAACAGTGAAGAAGACTTCGATATTCGCCGGCTTTCGCCTCGAAATCACTTTAAGAGACTAAAGTGTCAGATGAATTTTTTCATTTACACTGAAAAGAATATGATTGTTTTAGCTGCATCACAAAAGTCCCACCAGAGCTTCCGCTCTCAAAATATTTGCACAATTTCACGTCAAATCACTGATTTCAGAAAGCATTTCCCTCACTGCAGATTGGGCACATCACAACAAATTTCCCCAGACAAGCTCTGTTTTTTTTTTTTTTTTTTTTCAATGTTACCTAGGTTGGAAAAAAAAAAAGTTTTTTTCCCAATGCTATTTTTTTTTTTTTTTCCAACCGCTCTTGACAGTACCTGCGACTGTGCGGTGACGGTCCTCCGGAGAGCAACCTGTGCCTGGCCCCTCCCCTGGGGCCCCCTGAGGCCCACAAAGTGGCAGCGGCCTCCCCGGGAGGTCGTTGTCGCGGCGGCCTCCACACGTGCCAGAGTGCGCGCCAGGGGCTCGTGCGGCACGCACCCGAGGAACAGCAGCGCGGACTGGGGGCCGTCCCGCCGCCGGGCGCACAGCTCCACACACAGAAGCTCACCGGGACGAAGCGTCAGGCCCTGGAAGACCTGACCAACGGGGCAGGAAAAGGGCGTTTTAAGTGCAGAGCACTTTAGGGGCTCGCCTTGTCGTGCCTTGTCGTCGTAGCTCACTTGCTGGACCCAAGCAGAGCCACACTGCATTCCGTCGTAGTGGCTGTCGTCACGGCGTAACCCAGAGGCTTCGAAAGCCAAGCGGTTTATATAGCCATGAGCGTTCGAAACTCATGCACCACTGGCGCTTGTCATACATCTCCCCGGTGTTTAGCGCAAAGAAAACTGCAGGAACATTTGAGGCAAAATATGCGTAATTAACTGGCAGCGCCCTCATTCATTTATAGGAATGCTCGTTGGGTTGGTTTTGCAATAGTAAGCTAAAAAAGTGGGAGTGCAACGCTGGCATGTGCGGGAGGAAAAGCGAGCACAAAAAGAACAGAACTCCCGCTGGCGCAGTTTCAGGCAGGGTCACGCGAGCACTGTAAAGGCGGGAAACTTGAATTGCATTGGGTGGCAGCAGTGAGCTGATAACGGTGCTACAGGCCATTATGGCGAATCACTGCTCTGCACTTCCAACAGCATTCACATTGAGTGGAACGACTTTAATTTTTTTCAACTGGCAGGCAGACCGAGAAGTAGCCTATCTGGACACCCGGGTAGGAAACAGGAGTAGCGCAGCATCTGTAAACAAATACGCACACACTAGCTTGCAAGAAAGGCGCAATAGAATTGAAAGTTGGGCGGGTTGGTCCGTATGCATTTTGAACTGTAACAGCATGAAAAAAATGACGAGGGACACGGAAGAAATTCACAAGATGGGCGCGCTGTCTTGTGAATTTCTTCTGTGTCCCTCGTCCCGCATTTCTTTTTCCGAGCTGTTACACTTCAGAAAGGAAGCTGCAGTTTCCCAAGAGAGACGTGTTTGACAAGTGCTGGGGTGATTTGGAAGGACAAATAAGAGCAACCGCACACCTAATGAACTGCTGAGAAAGTTTCTAGTGTAGCAAGTACATTGTGCACATGGAACGGACTGTGATGTGCACCAACCACATTGAACAAATCCACCCTGTGTGGGTCTGCACCAGATGCCGCGCAAGGAAGCAGAGGGCGCTCTCTTTCAATGGCAGCCTTGCAAGGTTCTAGAGCGTGTTGAGCTCACTTGTCCCTCCTGCTCGTCTCTTGTGCCTTTATGCCCCATCCGTAAATAAACCCACTCAACCAACTACCTGAACACCAACTATCTCCCTCACACTAGTTAAAGAAAAAGCATTTTTGTATCTCCCAGTTTACTATGTGTACAGGTAGCAAGGGTGTTTCCTGTCCAAGTTAAACAACTCAGCATGAAGTGCACATCACTGCACACTTAGCGTGGTGTTTTCAGGAGCAGTCTTGAAGAGCTGTCTACGTTGCCATTATCGTGAAAATCTAAATGGAGCTCCAGAAAGTCGCTGTCCTCGATAGCCATCTACTTTATAAGTAGCCGCATGAACAAATAAGGACACATACAGGTTAAAAGTGTGTGTGCAAATGCACACAGCAGTGTTCAGGCCATGTTTTTCAGAACTAGGTCACAGACAAATACAAAGAGAGGATAAGATTAGATAAAGTCCTGTGTTAACATAACTGATGGCCTTAGGGTATGCTACATAGCAAACAGCAGATAAGCGATGCACTGTAATCAGTGTGGAGAAATGCCCGTCCCGTGGGCATAGTGACACATTACCTCTTCGTAGTTGTCAATGGCGAAGAATATGTCCGGGTAGGCCATCTCCTCCGTGTCCCCCTTGTCCTCCATGCTGTGACGTGTCGGGGATGCATACACAGACTGCACCACAAATGAAGGGCACGTCAAGTCTTGTTGGAGGCACGGCAGCACTGAGTGAATCAGTAGTTAGAACTGCTTATCAAGTAGTGTAGACCATTTATAACGTAACCGCGTATAGTTCGGGACCAGATATAATGCGGGGTTTTGTAACCACCAGTTTGCCTCCCATAGAACTCAATGCATAAGCATGTCGTTTAAAATACGGTTGGCTGAGGTGCAATACCGTTTATAGTGCAGTTTTCTGGCGGGCCTGCTGGTCAACCGGCGCAGCTGTGGCGTGGTTTTAGGTTTGCACAAAAAAAAAACATACACAAAAAAAAAGAGGGCACCCTTTAGTTTGCATGTTCTGTTTGTACTCAAGTTTGCACTTAGCTTGAGTTCCGTTTGTACTCAAGTGATAACCACCGCTGCCTTGGTTTGATCCACATCGAAAGATAGCGAGCCCCCTCCCCCCCCACCCACCTCTTGTGGTAAGTTGTCTTTATTAGAATATCATGCAGATAGGCTACCGCATTCAGCATGGGAACGCAAGGTGGGGTGAAAAAAAAATCCCGCTTGCGTTCTTATCACATTGTCCCACAGAGTCCATTCATAGATGCTAAGAAACGCAGTGGTAGTCCCTCAAAACACGAACACAAAGGGAGTTAACGCTGCACTCGCGGTTTGTAAGTCCGTGCAGCCGCTTGGAAGGCCCTGCAGCAGCGGATGATGTGGAAAAAAAAAAGACGAAATAAAGACAGCCCCCTCTGTTTTTAAGAGGCCTTCATTTGAGTGATGATAAACAAATGATGATTGAAAGGTAGGTTGCAATGTGGTTGGCTCCGCGCATGTTATGTTTATGGGCCCCGTGCACTGCAGTTTCAAGTAAACACCTGGCGCCACCTGGTAGTGGCGGTGGCTTTTCCACAGAAGAAAATAAGTATATACAGCAGTGCGCTACGGGGCTCAATTAGAACAACTGGAAAATTGGTACACAATGCATCCCCATGTTTTATTCCATTCACAGTTGTTATAAATGTTTCGCTTACAGGTTGTGCAGGAATAGATGCTAGAATAGTTTAGAAAGTGCCACTCCTCTAATAAAAGCCGACGACAGTACACGGATCAACTGCTTGCAACGCCGACGTACACATAGTATCCCAGAAAAAATAAAACGAACAGAACCATTGGTACATTTGCGTATCTGCCCACTACTCGGTGTGCGACCACTGCGTACAATCCCCATATGAGCCCCGTACCACAGCGTACCAGGCCCATAGTGCGGTACCACTTTTAGTGCGGATTTTTGCGGTTCCCATGACATAGTTATAGGAAGTGCACACCGTAATTTATTTATCCCACCATTCACTTAAGTCCCTGGTCTTTAACCCACTCACTGCCACCCCTGAGACAACTAGGGCAATTACACACATACACCCCTACCACGCCCAAGTATACTCGTGTTGCATCTTTACAGAACTCCCTGGCACTCTCGAGACAACTGTAGAAAAACTATTTTGAGCATGCTGCGCCATCTACTGAAGAGTAAGACAAAGGCATAGATTCTGTCAGGTAAAGTTTAGACAACAGATAGAGCACATATTTCTTCATTCGCGTCACTTCGTCTTATCTCAACAGCACAGCCGCCGTGGCGAGTCATGCAACCAACGCACAACGCAAAATGGCAGCTGAATGCTGCCATTTTGCATGGTGCGTTGGTTTGGAAGAGTATCATGCTTAAAAGGTTTCCAAACCCTCGGACGTACTAATTAGCAGATAACTATTTTTGCAATTAGTTAAGTATTATTTTTGTTTGTTTTCCATACAACTTTTTTATTGTATAACAGAATCCTGAATGAAGTGCTTACATGTCCCGCAGAGCATCAATCACAGTGCATTATAGCATAAAATTTCCACATAATAAACATGAAAAAAAAAACGAAAAAAAAAAAAAACCGGCAGGTAGTGAAGACCAGCCATAAAAAAGAACTAGGCAGTGAAAGGGTTGAACGGGGTCCTGGAACAACCTCCATTAACGCTACTAAGCACTCGATGCTTTGGTTCGAGTAATGTCATCCCTCACGAGTTTAGACAAGGTGTCACATACTAATTCAGCTGTTGTATACAAGAGCACTCATTTCTTCTGTTTCAACCTCTTAGAGTCACCCTAGTGGCCAACTTCAGTACTATAATTGTTTCCAAGATACCTGCATTAGATTGAGAGCCACAGAGCATTCACGAGAAACTAAAGGAGGAGGAGGAAGAGAGAAACGTTTCTTGAAACAGAAAATTTTCCATGCCGACGCTACGTGTTGACAGACAGACATCGACCACCGCTGGAGGGTAGTAGCTCTGCACAGATTAGCGGTAAAAAGCTGTGGCCGGGAAGGGGAAGAAAGAACCCACCTGCGACCTCCGCCGGAGCACCTGCAGGTGCTGGCTGCCCGTGCGGAGGCAGGCGGCAGCCGTCAGGGTGTACTCCAGATGCTGCACAATCAGGTTCAGGTACACCGTCTCCTCCCAATGCAGGTCCAGGTCCGCTATGGGCAGCTTCTTGGAGTTGCGCCGAAACACCTGCACGCTCGTCTGGGATTCAGGGGAACAGCCACACGAAAAGGTTGCTTTGTTACGTCAATCTGAAAGTTTGTGCGGTCCATCTGTTAACACTTTAATGAACGCACCTATTCCCATCAATAGTCTGTTAGCGATGAATACAAAATCAAATTTTGGCACTCACCGAGCTCTTCTGGATGGCGAACTCCATCCCAAGGGTAAAAGAGGAGATATTTCGCAGTTGTGCTTTCGAGTTTCTGTTCTCCACTGCGGGAAGGATTTTTAAAGTTCCTTCGCAGCTGGGCTCACATGATTTCGGTTATGCCGCCGATGCCGCTAGCCGATGCTCCACGGGAACGACGAATTTTGACAGATTCCGATGAATCTGAGCTGTACCGTATTTACTCGAATCTAGGCTGACACTTTTTTTTAAAAAGTCATTCATGAAAGTCGGGGGTCGGCTTAGATTCGAGGAAACAGCTTTTCTGCCATTCCCAGACAGTCAGCACCATCGTGCAGTCACAGGCTTGCAGCTTGCAGGTTTGCAGGATCCATTTTGCTTGTATGAACACTGTGAACCCAGCTCTCAGCGTTCTGTGCTTGCTTGCATTCGTCACCATGAAGCCTCGAGAAGCGCCCGTGTTTGTGGTGCAATGGCACCCACGAGGCGGTGCCACTACACCGCGGCTTTTATAAGTGGAAGGTGAAGCCTTGGGGGCCAAGAGAACTTCAAACCTACAAGCACAACATGACTTCGGCGTCGATGAGAAGAACGTGCGCCGATGGCGGAAGCAGTGGAATAAACTTTTCAACTGCGCTTCAAAGTGAATGGCCTCCATAGGACCCAAGAAAGGTTGACCCCACATGGTGGAGAAAGAAGTTTCTGACTTTATCGAACAGCAAAGAGAAGGTGGAAGGCTGGAGCTGGTGGACATAATTCAGACGAAGGCGAGGGAAACCGCATACATTCAAAGCGTTGTGCGGTCTCAGTTCAAGGCCAGCAGCGTTTTGGGTTCGGCCTGCGATGGTGGACGTCTGTGCGCCAAAAGCTGCCTCCTGACTTTGAGGAGAAGCTAGTCGCATTCCAGCACATTGTTATCCAGAAGCGACTGGAAAAAAAGTACGGAGTGGGCCAGATCGGTGACGCCGATCAGACCCCGGTGAATTTGACATGCCTACGTCCTACATGCCTACGTCCTAGGAGACGTCCTACACATGAGCAATGAAGTGAAAGGAAGCCACTACAAGATTGGATGAAGACAAGACAACCCAGCGTTGCCACCGCTTGCGCTTGCAGTGTAGAAATACTTTAATCAAACTGCATCTTCCGGGAGTTTCTGCAGGTGTAGGTGTGCCAATTAAACAGCAACAATTTCTAAGCACTTCATAATGCTTGCAAACAGAAACAAGAAGGATGATAACCCGTTATTGCAGACCACGCACAATCAAAGCCAATTGGAAGATGCTGCAAAGGCAGAATGAGTCGACAGGCATGTATAACCAGCCTGACGCCATCGTGGTGTTCCTAGTATCGTCTAATGACTCTCGTCTAACACTTTCCAACAACTGGATATTTTCATCTTTATGGTACGCACAGGCATTTATTGCTCAAAGCAGAAATTTGGGCTAGCCAAAACGTTCATTTTGCACAGCGTAAAAATCCTTAAAATTCGCCACTTGTCAAGATTTATTTAACATTCTCAGCGTAAAAAGTCTAATTCTTACTGTTTGTGTTCCGTCTTTTTTATGCTGTGCAAGATAAATTTATAGATGAAAAGTTGATTTTAACATTTGCACCATTCTGTAAAGTTCCGAGCGAATGCCCACCTTCAAAACATCGCCTACCCCGCTTTAAGGGTGAAATATTTAATTTACTTAAAGACCCCAAAGATTTCCCACCCCCTAAAATCGATGGATTTAGCGCCAATGAGTGAACAAAACAAACGCGAATCATCTATTCATGTGTTGATGCGGTCACTTATTTGTCCTTTCCGCACTTGAGCCGAAAGTTTGCCCATCTGGTATTTTTTTCTTGATATATCTGCAGTTTAGGTTGGCAGTGCGGAGCCACTTTCTGTATTTTTTCGCACCTGACCCAAAAGAGCGCCCATCCGATATTTTTCCCCTCATATCTCTGAAATTCTGTTGGGTATTCTTTCGAAACTTTGCGGTATCTTCACCATCTGACAATGAGCCGATCGCTCGCTGCCGCTCTCACCTCCAGTCTGGGTATGTGGCGCCGAGCCACCTTGGACGCCGTCTTCTTGACAAAGAACACCAGGTCATCGTGCTGGTCCGAAGACTCGTTGCAGAGGAAGTGGCGGATGAAGATGTCCATCCAGAAGCTCCCGCTTGTCACAACGACGAAGCCTGCGTGGAGGAGTTCTGGGTGTCACTTTTGGCAAGGCATCGCGACTCCACCCACGACAACTACTAACAGCTGCACGTCCTGTGGCACTGCTTATCTACTAGTACACTGCACAACAGCAACGTTTACACAGAAACAGAACTATAAAACCATTAAGGGGCCTAATACAGCTTTGCTCAGTTTGAAGGAACTGGCCTTTGATAACCCATTCAGCTGCATTCCAGCCGCAAAAGATGTTTTTTTCACAATAACAAGAAAAATGCAGGAAATACTGGAGCACTAAACTTTCATGCTGCAGTGACGTAGTAATATGGGCAGTAGTGACGTTGTTAATAGACATGCCCTAAAAACATAGCTATCAGTGAGTTAACACATGTTAGCACTCAAGTGGTACAATCAACAACCCGTGCCACACGTACACGAAAAATGACATTGAGTGTTTAAGGCCTTAGTATACCGAATGACATTATTTGGGCGGGCTGTGCTACACACGAAAAGGTGAAGGCATTAAATGTGTTAGGCATGATGGTGATAATGACGAAAAAGAGAACTGCACTCAAGTTTCGGAAGTTTTAACGTAGAGGAAAATGTCGTACAAGGGTTAAAAATGTTTTTTGTGAAAGAAAAAGTTATGAGAAATAGAGCTTTCTAAAAAATGGTGCAAGCCGTTTCTAACAGTGGCTTCAGCAGCTGCCGTCGCCTGTCAGCAGCAGCCAAATCCGAAAAAATTCAGGACAAGTGACACGATGTTTTGCATTTTGCCGCTGTTTTAGTGAACCTCGTCTCCTTCAGAACTTCGCAACCAAGAGTGCACACAAAAAATGTGTTATTTCGAAGTTAAGAGACGTTTCTGCGTCAACACTCTGGTGCTGAGAGTTTCACTGGTTTCATTTGGTGCTCATCGCGTTTGAGAATAGGCACATTTAAGGCATTCGTGAAGGCGAATGAGTTGTGCGGAACTCCTTAGACCGAAAATGACATTAGAGCGAATGGCATTAAATTTTTGTGTGTCATCATCATCATCATCACCAGCCTATCTACGCCCACTGCAGGGCAAAGGCCTCTCCCATGGATCTCCAATTACCCCGGTCCTGTGCTAACTGCGACCAATTTATCCCCGCAAACTTCTTGATCTCATCTGCCCATCTAACGTTCTGCCGTCCCCTGCCACGCTTGCCTTCTCTAGGGATCCACTCTGTCACCCTTAATGACCAACGGTTATCTTGCCTTCACATTACATGCCTTGCCCATGTCCATTTCTTCTTAATTTCTACTAATATGTCCTTAACACACGTTTGTTCCCTGACCCACTCCGCTCTCTTCTTGTCCCTTAATGTTACACCTATCATTTTCCGCTCCATTGCACGCTGAGTCGTTCTCAATTTAAGTTGAACTCTCTTAGTGAGCCTCCAGGTTTCTGCCCAGTACGTGAGTATCGGTAAGATGCAGCTGTCATACACTTCCTTCTTAAGGAAAATGGTAGGCTGCCATTCATTATCTGAGAATGCCTGCCAAATGCACTCCACCCCATTTTTATCCTTCGAATTATCTTTGCCTCATGGTTGGGATCCGGGGTCACAACTTGGCCTAAGTAGATATATTCACTTACCACTTCCACTGCCTTGCCACCTATCTCAAACCGCTGTGCTGTCCCGAGGTTATTGATCATTACTTTAGTTTTCTGCATATTAATTTTCAGGCCCACGGTTCTACTCTGTTTGTCCAGTGCAGTAAGCATGCTTTGCAATTCCTCCCCTGAGTTACTTAACAAGGCAACGTCATCAGCAAATCTGAGGTTACTCAGGTATTCTCCATTAACCCTTACTCCCCCCTTACTCCCCTATATATAGCCTTCATAGATTATGAGAAAGCATTTGACTCGGTCGAAACCTCAGCAGTCAATCAGGCATTACAGAACCAGGGGGTAGATGAGCATTATGTAAAAATACTAGAGAATATCTACAATGTGTCCACAGCTACCATCACCCTCCATAAGGAGAGCTTTAAAATATCTATAAGGAAGGGCGTCCGACAAGGAGACCCAATCTCCCCAATGTTATTCACAGCATGTTTACAAGAAGAATTCAGAACATTGGATTGGAAACAGGTGGGAGTAAGGGTTTTTGCGTGTAGCAGCAAGTTAATGGCAGTAAAACTTAAGGCATTAAGCAGTTAATGTCATTTTTCGTGTACGTGTGGCACGGGTCTTACAGGCCTAACTAAAATCGCACAAACAAGATTCTGTGATGTCGCAGAGAAATTACCGGAATGTGGCTAGGGAGTTACCACCGCTACATAAGTTTTCTTTAATATCTCAATTGTTTGTATAAAGTTTGCGTCTTCTAAACGAACCAAACTTGTATTTCATCCTCATTCATGGCCCCCTTCAGCCTTGATAAGCGCAGCCTCCTTATCACATGAAGACAGTCCATTATTAGTGCGAAAGAATTAGTTGACACGGTAGGCCGAAAATCACATGTCGTAATTGAGACGGCAGAAAAAACGGACGGTGGCTCAAAGAGAACTGAAGTATAGTAATTGAGGTTAAAAAAAAATTGCAAAATTTGTGTCCATATGGGAACAGAAACCAGGGATACAAGACAAGCATGCACATCCAACACCACGACAGCTCAATGGCTGTAGCGGACTAGAGGTGACCTAAAGTATGTGTTGTGGACCTTAGTGTGTTAGAGACATCCTACAGGAGTAATTTGAGCATACTAAATACGTGAATAACAATTAGTCAAAAGTATTTTTCCACTGGTAGTGTGAATTCGGGGATGCCACACTGGATTGCAGTGGAATTCAGGGCTGCCCCAGCCTTCAGATTGTTTATTTCCGCCCGTTTCAAGGTGAACATTGTCCCGTAGTCCAAGGTTCTGGGGCCGGGTAGCAAATTGGACAAGTTGGAAGTTATTCATGATGGTCAATGCCGATGACAAGACAGGACAGAAATTGGGCGGAGAACACGAGCGCTGTCTAACAACCGAATTTTAGTGCCTTTGGCAGCAGCGACAGCGTCTAACTAAGCGAGCGAAGGCAGAAAGAAAACGGTGGAGGAAAACGTGGCGAAAGTGCGAGGGGGAGGGCAGCATGGCGAGCAGAAGCCAAGCACGCCTGTGTGCTGCACATGGTCCTTCGGCATCCTCCTTGCTGCGTGGCTTATCTGAACCATGTGATATTTGCGTGACAGCTTCAAACACGATTTAAACACAACATGCTCTGTGGCGGCAATGCGCTGCGAGATAATGGCGGAGTAGCGCGCACCTCCGTGCGTTCACTGATAACGCAATCACTTCCTGAGACGCAACAGCTATGCGCCGTGATCAAAAAGACTGCAGTTCGTGCTGCGCACAAATTTCGCATTACGGAGTGTAGTAATCGTCAGCATTTTTTTTTTTATTACAAAGGCCGAGGTTGCTTTTCTGGATAATTCTTATGTATAAGTTTATAACTTCACCTTTTTTTGTTTTTGAAAAGTTTCTGGTTGGTTCTTCCATGGATTTTCTTTGCGCTGCGCAAAATGCCTTGTGCGCATGGTAGATGATAGGCTTCTTTCTTCTTTCTAAATACCACACACGAAAAATTCAGTTGTTTGACAGCGCTCGTGCCAGCTTTCTGTGCTGTGTTGTCATCTGCACTGACCATCAAAACTGTTTATTGAAGCCAACTTGTCCACCGCAGAAGATTGCAAGAAAAGCACTAACGTTGAAGGAGCGCTCACAAACAAAACTGACATGGGCAGTCAGGCATTGGCGGCGAATTGAATGCCATGGCACTTGGTGTGCATGCATTAAGCAGGGAGTGCAGTCCTTTCCGAAAATATCCGATTAGGTCGCAAACATTGCCGATCAAACGGGAACAGCTTATGTGAGAGAGGATTGAGTTGAGATAGCCGGTTGCAACCTAGAGGCGGAAAGAACACATAGATGGCCCACTTACAGCATGGGATAAGATAACCCTTCGAGGCCACGCGTTGGCAACAAAACGTAAACAAAACGATTCCCCAACCATGGTTCGCGCCAACATCAACCTTTCGCTTGCTCACGTGCTTGCTACCAGCTAAATTTCACCTCGTGAATTTGGGTGTTGCCCCAGCCAGCGTCCATAAGCTACTTATTACTTATATGCTAAGCTCATTCGCTTTTTATGCCCACACAATGAGAAACGAAAGTTCTGCCACATTAGAAACAATGTATACGAACGTCTTGTGACCATTGATATACGATTCATTCATACAAATATAAAGGCAAACCAAGTTCGCAACTTTAAAGCACGCGTTGATCAAATTCATCCCTATTAATGCGTGATCCACCCCAGAAAATTTGATGTGCAAATTTCCGTGCACTACCCGAAAACACACTTTCGTTGCGCGCGCTATCTGCACGTGCGTCCCTTCGCGCCAAGAAAACCACCATAAGGCGCGCCAAAACAAACAAAAAACACCAAGTTTGGACAAAAGAAACACTGACGCTACTCGCACAACGCCATCCGCCGATCAAATCATTTCAAAACAACTTTCTCCTCTGATGGCGCCTTCTATTGACGGCGCTTACTTCCGTACACAGCAACGCTCTCTGCGAAAATCCACAAAGACAGGAGGTGTGCAAACGAAGCAGCGAAACCCCAGCAGTTTTTCTGAGCAGCCTCGAAGGGGCAGCGCGGTTTGGTTTCGCCACTGTGTCACGGGATACGCGGGCAGCTTGATTGCAGTGAGTCACGGCTTGGAGGGGCGGACTTCCACGCAAGGAAATCGGCCGCTCAAGATGCAACACGGTGTCCAAAGGGTGTTCTTACCGGACGGTGTGATGTTCGTGGCTTCCCGCGTGCGCAGCTGAGATATCTCGGCGAACACGCTCGACATGACGCCAGAGTTGGACTTCCCATCTCGAGCGTCGTCTGACATCGCATTTGAAACATCCAATGCTTGGCTCCTTTCGTCTTCGGTTCGGGTCGGCTTTGGCCGGCGTGAAGACGGGTTTATCGGTCTCATTATCACTTCCACTAGTAGTAGTCTTACTTTTTATATTTAGCTATAATCAGACCTACAATTTCAGCCTAGGCAGTCAATGGGAGTTTTCGCGTAATTATTTGTTACTTTTATACATGCCGGTCATGTGGCGCGTAGCTCAAATTTGGGCAAAAAAACTGCGGCATAAAGCATAAACGTTATGACCAGGACCAGAGAGTTATCAGGACATGCTCTCTCTTGTATTCGTCGCATCTTTCACCCCTGCGGCAACTACGGCATCTTTTGTTTTCTTGCGGGGACTTCAAGATCGAACTATTTTGCTGCTATGCCGATACCGTACGAGACGCAAACTGGAACCTTTTTGTTCACATATTCTCTACCTCTTTCGCTTTCAAACAATTCATTTTTAAAGCAAAGCTTTCCTCTACCAGCCAACGCTTTGTTCGTGGCATGCGCGACAAACTCCCAACGCAGCTGGAGGTGGGAGGGCGGTTTTCACATAGAGTTAGGTTTTCACTCACGGAGCTCAGTGTAGATAGCGCAGCGAATGGGCGCTATTACCCAGCGTTCCCCGCGCGCAGGTGCCTGCTCACAACGATGATGATGATGTCCTCAAATATTTTGGCACGTACCCACAAGGGGGGATTGGCCAGGGCTAAACCGGTTAAATACGTGGGGACTTCAAAAATACTTATTTCCGGAAAGAGGCTGTAAACGGAAACTTAGTTGAGAGTGAAACCCGAATTACCCATTAATCAGCACCGTTTAGCAATTCAAACGACCTGAGGCAGAAAGAAAATTTTGAATGCAATTATATATATCCCTTTTTGCAAACCCCAGCTTTGATGCGCCAATAGATAATATAAGTGTTATCAATAAAGTCAACCCCATCCGCTCAATTGGGTCCTTCAAAAACAGTTGTCTAGCTGTTGAGAAACGGCGACAGTCGAGAAAAAAAATGTTCCGATTGTTTCGGGGACCTGGCACCGCACACATAGTTCTGTAGGTGAAAGTTCTGATCTGCACAGATAAAAATTAAGCCTTGGAACCCTGCCGCGCAGCTCGGTGAAGGTCGCCTCGCATTGCCGAGGGCCACAAAATGAACATTCCACCCGAACTTTAAATGTTGTAACTCTTCAAATGATAAAAGTGAATCGGAACGGGGTGGCGTCTAAATGCAGGCATGTCGGTGGTACAGCTTCATCGCCTACATTACCGACGGTTGTCTAGGGTCTATTTTGGTGCAGCTTCGCGTCAAATTGCACGCTTCCTTCGCACGGTTTTTAACTTGTTCAACGGCACCTACTGGTAACCCGAACACGACGGAACTGAGTGGTCGTACACCAAAGATACGTTAAGGATTGGTTAGCAGGGCAGGTAAACAAAATGTAGAGACCACTTACGTACATCCGGCCGCACGAGTCACATTCCCGATGACCCTGGTTTGAATACCCCTAAACCGAAATGTTCCGAACTTTCTTTTAACCTCAATTAAGTTTTTATTTCGTGAGCCATGGGCCATTTTGTGTGCAATCTGTCTGCCAGGGATCACCTGTGGTGACTCTGTGGCTTAAGCTGAGACCGAAGATGCGGGTTTGATTCTCGGCCGAGGCAAAAAGCGAAAATTCCCGTGTGTTCAAGACTTCGGCACATGTTAAAGATCCCCAGGCGGTCAAAATTAATCCGGAGCCCTCCACTACGGCGTGCCTCATCACCTATGTAGTGTAGGCGCGTTAAATCCCATAATCAATCGTTCTGCCAGGGTCACTGGATTTTCAAACTACAATGTGAACAAAAGCCTCAGCATTAAAAAAAAAAACTGCAGTGGCAGCATCCTCAAGCAGGTTAGTTCGAACACAATTTTGGCAACGTGCAAACAGGAGCTATAATTCACATGCAAACACAGAGGCTTTGCTCCAACTAGCAAGATTTGGACCACAGGAATCGATTACTGCCAAAGCTTCTGCAAGTACTCTGCGAGAAGCCAGCAACCGTTTAAACACATTCGCTTTGCAAAACATACCAGTCGAAATAGTTTGCTCAAGCAGAGAAAAAAACATCTCAGCTGTAACAATTTATCTCGAAAGTACTTTATAGCAAGGCCCTTGCTATAAAGGGCCTTGCCCTTGCAAGGCCCTGAAGGGCAGCTAATGCTAAAAAATCCCTTCACCAGTGACATCGGTGGCCATCACAAATTCACTTTGTTTGCATTGCCCAATTGATTTTGTGCAACAAGCCATGAGCCAACCAGCCCAATGTCGTACTGAGCAAGTCTAAACCTAGCCGCCAATGCTTCTAAAGCAGGGATCAGCCACTCGTACCAGCCCCATTACGCATGATTGAGCATACCTAGTGTTGGTTGCCAGGGTGATATACTATAAACTCGATTTGCACTTTACTATCGTGAACAGTGTACAGGCCAAGCACATCCTGCGATGGAGGATCAACACAATTTTTTCACATTGTGTGCTTATTCACAAACGTAACTGAAGAGAGATATGGCCTTTTGCACAGTAACTTCCACATGGAGCCGCTTTAAAGCCATCGCAGCTGACCAGCCATCAGTGAGTGAAGAAATAGGCAACGCAAGTGACTGCACTCCTGCGGCTGACTGCAGACTATTTGCAATACAGAGCACAGTACACTGGCTGCCATTCTCGGGTATCCACAGCAGAGTGTAGAGTGGTTGTCAACTCTTAATACCATCAAATGTTCTTAGTAAAACTTAAGTGACCTCAAGTTTTCCTAACACATCCATGGGTATCCTTAACTTGCTGCTGGGCAGGTTGGAGTTACCCCCCCGCTTTTGGCGTTCCAAACATGCCGCATGGGGTACCCTCTCTTGCCACAAAGGTTGCAACACATACAGCCAGATTTCGAAGTAAATTCATGTAGCATTGCAGAATTAGTTTGGGAACTGCCAGAGTGCATCAGCATGCGGTAACAGTGTCACCCATCATAAAAGCCTCGTTCCAGCCCGAGGTATGCACCGTGCGCAAGTGCAGACAAGCGTTAAATCTGAAAGCACCGCTGCATTCGCACTTGACTGAGGAAAGAAGACACGACACCACGTTCATTTTAAAACTAGAAGTTCCACCTCGGCTTTCTCCTCTTTATTTACTCCTCTGTACGTTCTATCCCGACTCTCCACCTCCACAGACGAAACCATTCCCGCCTAGGGACAGCGAGACGAGGCAACAAAGTGTACAGAAAAAGAAAAGAGAAAGAAACTGAGAACAAAGGGTGAGGAACAACACGCGTATACACAATCTCTCCCGAGAGACAGAAAAAAAAAAAAAAAAAAAAGAAAACACAGGCGGCACGGGCGGGAAGGAGACAGAGGCAGTTGGTCAATACATGCACGCCGGGATGACGAATGTTGAACTTGGGATGACGCCTCTCCGACCCCCTCCCACCCGTTCATGGCCGTGGCAGCAACAAGCGGTGGTGATTGCCCGCACACAACGAAGGGGAAAACAGTGCTTGGAGAAGGAGAGGAAGGGAAACAGAGCAATGATGTATATCAACAAGAGGCGGCTGGGGAAAGGAAAACACGACAGTCGCTGCTTCTTCGTCTTCTTCCAGGAAGAGAGAAAGAGAGAGAGAGTCACACTGCACTGAGAGCGGGGGCCAAAACAGTCACACTCTGGTCACTACTGGGCATATGCAGCCGCCGCCGCTGGAACTCCGGCATTGCGGGGGGGAGCACGGCCACCCGCGGGACGTCCACGACCTGAGGGTGAAGAAAGGAAGGGAGGGGGTAAGCGAGAATTTAAGAGCAGCACAGCAGTGATGCCAGGCTGTTACACAGGTTGTACAACGATGCTAAAGGTAAGCCAAAATCTGTAGCCCTACAATTTGCATACGCAGTATTGCACTCACGTCCCAATGGGAGATCGCAATAGTGAAAGTACAAATGCAATTGAAATTGCAGTACACAGAACAGCTACAAAATTTGTACACAGCAGAAAATGCTACCCCAACACCGAAAAACGCGTAGTGCTACACGTTGGTTCAAACAAATTTTATATGGACTGCTGCTCCAATTGAGAGAAAACACAGGTGTGCAGAGGCGAAGTAACAGTAACACCTAGCATCCACAAGGTTCTCAGCTTCATGCACGAAATCATCCAGAGGCAGTGAAACTGGAGTGTATGGTAAAACTCCCGGATGTAATACGAGTTTTAAAAAATGATCAGCGTCCCAAATTTTCACCTCGTACTACGTTGAGATCTACACAAGAACTCCAGCCAGACACCTGGTTAACGGCAACTAAACATGTGCTACAATACGTGCCAAGTGAATTGCTTCATTGACAGCAAAAGCAACACCTAGCTAACACCCTCAAGGGGAAGCCAATTTTAGCTGCACAAAGCTTCAACAACTGTGCTGCTGGGAGGCAATTTGGCGTGGTGAAGGGACTTGTGGTTGGCGATGACAAAAACGGGGGCCCTCTTCTCATGCAATGCTACGCAAAGACTCTTTTGGGAGCTGAAAACGGGGGCCCCTGCATTCCATTACCAAGGCATCCCAGCACAGCACAGCTTAAATGGGAACCAGAAAAACTGGTTTTGCCTTCCAGGCCCAAACTTCAAAACTGTCATAACTTCTGCTGCAGACCAGATAAAAAGGTTTTCGCACAGTTCACTGGTACCTTGTTCAGCTGCATCCTTCTGGCAGTTCTCTTACAAAGGCTGTCAAAAGATCAATTATAAAAACCCAAACAAATTTGAATGCAGACGTTTTACACAACAACAAACATATCTACAATCACAATGAAAAAATACGTACGTACCCCAATTTTCATCATCATAACTGTAAAAATAAAGTTTTCTGGCTTAAGACCAGTGTGCCCCCTTAATATGGGGGTTGCACAGAAAGAAAATCCCAATGACGACGTACCGTACTTACCCGATTCTAACGCGCACCTAATTTTCCTGGCAAAAAAAAACACCTTGCACCTTTGATTGTAACGTGCACAGAACTTTGTGACGCAGAAAAACGAACGCGAGAGAAACGGGCGATTTATTTCCCTAAGTAATCTCACTCATCTTACTCCTCGTCCCTCCCCGAGAGCTCTTTGTCGCTTTCCGCTGACTACATCTCGTCCTCGGTGCTGTCAAGCGTGTTCGCGATGCCCCACTTCTGAACGAATGTTCAACTCTGGTCGATGGGATCGTAGCTCACGCCTCGCATGCCCATCCCGCGAGCTTCTCCAGAGGCGCGCGCTTCAGCCGACCGCTCGTCTTGAACGCGTGAGAGCCGCTCGTAAGCCACTCGTGGAAGCGGCGCATCGTCGTTGCCGCTGCTGCAATTGCCGCTATCACAATTTGACGATTTGTGTGAACACCGATAGAAAAGCCTAGGCGATGGGTGGGACAAAATTTCAGCTGTTTCGGCAGTTCGGTTTCGTATCTGATTCTAACGTGCGTGTGATTTTTCGGCTTATTTTTCCAGGAAAAAAAAAAAGTGCGCATTAGAATTGGGTAAGTACAGTATCATTCCTGTCGCAACGTACAGAAGCATCCCAGTGAACAACCCCCTGTCCCCGCATGCAATGCCTGCAGAGGCAATTCCCCCACAATTCACTGCTCGGTGGGAAGGGACCACCCACTCACCCTGGTATGGGCCCCTGGGCCCAGATCCCGCCTGCCTGGGTGGTCCCCGGTATCCGTCTGATCGGTCGTGGCCGCTGCCATTGGACTGCCACTGCTGACCCGAACCTGGAAGGGGGGGGGAGAGAACACGCTCACATTGCTGCTCCCACTCTGAGGGAGGTACTAGAGCGGACAGCCTGAGGCAGCACTGCTACGTGCTCACTCCCATGTGCAAGTGGCTTACCACTCAGTATTCAGGCTTCCCTACAACTGGGTCTTCTAAAAGAGTCAAATTCAAATGCAAGTTAGGGTTGGCATACAATGAGCACATTGATCTCTGATCTGAAGACAGCACAGCAAAGTGGCGACACCACTTGAACTCAGTTCGGAGAATGAAACACCATGCTGGTACGTGCGAGGTACAACGTATTTCCTCTTACAACTTATGGGTAAACTTGAGTGCAACTTGAACTAAGTACGTATCTTGGTGTGGCAATTCGAAATACGTCATTTTTTTCTGCATCAAGTAATATTTAGTTCAAGATTGAATTTATATTGACTAGTTGAGGGGGACCCCATTACTAACCACTACCTAATGTAAATCAAGGATGCCACGTACTAAAATGATGAATGATACGAGTGCAAACAAACAAAAATGAATGGTTGAAACCAATTTGAACCAAAGTTACCCATTTGAGCTTTAATAACCCTTCGTGAGGGCACCATATCAATTTGGTGCATGTCACCAGCTGCAACAGTCATGCTGTAAGGGCCTTTGTTTACATGAGATCAGTTCCACTGTTGCCTGCACATAGGACTATCATTTATTAATTAGCGGTAAACTTCATTGGCTTTGGCCTTTAGGCATTTCACATTGTGCTCAAGCATAAGACAAACGCAATGCATCACAAGTTCAGCTACGTATACACTAGTAGCCCAGAGGCATAGAAACGAGCATCCATGTGTGCATGGTCGAGTCACCACGGTCAATTTTGCACTTTACAGAGGTTTAGGAAGCTCACTGATTGCAATCTGCCGGCGCAAGGCAGATCTGCAGGCCACGGTATCTATGTCAGCAGAACCACATTTCCCCACTGCAATCGGCTCCATCTCTAGCAGTATTTTTGCTTTGACTTTCACAATGCATCCAATGGAACAGCAGCTACACCTCAGCGCAGCGGTAACCATAAGAGAACGCTCTTAGAAGCTGGCATCCTTGCAAAGGCTACTCCCATACTGCTGAACCCTCGCCTGCTACTGGAAATTGAGGAGCAAAATAAGCCCTCTTTAATGCATGCAAGTTGTTCCATAAAAGCCTCAAAAGCGCAAATAAACTACCTTGCTATGAAGGCCTTGTGTGAGCCTTAAAGTCTACTTTGATATAACCGCTTTCTTTCACCACTGGACTTTGTTATAGTGGTCAGCACCGATGCCTCATTTGGCACCCCACAAGGGTCCAACTTGGACCAACTTATGTTTTACATAAATCAACCCTACTTTTTCCTAATTTTGCTTAGGCGTTTTATGCACTGAAGCTCCAGCTAGGGTTACTGCAGTGGAGGGCTCTAATTTAACTTAGGCCGCCTGGGTACCTCTAACATGAGATGAAATTCTGAGAGGTACTTCCGTTTTACACTATATACACACATGCTCACTAAACCTGTAGCACGCAATGCTGGCCAAACACCCGTTATTCCTACAAGCACAAGGCCCATCTCTGCCGTTGGCATAAGCTCAATCTACAAACGCACAACACCCACTCTACGAGGGTAACAAGAGTGGACTGGCTCACCCTTGCCATTGGCGTAGCCCCCCGCGTGCCTGGGTGCTCCTCCCCTGGGCGGACCTCCCCCTCCGCCTCCTCTGCGCGGTGGCCTCCGGTCCAGATCATTGTTGCGCAGACTCTGGTTGGTGAACGTCTGCGTCGGGATGGGCATGTGCTGCTCGATGACAAAGTCCATGGGTGGGGCGGCAGCTACCAGGGAGGGGGGCTGCTGCTGGGGAGGGGGAGCGGGGGCCGAGACGGTGTGGGGTGGGGCCAGGGGCTGGTGGAGCGCGGCGGCGTGTTGCGGCGGGGGTGGGTGTCCCAGCACGTAGCCCGTGGTGACCTGCATCAGGGCGGCGGCCGGCGGCGGGGGCAATGTCGGAGGCGGCACGGAAGGGAGCGCCGCCACCACAGCTGGGTCCATGTGAGGAGACTCGAGGTCAATCTGAGACTCCTGGAAGAAGTCCAGCCGGCCAGCCGGAACCACTTCCGCCACCACTGCCTCCGGCACAGCGTCGCCGGGCAGGAGCGGGGGTGGCGCAGCCGTCGTCACCGCGACCATGGGCACCACAGGGATGATGGGCGTGGGCTCCACTTCACGCACTGCGTTGGGAACCGCGACTGCGGCCACCACTGGCATAGGGGGGACTTGCTGCACCTCTGGCTGCTGCAGCTGCTGCTGTTGAGACTCTGTGGAGAGCTCGGGCACCTGTGAAGATTAAAACAAAGGAAACGCCCAGCCAGGGTTAGTGTCACAGTTCCTTTCAGGCATACTACAGTAGGATTTCAACTGCGTTCATCTCTCACAGTATCAACGTATCAAAGACAAACTAAACAAGCATACACACAAAGAAAATGCGGAGCTACTTGGTGAAACCCAGTTACAGCAAACTAACTATGCACTGCAATTAGTTCGATATACCCAATATATTCAATAGCTGGCCGAACCTGTCTTATTAGTTCGCTCAATTGCTTTATAATCACATTGGCCACTAAGTGTGAACGTACGAGTTCTGGATCCCGCCACCACAGCACATGCACGTCGCCAGAGTCCCATGTTCCCTCTCCAATTTCGCACACAAGGCCGACATTCTTAGCCGGACTTAATTTGACCCCCCTCATTTCCCTCCCTACCATTCTCAAAGGCCTCTGAGCCAGCCCTTTTCCTGATAAAGTTGGGACCCTGCAACACTTACCGTCGACTACTCGGAATGTATTTTAAGGTAAAGTCCATTGCCCCAGCAATCTCCTCCCGCAAGAATTATGAAAATCCGTTCACTATCACCGAAACTACGCGCGGCATAATTGTTCCCTCTCAACTCGACCGCGGGCAACGCGATGAAAGCTGCGCGCTCTCCTGGGGAGGGGTGCGGCCCACGGCGTCTTCTCCGGCGGCCTTCGATATATGACAGGCCGGGGAGTTTTCCCCTTTTCTCCGAAACGTGAAGGGGTCTATTTCCGGTCTGGTGCCACAAAAAAGCAGGCATGGCTGCCTGCTCGCAAGCGCGCTCGGGCTGGTTGGGTGTCTTTGAAGCAATAAACGTTTGTTGTCGAGTGGTCTGGTTGAAAGGGAAGTATTCAGCTCATCACTGAAACTCCGCACGCACTCAAAACACAAAAGAAACGCCAAAACTGTGCGGGCAGGTTCAGGCATAGAAGAGGTTCGCACACAGCGCCGACGGCAGCGGATCATCACAGGAAATGCGAGAAATTAGCAGTGAAGTTGACCTGTGACAGCCGATCGGACAGCCATGGCCCAAATGGCATCATATAGGCCATGCCAGGGGGGTGCATAATGAGGAGAACTGAAGAGAGTGCGGTCGGTTTTTCTGCGTCTTTCACAGCAATTTTCGCGCTGACCGCTTCAAGTGCACGTGTAGTATTTGGCTCAGGTATTCCTGGCAGTGTAATCTAAACGCCGCGCAGGTTTACTTGCACTGCTCAAAGAGGGTTGCAGGGTCCCTTTAATGGCTTCGCTACATTGATGTATTAACTAGCTACTCCTCCTTGGGTTGCCCATGGCCTGCACTATTGTACAGATAAACAAAATAATCCTGCGCACCAGCACTCCGTTGCAGAATACAACATGCACCGTTCCAGTTTGGTGGCCCACCCACCTCACTGACGGGTGAGGCATCCTCTGTGGGGGGTGACTGCTGCTCCTGCCTGATCCTGGGGATCCTCCTCTTCCCTGGGCTCAGCATCCTCCTCAGAGACTGACGTTGCCGCCGGCGCCTCCGCAGATGCCGCATCTTCGGGCGCCGCCCCCATGAAGTACTCGCTCTGCTGGACCTCCAAGAGAACCTCGCGCAGAGCCTTGTCTGAGACACGCCAGTCAAGGAGCTAGCAACAGCCACCAATCAACCCACAGATCCTTCGACTGTTCCCAAAAGGGGAATCTCGATTGGCATTGAGGTTTACCGCACTGAAGCTACCCCTGGTCTACGAGGCGAACCGTAACGGAGGACTCCGGATTAATTTCGACCACTAGGGAAGCTAACGTTGGATTGCATCGAAAGCCGAGGCTTTGGGAACCTGCCACAAAGCGGACAACAGACTCCGCTTACCCGCCTAGATTGCTATTTCTGCACCTGCATCTCGTCCTCGAGCACCCACTACTCGGAAATGAAAGCCCAAAACAACTGCAAAAGATGGAAATCACAGCACACAGCTGTCATGCCACTCCATCACGGTAAAGCCAACTCCCTTGTGCCTATATCCAAAGAAAGTGGTCCATGATGAAGCTAGTTCCATCCTTCCTGTGGGAAAGAGCTTTCAGCGAAGGCCTACACACCAAGTGACATTCCCCAGAGATAGAAATCCATCCCCATTCGCAGATTCGCTAAAAGCATAGATATGATGCCCTCGGTCTTGGTGGCGGCTGCCCATCAGATGGCCCCTGTGCTTGCAATTCCCCATGCGACAACAGGGTCGTCGGGGAGGGACAAAGGCAGGTCTGCACGGCAGACCCTGCGCCCCCGCAGCACGCCCTCATCACGTGGGCGCTCCGCTATCCCAAATTCCTGCCAAGGTGTGTGCAAAGCTGGCTTTGTCTGCAATTGTTTAGAAACCTAAAATGACCCAGACCACAATTTCAACCCAAACGTCAAGGACCACTCAATCCGCACCAAAACTCCAGCCTCCAGAAGCTTGCTACTTCTTAAAGGGTCTCCCCATTACTGGTACTATAGTTCATACCACAAGCTAGGTGCAGCACTGTGGAGGCTACATTGTTGTCAACAGTGCGCCCACTGAGGGCGCCTAACTCGCCGTGAAGGGGGTCCTGAAAGGACCTTCCCTTCTCCCCTCTCGGCAAGTGGAACCGCAAGGCCCCGGCGCCTTTTGTCGCTTCCTTCGCGGTGAGTTAGGCGCCCCGAGGGGGTGGGCTGTTCACAACAATGTAGCCTCCACAGTGCTGCACCTAGCTTGTGGCGTGAACTACAGTTTTTTACGAGGATGATGACCTCTCCCTGTCCACATGACGGAGATCAGCCTAATAATTTATCCTTTTCCATCAAGTTTCCCGATCCACTGATGGATGCCGACTCACAACTAGTGTTTCATCGAAAGGGAACACATACAATCTGGTGTTGTGGAAACACAAAATTGAAACATCAGATAAAACAAGAATAAAGGGCATCAGAACCGCTCACACGGCTGGGCCGAATTTAGAAGCGCCGGTCTTGTGCATTCTGCGTTCTTCGTTAGTCTGCACTGTAATGAACACCCACCAACTCCCCCAACTATCCATTTTGTTACGATAGAAACAGTGCCGTCACGTGTCCATCTCTTCTACCGTCAGTTTCCTCAGGTGTTCTGTAAAGATGAACACTTTGTACGCCAAAGCAACTCCTGGGGGGCTATGAGGCGTGCCATAGCGGACGACTACGAATTCGTTTGAAACCCCTCAGGATCTCCAGCATGCCCCAAAATCTTGACAAACTCGGGGGTTTTCCATTTTCAAATTCTGAATTCGGGGTTTTACGCACCGAAGGTACACCTGGACTATCCAGGTGTGCCATAGTGAAGGGCTCCCGATTAATTTTGACCACCTCGGGATCTTCAACATGCTTTGAAATCTCGACAGTCTTTTCATGTCCAAACGAAAAGCAGTCACCGTGGCCGGGATCGAACCCACGACCTGAAGCTCAGCAGCGAAATGCCTTAGCCACCAAGCCACTGCGGCGGGTGGTTTTCTCTACTTGCCCCCATCAGAAAAGCCTCAGCCGCAAAGGCAGTCAAAAGTGAGGAGGAGCGAGAGCAAGGAAGGATACAGGTGGTGCCAAGGAGGGGCTTGGGCCGGGCATCCAGCAGGGCAACCAGGTGCTCGGCGGCCTGCAGCAGGTTGGCCTGGAAGGCCGCGGGGGAGGCGCAGTCCTCGCGGCTGGGGCAGGTGAGCTGGAAGAGCTGGTCGAAGCGGTCCAGGGCCTCCTCCGTCAGCCGGGTGGCCCCCTCGGTGCCCTCGAGGAAGCACTGGCGCGTCGCGGGCGTCCCCAGGGCCACCAGCACGTCCTGCAGCTCCAGCAGCTCCCGCACCCGCTGCGCTTCCCGCGCCTGACGCTCCAGCTGCTCTCTCCGAGCCTGGCGCTTGCTTTGCCGAAGGTGCTGCATCGGACGGTCACATCAATCAGTCGGCGGTCCCGACCTCACCCCTCGCTGAGAACTAGCCCAGGTTAAACGATGCATTTTCCTTGCCAAACACGCTACGAGACTTTTACCAGTCAGTGAAGTGTCAGATTAGCAGCTGCTCCTTCCCAAAGCCAGTCTCAGACAGCAGGCATTGCAAAGCCACAGAGGAAGAGGAGAAAAAGGAGGAGGAGGGAGCAGTACCTCCTGGACAACTGCCGTCACGCTCTTCTGCAGCTCTCGCGTCAACTCGAGCGTCTCCAACACCTGGTCATACTTGCCAACCGCTGCCTGCAATAAACAACAAAGTGCATCAGCACAAAAGGCTCCGGGCAACGCATATTGTTTCAAGTAGGAGCCGTTCAGAGCTTAGCCATCTCTCAAGCCCAGGAGAATACCCGAAGGCCCGGGCCACCCGCAGCCGTCTCAGGAACAACCACAATGATGTCCTCCTGGTTCGCAACGCAATTTAGGGCCATCTCAGTCTTGTTAATTGTACACCGATCTATTTCACCCTCATTACAAGCTTTTTCTTCCAAGTGCAATTTCTGTGGGGTGCACACAAAATCTGCTCACCGTTACTCAGAGTACTGTCGCCACCACAAGTAGTCTGAGACCAAGAAAAAAAATCAGGAATGGCATTACCAGGGGGGGGGGGGAGCAGGCTTGAGCCTTTTAGAGCAGCTCAGGGAAAGGAACAATGCTCTTCTGGAGGACCTTTAGAGCACCAGAACTGAATTTCGGAGCAGTCCTTGTCTGTCTGGGAGCAGAATTCTAGAGTCAAACATTTATTTGCAACCCACAGTGGGCGGCGGTGTTTTGGAAATGCTGCCCACTGCTCTGGCTGCCGACTTGAAATGTGCGCCTGAGAAAGCAACATGAGAGCAACGCCAGTTGCAGCGGGCCGCACCTCCCCCCCTCCAATTATGTGAAAAGGAGTCTGAACAAGTGGCTTTGACGTCTCAGATTGCCATTTGCATACAAATCGTAGATTCAACGCTTGCGCTTGTCACTATTTTTTTTAGGGTTGTTCGTTTCAGGTAAAACCTGATTTTACCTTATTTTTACTTCCTGAATATATTTTAGGAGGATCATGTTAAGCCAGATTTTTCCCCAAATTGGCCTTTTCAAAGTAGCTATCTGCAAGATTGTGGGCCGACGGGCTGTTCTCAACCAATACATGTTGGAAGCAAGCCTCACAAACACAGCTTTCAAGCTCATTATTGGCATGACTGTCGCTCGCTACCCCAGGCTAGCAAATGCTGCATTGACATATGGAAGCTGTGATGTCTACAGAACTTTCAGCCAAGATAAGTTCAACGATCGGACAGGTCTCCAATGGAGAATGACATGTTGCGCATGTAGACGATAATGTACGTAAACGAGGATGTGTAAAAATCTATCAACAGCTTTTTGTGGAAGTGTTTCATCTTGGAAGTTATCAATGCTCTTTACGGTCATCATTACTGATTCATTTCAAACAAATTCGGAATTTCGAAGAGTATTTGCTAGAAAACGCTAATATCCCCCCCCCCCCCCCCCCGATTATCAGCTTGAATTAACACCACTAAAGACATTTCTTTTGCGCATGGCTACAAAGCACAAATGTGGAAAAACGTGCATTAGCGTCTTTGGATTGCCTTGGCTGAAAAATCAGCTGTGCAATGGTTGCCAAACAATTTCTTAATACAGCTGGTTCTGGAAAAGCACTCTGATCTGGAGAGGGAAGTTTCGTGATGGAAAATATGACAATAAACACTGAGTACATTCTAGAAGTGGATGTGGTCATACTTACTACTTGCTTACGGAAGAACTGTTTTTGAGCGAGAAATACGACTTTCTAAGAAAAGTGCGATTACGGAAAATGTGCATAAGGAGATGAACTTCCCTAACTGCCAAGAGAAAGAAAAGTTTTTTTTTTTTAATTTCACCTTACCCTGTGCCTTCAACAGGGGGAGGAGGGGGACACCCCCCCCTCATAAAAGCAGTGCTGCACGGCTAGACACGCCCACCCAGCTGATTACTTGCAGATAGCTGCAAGCTTAATGAAATTTCTTCTCGCTCGTGCCAGGGCCACACATGTTATCTCATCTTGTTTGACAGACACCCCTAGGGGCATCAAGCCTTTGGAATGGCAAGCGCACACACGATAAGATAAAATGGCAAGGGCCCAACTGAACAGTGATTTTTTTTCGTTTGCTTTTGACAATAAGCGGAAAGATTGCAATGACTGCATGCATCACGAGCTGCATTTCACTCTGAATTTCACCCCAGTCCACTCTGACGTCGAGTAAAACTGTGCCACCACTTGGAGACCAAGAAATTGTGACAAGTGACTCAGAGGGCCGCATTCCGAGTCCCTCCTCCCCTCCATTTGCTCCCTCCACTTGGCTGAGGGGAGGATTCCGCAATGCTTAGGCATGGAGAAATCCATTTCAAGGATCTCTGCGCCTGGAGGCTCGAGCGGAGCAAGGACTCAGAGTACCAGGGAGAGCGTCAGTAGTCCTTTATGAAGTACGCCGGAGCAAACCAAATTGTCAATGACAGCTGAACAAATGAAAATCAGTCCCTACTGCTCCCAGTCAGGGTTCGCACGGGCTTCAAAAGCAAAAATTCCAAGGGTTTTCAAGGACTTTCAAGGACCAGAAAACACATTTTCAAGGTCCCCATCTTATGTTTTATCTGGGATTATTTATAACTTTTTCAACACAATGCAAAATTTTGTTATTGCCCAATGCCTAAGAACATTAATGCACATTTAGATAGGCGCTGTGGGTTCATGAATGCTCCCCCAGCTTTACTAAATTTTTATTTCATACTTTGTATTTAGAGGTTTTTCTTTTTGTTGTTGTTTTGCTGAGGCTGTTTGATTTCAAAACTTAGTTAATGTTGCCTGCATCTCCTGCTTTGTCAGCAAGAGTTCCAGCTGAAACTAACTCGGCAAGTGTTGCAGCAAGGCAGGATGAATTATGTACACGTCCACCATTTGTACATAAAAGCAAACGCAGATGGAGTGTATGAGGCACAGCTAACATGCAAGATAGAGAACAGAAGCTGGCTTTCACAGGATTGTATCGTGAAATGAATTCTGTTGAGTGCTGCTCCCAATGTTGCCTCGTAATAATGAGAATCCACAACTCTTAATTTCACGCACTACACTGAAACTTGATTGTTACAATGTTTCTTTACATTTTTAACACCTAAAATTCACGACAAACACTTTAAAGTCTTCTGAAAAGATAGGGCCATTGGTTCGCGCCAGAAAAATCAAGGGTTTTCAAGGACCCTTTAAAAATTCCAGGACTTTCTAGGCCTTGAAATTTACACTTCTAAATTCAAGGGTTTTCAAGGACCTGTGCGAACCCTGCCTGTGCAATTCAACTAGCACTGAATATCAGCTCAGTTGCCTCACATTTTGTGGCCCCGATTGGGAGCAGTTTTGGCGCAATTCTGCCTCCCGGAGCAGGATGGCGCAGGAAAGCGGACTGACACAGCATGGTGCAGCACTTCTACCCCTGCATTATTGTGCGGGCTGTTGTCTAAAACAGAAAACAAGATCTGTGAATGGACCAGCAGATCAAACACTGTGAATGTTAACCTGACAACATGGTTAAAAGTCTTTACAAACGTAAGTGGGTAATGAAAAGTACTGAACATATGAAGTGGGAAATTGAAAAGTGCCTGCTTTTGATGGAATTTGTTGCAAGTTACCAGCAAGGGCATTATATTGGCAACTTGGAAGTCGCACAGCAATGTCACGAAGTTATTTTTTCTTCTGCCTTTTCAGACAAGCTGCTACTGGTATAGAGTCGACAAATTATTCAGATGTTAGGGAAACCGTAAAAATGGATGAATTATCACTCTTTAGTTCAAAAATACAGCATGTACCACCAGTTCCACAAAAAGAGGATCTCAAATGTCGAGCAGTTATGTCGGAAAACTGCATGGAAGCGCCCCCTATAATGACATGTGAAAAGCTCTGGTGATAGTAAGGCTACCTTTGAGGACACGTCTCAGGGCAGCCTTACTGGAAACCCAGACTACAGTAAACTAGTGCGCTCAGACAATGTCATACGTCGGTTCTCATGTGATACCACACGACATCACTGCTCCAACCACCCACTTCCCTCCTGACATCACAATTCGAGGCACAGTTATGCAAGGCCACATGCCCTGCAGAGATATTTTGCCGCTTTGCTACGAATTGGAGATTTGGCTTCAAAGGAGGCAGGTTTCATCACGCAAAGCTTCTCACACAAAAATGCCACAAAGCAGAAGCAGCAAGAGCACAAACGGCAACAACACAGCCAACCCGCAAATAAAAGAAAAGCGAGAAGGAAAAAAGAAAGCTAGGGGATTCGCAAGAACTTTTGCCAAAACTAAGCAGTTGTGCCACACTTGACATTCAAATGGAGAAAATTCTGAGGTCATTCATATAAATGGGCAATGTCAGCATTTTTGTTTGCTAGTTTCACTCACTTCATAGTTTTCGACAGTCCTGCTTTCCCATCAGTGTGGGATTCCCTCGGTCCATCTTTTGTAGCGCTTACCCTCCAAGGGTCATTAAATTAATTTTCTTTTAAACCTGAGGGTTTAAAACACTGAAGCTACATTTGTCCTATGGGACACGCCTTGAAGTTACAGGTTAATTGAGACCACCTGAGCATCTTTGCAAAGGTTGTTGGGAAAGAGCCTTGCTGCAATTACTCCCTGTCAAGATGGGGAAGAAGATCAGAAACCCCTTAAGATTTGCAAATGACATCATACTGAGTCAGCGCCGCCACAATTTCCACGAAATGTTCCAACTGCCTCAGCAGCGGGGTCAAAAATAGTGCGAAGAAATCAAAGATAACATTAAGCAAACACGCAGTAAGGAGCCCTTTCAAGATAGAATAGTGGAGGGCTCCAAATTAATCGTGCCCACCTGGGGATTTCTAACTCGTGCCGAAATCTCAACATGGGCACTTCTGCTTATTGCATCCACCTGAAAAGTGGCCACCATAGCTGGGAATAGAACCTGTGTGTCCTTAGGCCAGCACAACGCTTTAGCTACTCAGCCGTCATGACAGGTCCTTTCAAGATAGGCGATGGAATACTAGGACAAGTAGACGATTATAGCTATCTCGGGCGAATTGTCAGTGGTGATCCTAATGATGAGAGGAGAATTCAGCCCAGAATTAATATGGGCTGGGCTGCATATTAATGCTGAAGTTTTCAGCAGTAAGTTGCCTTTGTCACTGAAGCAACTCGTACCCAACCACTGTGTACTTCTAGTGACACATGGGGCAGAGACTTGGGGGGGGTTCTCACGAAGTGCTTTGAATGCAAACTTGGGTCAGCCTAACAAGTTATAAAACAAAAAAAAAAATGCTAGATGCAACGCTTAGAGGCAAGAAAACAGCAGCCTGGATTAGGGAACCATACCTGCCAGGTTTGCCAGGATGGCATTAGGGAGATCTGCCTGGGGGGAGGGGGGGTTACATATGTAGGCAGTTCTCAGACGCTTTAAATAAAGATCACCCCATCCACAACGGACCTTTTCCCATTATCGAACTGCCCAGGCACAGGCTTTCTGGTCCGCCATACTCTGCACTCGCCTAAGGCAATATACACAAAAGGGTACACTCTTAGCTTGCTGCTCAAAGAGTGGCTATGCTTTCGAACACTGCGTGTTTTTCTTTCCCCCTTTTTCAAGAGTCAGTTGTGAGTTCGTACGTGAACACAAGAAAGCTTACACAAGAAAGGAGAAGCTGACCACTCCCCCAAGCACAAGCCTGCCAGTGAGGAAAACCAAAGATGAAAAAGAAAGCAAAGAAAAAGGTTCTTCGCCTACTGCAGATCACTCGATAATATGCACCTGCTTCTGTGGCATTCATGTGAAAGGTGTGGGTGATGGGTGGGCGCCGGAGGGGCTGAAGGATGAGAATGCTTTGCTATAGATTTGAGCACAAGTTTTCCGACCACCAGAGTTTTGGGGGTGTGCCTGACTGCCGTTTTTTAGCTCGCCGTGGCAGCCGCTAAGAGGACCGGTACTAGAAAAAGCTCCAATTAATACCCGATTCACACAAAGAGAATTCTGCTAACTAGCCTATTTCGAGCATAGGCGTGCTACCAAGGCACGAAATCTGCTATCAAACCAGACCTCACAGGATCATTATCTTTCACACACGTCACCATAAATTATCAGCGCACACTTGCAATGCACTTAGCGCAGTTTCTCCACGCACATTTCTCTGAACTCGTGTAGTCCCACTGTTTTTTTTCCCTTCCTTTCCTAGAAGGGTCGTAACACGTCCACTGCGCAATACTTCAGATAAGGCTACAGTGCAACGCTGCCATTTCAATGACAGGCCAATGCACGGCCAGAAAGCGGGTGTCTTCCCACAGAGCCCCAACTTATAGATTTTGAACAATGCCTTTGCTGTTCAGTCAGCTCGGCAAGTATGTACGCCCTGCCAAAGCAACAAACAAAAGCGGCGTGACTGTGCTGGAGTTCGGCTTCAAAATCAAGACAAAAATCTCAATTGCACACGTGAGGCAATTAGCTGCTAAGCAATTGCATCAAATTCCGAAGACTAAATTACACAATTTCCTGCGCTACATCCTACAAACCCTTCCGAATTCAACCCTCGGAGGTCTTGGTAAGAGTGGATATCACAACTTGTAATAGACATACCCACTCACGCACAGTTGTCCTCTACCCACCCCTCAATGTGAGGACACTTTTCCAAGGACAGCAATTGCATCTCTTGGAAAGGACCCATCATTCTACATTATGCTTCGAGAAACAAGATTGCCCAGCTGCTTCTCACCAACATATTTATGTTCGAAGAAAACCAACATGCAGACAGCAATGACAAACAACGCAAGAAGCTTCCCTACCTACTCGCCCAAGTTTTCCGTGCACTGGTATTCTTCAAATATGAATACGCATGTGAACAATTATATATATTCTACCGTCTGGAGGTACAACTCCCAACTCCTTAATATGCAGGGGAGGAAATCGACCCTTTTAACCATTACACCCCTCAAGCTGTTAGGTGCGGACACAATGCCACAACGTGCCACGATATCCACTACGCCCAAAGGTGTGCCTGTTACCAAGCGAGCATTGCATTCTATGGCAAAAGGAACAGGTCAAGATTTGCTTACAAGGATGATGGGAGCCCTACCGCAACACTCGAGCAACATGGCTCAAACGTACACAACCCCACCAACAAAATATCCCGCAATTTGCGCGTGCACACCGGGTATTGAATCTGTTGCAAATCTAAGACACAGCCCTAGTTAAACACCTACAAAATACGAATTTTGGTTTCTTGCATAGTTCTGTAAAGGATGCGCAGGTCTAATTCAGTGCCAAGAAAGCATAGCAACTTTAGTGCTGCGCCATTAACAGTAACATACATGAAGGACAAATGAAAATTCTAAGCTCGCACAGCAAGCATTAGTGACTATTCGGCGATTTCCCCATTTCTAGAAAGCAGCTAGCGCTGAAGTACACAACACGTGCTCCACACAAAGCATGCTGCCCATTGGCTTGGTTACCAGCTACATCGGTCTACAAGCGAGGTGCAACGCCTACGATACCCTAATTTACATGTTCGAATGCGACAGCAGCCAACGGGTCGCGTGCATTTGCACAGCCACAACATGTATCACAGACATCAAAAACAAACAAGTAGCTCGTAGAAAAGTGCTAGGACAATGCCATCCATAGAAACGTGTTTCTTTGTCTTTACTACAATGGTTGTGCGCGAAGGCACCCCCATTGTACGTTGCCGGCGCGGATTACGTCATGCGCTCACTGGCATACATAACAAAAGGAATTGCAATTTGAGTACGACGATACGTGACTTGGATGCGATCACTGACAAAAACGAATCACGAAGAGTCACTCCATGCCCGACTAAATTGTGCCACGCAACCTGTAGAAATTCGCACAAGCACGTTGACGTGCACAAAGCAATTTCCCGGCGGAATCAGAAACGCAGCGATTCAGCTGTCATTTCAACCACAGACGGTAAAACGCCGGCGCCGACTGATATTCGCCAGGTTAGCGCATCGCCGCCCGCAAACAAGGCGTGACGAGCGAGCAACCAAACCCAACGACTTCGGAAACAGCCACAACACAAAAGCAGCGCGCGATAGCCAACCTTTTGGTCCTCGTTCAACTCCTTCCCTTGCTCAAGCTCCTTCTTGAGGTGGTCCAACTTGCCCTGCGAGCAGCAAACGAACAGAGGAAGCGGTCACGATATAGTCGCCGTCTTTCCACGCCCCGTACTTTTCCCACCGACGAAAAACGTGCGCGCCGGGCGAGTCGCCAAGGCTGCCGCCAGCGCGAAGCTTCACAAAGCGCAGGCACCGCGGAAGAGAATTGGCGACAGGAAGAGGCCTTGGAAAACGTTCCCACGTTGCGGGAGACGTTGAGAACCTCGTCATTTCTTTGGGCGGCGGCGAGGAAGCGGCAAGTGTGGCTCCTCGGTCAAAAGTTTTGCTCGTGCACAGCGGCACTCTAGGCCTAAAAACGTGTTGCCGCAACGCAGCACTCAAAACTCGAGTCACAAACGGTAGAGAGCGACTGTCGTGACCGGCAACTCGGTTATAACGTGGCGACGAGGGCTCTGGGCCAGGCCCGGCGCGCACGAAAAAGGGCTGCGCAGGCGGCCTAGGCTTAGCATGACGTGTAGGCCGCTTTCTCCGATGCGATCGAGGAAGCGATTTGGTAGCGAACGGAACCCACCTTGCGCTTCTCAAGGTTTCTCGTTTTCTTCTCGAAGATGGTCACTATACTCTTTAAGGAGTCCTGGCCCTCCGAAGAGGCCTGCTTCTCGATCTTGGCAGCGGCCGACGGCATGCTTCCTCAACAGCGTCAAACTCGGCGTGCGTGCCAGTCGCGCTGTCTGCAGCCGGGTACGGCAGCGCGGCTAGGCGGCTAAATGCTAAATCAGCCATGAGTCAGTCATGCGAGAATGTGGCGTTGCCGGATTGCCTGGATGAAACCGAAAGTGGAATACCGGAAGTGCTACGGGAAAAAGAAAAACGCATTAAGAAGACGCGCCTGTCCTTTTGTTGTCGTTTTTAGCCGGTTGAGCTTTAGCAAAGGTATTCTCACGCGCAAACTCTGCACCCGCACTGAATGCAAAACTTTTTGCACACTCCAAGCCCGTTTGCCGGCTTCGAGCCGCAATGCTGCCCAAGATTTTTCGCATAGAGGAAATTATTTTAATCGGTACATATTAACGGTATTATATGTTGCAAGAGCGCAGCTAAACAGAGCCGGCAAGCAATGTAACACCGGGCACCAAAGTTCATGAATACAACCAACTGTGCAACTAAAATGTTGAATGGCGACCCCAAAATCAACACAAATGCACCCCCCCCCCCCCCCCCAACAAACCCGCACTTTTTGAGGTTCTTGTTTCATATTTTTATTTTTTTTGCTTTTTTTTAGCGCGGAGATGCGAAAAGCTGGCATTACCACCCGGGTTTGGGACCGGAGTTGCCACAATTCGTTGTCCGTTTATCTCGAGATCGTGCGTTTCCCCATTTAAAAGGGGGAGAATATATGGCCCTTGCACGTACGCTCACTTTTGAAACGTTTGCAAGATTCAATTTCTCGTGCGCGGTTCTTTAATCAAATTGAAATGAACCGGGGGCGGGAGCGTACAGAGGCAGAATGCATGCATGCGATCGATCTGCACGTGGTGTGTCTCCTCCATGCTATGCACAAATTTTGTGTCAAAGCCTGAAACATTATAGTGCATATATATATGATCTCAGTTTATCCGATACTGTCACGTAGACAAGGGAGACGCCGGTTCTTGAAAGAATAAAGTTTATATAGGAGTAAACTTGTGCTCTGCAATGAATTGCTAAGAGTACACAAGCGGCGAAGAATTCAACAAAGTGCGACATGCAAAGTCGAGCGTCGGTGAATGGAATGCCGCATGTTCACTCTCGAGCATTTACCTCCCACAACTATTCTTCCTGTAACCATCCCCATGAAACGCAAAAAAGGGCTACTGGAAATCTCAAAGTTGTCTACATGAGGCGATTCGAACTTGTTAGAGGCGTCTCAGCCAATGTTATTTATTTAAGCAGTCCTGGAGAGCCGGCTAATTGTGGGCTTGCAACACGTCTACACAACTTGACTCACTAACTTCCTATCAAGGACTTCTCAAAAGGTTTTAAGAACTTGTTGTAAAAACTTATGTTTACTCAGGACTTCCTCAGTGGCACCCGCTACATCTGCTTTCTCTGTACACAGGTGAGCCTTGAATACTACTACTAAGAACTGTCCTCACAATTGACACATCAACCAGCTGCTTCTGGAACGTTCAGAGTGCCCACTATTCTCCGAATAAATAACGTTGCTTAAACTGGCACACAGATTATAAGATAGAGAAGAGGGGCTGGTTGTTGACGAGTGTTATAGGAAGCAACCACTGGGCATGTCAATTGTTAACAGCTGGTGGCAATATCCAAGATTGACCTGTGTGAACAGAGGAAGCATCAAGCGGGCAGCACAACAGCCGAATATGTTAGCACAACACAGATACGAGGTATATTCACATAAACTCACACGAATTAGAATGTTTGACGCCAGCTTTGATTTGACCTCAATACCTACCTGTTTTGTGTCCTGCGTACAGTAAAATGATGGCAATTTCAACAAGTAAAACCAGCCTGTGATATTTTGAAAACCAAGCTTTATTTTTAAAACAAAATTAGCTCTACACTTTAAAGCAGTACGAACTGCGGGAGGAAGCACCTGCAAAAAAGAAAAAAATGTAACCTTCAACATGAGCAGTGATCGTAACTTCATGTGGCAGACATCAGAAGTATGGCTTGTTCCCACGACTCCCAGCACCCTTGTTTCTTGCTTCTAGCCGTGTTGCCCCACGCCAGTGGGATTCCTGGGTAGAACATAATGAACCATGCCACTTACGAAGTTCATAAGCAGCGAACAGTGAAAGTTATCACACAGAAAGACCACTACTTAATTATGACACAGCCAGATAAGTTGCATGCATCGATTTCAATAGTACATATGCTTTGGATCCACAGATACCAAAAGCAAGTACACACTATAAGAATTAAGACTACAGTAATTTTTATTCTTGACCGGAATGAATAAAGTTATTGCCAGGAAACTTGAAAGGAAAGCCCACCGGCAGGCGTAATTTGCCACACCTAGGGGAACCTGCTGGTGTGGCGGTTGGGGATGACAAGCAGAGATAGAAGAGAGACGAAGGGTATTAAAAGGGAGTATAAAGGGATGATGAAACCCATTTTATTGCCCTGAACGCCTTCTTCGGGCAGGCGAAGTGTTAGTGCGGGGACACCTGATGCTCACTAAGGCCAAGGATAAGGAGTACGGCAAACTCGTGTTGTCTGCGTCACGTGCGCATTCGAGAAAAAACAGTTCTCCTCTCCAAGGGTCACTGGAACAGCAAATACCACTCCCTCTGAAGTGAACATGAGGGCCATGGAAGGAATGCAGTCAATCGGCAAAGGCGTGGCAGCTCGTGCAGACTTCTGTGCATGCATGAACCTATCCCATCGTGGCCTGCACCAACAGACCTTTCAGGGACATTTGAAAACTAAGCTTGTTCAAGCCTCTGAAGTCCCTGCAACTGCAGTTGTCAGGAGCATCTACGCAGACCTCTCGAATCCAGTTAGCAATATTCATGTCATCTTTGACATGCCTTGGATGACCCGGCGGCAAAGCTCCCACATTGGCGTGGGGTGCATCATTGAGCTTTACTCGCGATTGGTCTTGGACCACGTGGTTTTGTCCAACTTTTGCCTCGGTTCTGCCCTCGGACCAAAGCAAGATTATGGTGGGTGCAGTGACTGGTACGCAGCCGATGAGTGCCAGAGAAACATTGACTGCAACGCAGGGCGGAGGGAGGCAGAGGCTGCATTGATCATGTTTCAAAGATCCCTGGCCAAGTATGGCCTACAATACATGACCGTTCTTTGCGATGGAGACTGCCGCACTTTCTATGCGCTGACTGCAGCAGGAGTTTACGGCTTCATCAGGATCTGCAAAAAGGACTATCAACCACGTGGCCAAAAGGATGGGAAGAACACTGCGTGGGGTTCTCAGCAAAACAAAGGCTCAGGGGGAGTCGCTTGGAGGCCAGCTGATGCAAGACCAAATCAAGAGTCAAAGCTACTACAGCTATGCCTTGAGGAGAAACCCCAACGACGTGCCAGGGATGAAGAGGGCAGTGGAAGCCACGCTCTTGCACATGACGTCCGCAGACAGTGCCGCAAACCACAGCAAGTGTCCTGTCGGGGCTGCATAATGGTGCAAGTACAACCGAGCCCTTGCAAACGGTGAGCATCCACCTGTGCACAAGAACCCCCTTCCCGACTGTGATCGGGTCGTCCTGGAGCCAGTGTTCGTCAGACTGAGCAACCACGAGATCTGCTGGTGCGTTGCAGTGAGGTGATGAGCCAGAATGCCAGCCACCACTCTGTCATCTGGACCCAGGCATCGAAGAACTCCCTCAACAGGCAGCATACAACCAGGCTAGGCGAGCAACAATGGAGTCTGTCACTGCAAGCCTGGGCTATGCCACCGGCAACTGGCTTATACACCGCAGCATAGAAAAAGGCCGCCTGCTCCCGCGCAAGGCAAACGCAGCCCACAAGAGCAGCAGCGGTGTAGAGGTTCTCCAGGCGGCACAGGAATGACACATCTGGCCAGCACTAAAAACAGAGTTATCAGTGATTTAACTGCACAATCACACTCAAGTGATAAGATCAAACGGAACTAGAGGCCCCGCTACAACTGCCCATCTTGGCGGTAACTTTGGTCAGCGGCCAGTGATCGCACAAATGAGATTCTGTGGAGTCATGGAAAAATCACCAGAAAGTGAAGAGTCGTGGTGCCACTGCTTGCTTTAAATGTTATCTAACTTTTCTGTAATATTTTTATTTGTTTTTATAATGTTTTTAGATTATTGTTTCAAGTTGAAATGATATTGGTGTCATCGTTACTGGGACAAAGCCGTCTTCTTAATAAACTAAACTTGTATTTTCTGTTAATGGCCCCTTTAAAACTAAGCAAAATTTTATTTCAAGCCAAATCTGAAGGAACCAACAAAACTACGCAGCAAAATATGCTCACACCTGATGAAGAACTGCCACAACAGAGTTTGCAACGAGTTATTCGATGACGCAGATATTGTTTGTACGCACAAGTCTGAACACATTGCAAGAGGGTTAAGCATTCTGCCCAAGGAAACATGGCAAGAAGTCTGCCAATCAAAACACGCTGTGCCTCCGGGGTTGCTTTTTCATTTCAAGACGGGAAGCTATTCCCCATGGTTCGGTCATACACTGAAATTACAAATGGAACCAAACAAATTCACATTGGCAGGCTGCTAATAAGAAGGTACTACAAAGCACTTTTTCTGGCACAAAAGAAAATAAAAGCACCTGTTGCACGAACCATGGTACAGTAAGTTTGGGAACACCACAGAAGGCAACGCTCCTTTTATAAAGGCGAATACTTCATTAAAACCTTCCAGAAATGTGAGCAATACTTTAAAGACATTATTCCAAAGGGTTTAAAAAGGCAGAATTAAAGCTGTCAGCAGAGCAAAAAAAGTTTTTAGTCTCCTGTGCTACGTTACAGCTGTACAACTCTTCTCAGTGGCCATACAGCCGTATTCAAGTCAAAACTGCACTCATTTCTTTCGGGGGTGTTAGCTGTTAAAATTGCATGTGCATGCACACATGCACGCACACAAAAAGAGAGACTAGCAAAGCAGAATAACAACCCCAAATGGACTATGATGCAGATGCACTAGAAATGAGCAATGTGCCACTCCGGCAAGGCTGCTCACCTCGTAGTATTGTCTCCCAAGCAGCATTACAAAAAACACGACGTCATGGAGTTAAAAATCCGCACAACCGGGCACACAAGGAAAACAGAAAGGAACAGCAGTGCCCTTACCAGGGGTAGACAACTGGCTGACGTCGGGCACCAGAATGAGAGTTCCCGCGAAATCACACTGGTCACCTGCCTGGGCCCCTTCGACTGCTTCCACACGCACGATCATTTCCACACTGCGTGTGGGTTGGCGGGGCAACGAGTGATTTAATTCACGCACCACACGATACAACACGCAGCCTGTTTGATCCAGCATTAGCAAAACGCCCACTGACACGAGCTCAGGGATGTGACAAAGGCAGTAAAGGGGCCAACTGCACTCAAATTTCACCAAGGCCAAATTTACTTTGAACGTACAGTACATACCAACAAACCAACTGGGACATCACTGGTAGCCCCATCAAATGAATTGTTAATTAGTTGGAAACGGTTAAAACAGCTCCGTCATGGGCGACGTTGCACCTGCCGGCGGGTTGCGCAAACAGCCACGAAGTGGAAGTGATGTTTGTCAGCCGGCCCTGCGCTTTTTCCTATGGCCAGCCAGAAGAACTGGTCGAGCTCCACTGGGTGCGCTTCTTCTAGGACTGTGGCGAAGGTGGAGTGTTGCACGCACGTTTGCTGCTGCCAGTAGGCTGCATGCAGCCGCTCACTTGCCGAACTGGAAAGTCACTTCAGTTTGGCCGTAATGCCGCGCTCCCCTCGATTTCGGTTTCAAAATCTCCGACTTTTGGTAGTCGTTCATGCTGCAGATACCTGTATTTCAGCTGTGATATTTTGTATCGTGCAGTCTTTTTAGGCAGACTGTACGGAAATAAGGTTGTCAAGAGGTTGAAACTTTGAGTGCAGTTGGCCTTTAAGCTAGCTGCCCTCTAGGCAGAAAAGGGTGCAGCAGCGACGAAGTTGTTGCTGTGTGCTCTTGTCACCATGAAAGCCAACACCACTTGGCATCCTCAGCATTTTTAACCGCCACGATGTGATGGGCAGTTACAGCAACCACTGGGTGAAGTAGCTTTAACAAACACCTTTGCTGATCCCGAGTTTTGGGTGGGCCAGAGCTACATGTGGGTTTTGAGGCACCAGACTGTGGGTTAATTCAGCTTCGAAAAAACTTGTTCACAAGACGTAACAGGATGGGCATAGAATTTCATTCTTTTAGGTCAGACTGCACGTATGTGTACCGAGCCTCTATCGTCGAACAACCAAACATAAATCCTGTCAGTAACTCGATGCACCCGTTTTGGTTTAACCTTACGGTCTTTTTCATTTGCCTGCCCACAGCCCTTCCCGGGCAGTCAAAAACTGTTCTTGAAATAGAAAATCTATGAATGAGTAAAATACAGAGCTGATTTGGAGCAGTTCTCAGCAGTCCGAAATGGCAACAAAAGAGGTCCGCTAAATTTATGCCACCAGGGAATCGTTAATCTGCACGACAAACAATGTACATGCAGATTTTCCCACTTTTCGCATCAATATAATGTGCCGCCCACGACCACGAATCGGACTTGAAGCATCAGGGGCACAGTACCCTAGCCATTAATCTGCTGCAGTAAGTCTTGTTTAGCCACACTAAGAACGTTTTCATTTGGGGGGTCATAAGGAAATTCAGGGGGGAAGCCATGACAGGGCAGGCATGGTCTAAATTTCCCATGTGCAGGCATCTTCTGGCACTCTTCACATACTGTGCACAAAAAGAAATTTGCCCTCAAAGAGGAGTAATGAAGGCCTCCCAAAGTGCAACCTTTGATCAGCAGCTTCAACATCATTTGAACTTTCTGGAATTCCAGGCAGCAAACCGAAAGAGGCTTAGCACTTTCCTCAATTGAGCTTTGCAAAAAAAAAAGAATCAATAGAGTTTTCTAAAGTCGTCCACACCACACTGGACAAAAAAGAACAAAAACAGCAAAGGCAACAGTTAAAACTTGTGATTGTGGCAATACCTATAGAGGCCTTTGTACCCTAACTGCTGGAATGGGAACAATTACCATGTGACGACTCAGTAATGTGTACCCGGGGTTAGTACTAACAGATGCTTTAGAGGCAACCTTCCCGGGCTAAATTTACTCAAAAGAGGAGAGAAAATGGAGATGGCTGTGAAAAGTGTGCAAGTGATGTTCAAGAGCACCAACAACACACTTGTGCGGGTATGTCGCACTTGGAGAGTTCAGCCCGGCTCTCCTGGATGCGCGTTTTCTCGAAGTCCACAAAGATCGACTTGTTGGGGTCGAGGACAAACAGCGTCTGGCTCTGGCACACGGGATCCCAACAAATGATCGGCTGTCGAAGGAAAAAAAAAATAACAAAGCGTGAAAGATAAAAGGTGAGTTGGGAGAAACTAACTTTTTCAGAAAACAGAAGCTCCCTCTCTGCAGGCCATTATGTGAAAGCTCAAATGTGGTGGGTCAGCTGGGTGCACACCACCTGGCCTTCAGCACCACCTGCTGCCCACTTTGGTCAGCTCACGCTACCTGCGTTGCACAGCATGAGCTGGGAAGCTTCAGGCACACGTACACTGGCACATGCAGTGATTGCGAGTCGTGCTAAATTGGTACAGTAGCGCACTGGCTCAATTACGATGCCATTCTTGTTTCCGAGGTAAGCATCCACCTCGCATAAAACAAGTCAAAAGAGATGCCACTTGGAAACAGCTGCACACTGAAGACGAATGGGAGTCAGATTCAGCCAGCATCTCTTATGAAGCTCCACAAATATGCCAGTAATTATCCCTTGCACTGAAACTTTAGAACTAGACAGTGTTTCGTGTGCTGCCTTTGGACAAAGAAAGAATCATTGGCAGGTGACAGCTCTGCTGTGCAGAGTGTCATCTGGCTGCACACAAGCTCATCAGTGGAGGAGGTCAGAAACAGAGCACTCCTAAATACAGGGCAGGCCTGTCATGTCACAAAACAGAACGTGGGAAAACTCCAAGCGAGTCAAAAAAACCACTATCCACTGACTGGCAGTAACAGATCTGCACTGAGGCTTACAAAACGGGACCATCAAGAATGCTTGCAGCCCGCCAGTTGACTACCACAATGAAACAATGAGGAAAATTCTAGGACCGAAACAGCAGCCCTCGAAAGCCAATGACCGAGCAAAACCGGAGGGAGGCTGTCACCCCAAAAGAGGGGCAGGTGCAATTGACCAAAGGAGTAGGAGGCCTGGGCGGGAGAGTAGCGGTGCCAAAAGCCAGGAAGACATCATGGTCACGTCACAGTGATGCCTCTCCAACATGGGCCGGCTAATCGTTCTGCAGGCATTCTTAATCAAGTTGCTTCACTCGCATTAACAGCACCAGTCTAGACGCTGCGTTGGCATCTAGTATAACGTTGCACCGACAGTTCTGCTCACACTGGCATTCTGATAGATTTCTGGCACTACCATGCTCTAGGTGCTCGCTTTTCGGTATGAAGCATCATATCGAAAAAACAAAAATGCACTGCATTCAGTTAAAAAGCATTTCACCAACAGCACACTACAGTTGAACCTCGTTATAAGAGACATGGATGTAACAGACAAATTGGTATAAGAGACACTATTCACCCACATGGTTGGCTGCCCTATCTTTCCCATTAAATCGACCTCTTTTATAACAGACATCGGATGTAGAAGATAGTTTGTTATAAGGAACAAGTCATCCTTAAACTTTAATCAATAATCTCGCTTGTAACAGACATTTTAACTTCAGATCCAGTGCCACCAGTCACTAATAGCAGTTGCTTCCATTGTGGAAACACAGGTGGACGACAGACGCCTGCAGTCGCTATTTATTATAACTTCAGCAAACACATAGTGGTTCAGTCAGCTATGAAATGACGATGAGAAGCCCTGCCAATGGAAATGCAACTGACAGAAGTGGTTGAAGCTTACTGCCATCCATTGGACCGCGACCGCACATGCGGGCACTCCCACTTGCGTAGCTCCCAATCAAGAAGCATCGCAGATGTTGAGTCCAGCAAGCGTAATGAATAGCCTGAGCACACAGCGGAAGCTGTGCGCTCTGGCTTTTCATCAGGCTTGTGAACTCAACATCTACGATTCATATTCCACAAACAGCGAAAGGAAAAAACCTTGTAGAATAGGTTGTAAAAAACAGTGTAAATATCATGAAGCAAACAAAGATTCAGAACTGTTTCATTAATTCTGGGGGCCAAACATAAATTAGAATGAATCTTTTGCAACATGCTGTAGCGTTCCTTTGAGCTTATTTTAGTCATACGGTTCCCAAATTGAACTAGGGTCTGATTAGTAAGTGAAAACATGGTTCCCTGCTTACAAGAGACATCCCGTATAAAAGACAGAAACTGCTCCCCGGTACGTGTCTCTTATAAAGGGGTTCAACTTAGTTTCATTTGTCATTCTTCGCAAACTGTTTGTGACCGTACAAATAGAAGTGCGGGTGTCATAATCGAGGGATGGTGGCTCGGGCAAATGCAGCTCCTCACCGGTATAGACCTCCTAGATGATAGCTGTTCTAGTGTGTGAAGTGCTCGATGTCCACAAAGCTTGCTTTGAGCGTACTGCCCTAAGGCATCACCATGTTCCGGGCCTCTTCGACATCCTTGGGCACGTTTCACTGCATGGCATGTGGATGAGCAATCAGCCCCACTAGTGCTGTATTTTGCCCGTGGCAAAAGAAGCGATGCATTTTCCTTCCATTTGGAACAAGTTAGGATACGTAATGCTCAATAACTTCGGACTAGGGACAGCACAGCAATTTGACATAGGCGGCGAGGCAGTGGAAATGGTAAACGAATACCATCTACTCGGGCCAACTAGTGACCCCGCCATCCAAACTAGAGGCAGAGATAATTAGAAGTATCTGAAGGGGTGGAGTGCCATTCAGCAGGCATTTGACAGATAATGAATGGCAGCCTACCATTGTCCCTGGAGTGGAAAGTGTATGACAGCTGCATCTTACCGGTGCCCACCTACGGGGCAGAAACTTGGACGCTCACTAAGAGGGTTCAACTTAAATGACTTGGCGAGCAGTGGAACGGAAGACGATAGGTCTAACGTTAAGGGACAGGAAGAGAGCGGAGCGGGTCAGCGAACAAATTTGTGTTAAGGACATATTAGTAATAGAAATTAAGAAGAAGAAATGGACGTGGGCAGGGCATGTAATGCGAAGGCAAGATAACCGTTGGTCATTAAGGGTAACAGAGTGGATCCCTAGAGAAGGCAAGCGTGGCAGGGGGCGGCAGAAAGTTGGATGGGCAGATGAAATCAAGAAGTTTGTGGGGATAACTTGGTTGCAGTTAGCAGAGGACGGGGATAATTGGAGGTATATGGGAGAGGCCTTTGCCCTGCAGTGGGCATAGACAGGCTGATGATGATGAGGAGGAGGAGGACAAGCCTAAAAACTGACACCTGTAATTTCTTGGACCACCACTACCTTTGTGGAAGCTCCTTCGGGAAAAAGAATTTTAAAAAATTCCTCCAAGATTTTTTTACAATAATATTGCAGGAAAGGTAGCAGCGACAGCTGCCAACTCTGACATGTTTGAAAGACACTTGTGGTCTCCTGTATTGCGCACTTAACTGATATGTAGAACCTCGAAAAGGGTACAAGTGACCTAGCAAGAGTTGACTGACTAATGATTAGTCGGCGCTCACGTTAGTTGATATGCCTCTGCGGTCATTTCCATTAAATTTTGCCGAATGTTCATGTTATGCAACTCTGGCGTTTGTTCAGATGTCACGTAGAATGGCTTCTACGCTGCCACAAATTACACACCAAATGGGTATTACACACAACAAATTACACACCAAAAACACAATTCCTCCCGTCGTAGGTCTTGCTGTTTTATCAATCATTATTTTGAAACGAGACTGAATGACAAGAGGCTGCTCGGAGTGTCTCGCCAAACAACTTTCAAAACTTCTGCTGAGGCTGCTACATGGCTACACCACAAACTCCATTTTACCTATACCCCCACCACGCGGCAAATTTAATGTCATTCCCACCGAAGTAATTCGTTCAAAATGACATTTGCTTGCTGCCACACGAGAAAATGTAGTGACATTCGATCAAAATCACATTAGGGACCTTACAAGTTTGCGGAACCCATACGACTGCGTTCTGCCAGCAAATATATCATCCCGACACCAGAGACTCGGTGGGAATGCCCACCCAAAACCGACTGCTACACCCGTCCAGTACATTATAATATTTTTACATCTGTATAATTTCTAGTCGTTTATTTCTTCATGTGAAACAAGCCGAATAGAGTTGTAAAAGAAGAAAACTGCTAGTCTCGCTACCATGTTCAATCGTATTCAATAAGTTGCTGCAACTGTGCTTTTAAAGGGCTTTCAAAAGTGCAGTAAAGGTGTTTAAGCTCCTCTCGCTCCAGCTTTTCCCTAACTATTGAAGCCTTACTAAAAATATTTATCTACGCAAATTTTTACCCATCACAACTGCCATCGTTTGCAAATGAAATTAATTTTTGCCATGTAGCAGCGCCTCAAGAAAATGGCATAAAGTCAGACGAGTGACATTTGATGGGAGTGACATTAAATTTGCCGTGTGGCAGGGGTATCATTCGGATTGCTCTGCAAAGGCACACTGAAATCCTCGCTCACGTTAGACCCTGGCTTTTGGTGTTTTTCAGGCATCACTTTTTCACCACCACCAAAATATCCAGTCATCTGTTCAGCACATGCAAATTAAATTCATTATTTCCCTTCTACTTTTACAACTTAAGTAGCCGATGCCAGCCTCGTAAGGCGGTTGTATCCATACGCAAAAAGGCAAGCCGATAAATTCCTGGTGCGGCTAGGTTTGCACACAGCTCTAGGCCACAATATTCAAAATGTTGCCAATTTTTAATGCTGAAAGAATTGCTAAGTACTGGTAGTGAATGCCAGTGTTCGAGAGAACCCATCAAACTTCACGGGCCCCAGAAGCAAGCAACGTCATTCATTTTATGCCGAAAGCTCGAATATTATTTTTAGAACTGAATGAACCATTGATTGATGGATTGTAGGGTTTACGCGCCGACGCACGCAGGGCAATGAGGCGCGCCGTAGTGGAGGGCTCCAGATTAATTTTGACCGCCTGGGGATATCTAACGTGCCCCGAAATCTCGTGCACACGGGCATTTTTGTCTGCCTGCTGTCGAGATAGCCGAGGGCGCATGCGTGTTCCAGTCCAGTCAATGCATGTCAGTTGTCGATCTCGGCCGCAGCTCTTAGTTTCTCTTGAACGTGGCACCCTGCGGCGCCATGCGCGGTGTTCCATGCGAGCGGCACGATTTTTTGCGGCAGCCAATAGTGTGTGGCATGCGCTTACATGCGCAACGGCACCGTTCATCTTTGCGATATGTTGTTGGGCGCTCCTTTTATTGTCATCTCACTGACTACAGAAAACTGTCGTTCAAGCAAGTCTGTGATAAAGAACCAGTGCTGCTTGTTATATGGCAAACATGCAGTTGATATCAACCACTAGAAACAGGTGGGATGGTTTATTCGCTTCATAAATAGGCGATACATCGAGTGGTTTTCTACAAGCCGATTAGGAGCGTGCAAACTTGCCGTCATTGTCTATTACCTCGCGAATGCGTGGGGGAAGCAATTCGTAAAGACTTTACAATTTCTAGACGGGAGCGAAGGCATTCCAATTCCTCTGCAATTGCATTTCACAGCTCGTTAGCCATGCTGCCACAGTCATTTCTTCTGGCGACGTGCATTTTCATTATTCCCCAGACATTTTCGATGGGGTTCAGGCCTGTCCCGCACGGAGGCCACCGTAGCTGAAGCACCTTGTTGTCCTCGAGGAGAGTGCTCACTGCTCGTGCTGTGTGGACAGGGCTTCGGCCTTGTTGAAAAAGGAAACACCCGTCCACGAATGGGCCATCCAGGACGTAGGGCAGAAAAGTCGTAGTTATGACATCACGGTACTTGGGAGCGCTGAATTTTTATCGCGGACTTGCTTGAATTTTTGAACACCAGTTCTCTGTACAGCCAATACGATGGCAATAAAAGGAGCGCCCGACAACATATTGCAAAGATGAGCGGCACTGTTGCGCGCAAGCGCATATGCTATCGGCCACTGCCAAAAATTGTGCCGCTCACTTGATGATGACGATTAGAGGCCCTCCCTTTGTATCAGGACGTCGGTTGTTTCCAACCGACTTGCCTGTGGTATTCTCTTATTTGCCCTACCCTAACTAAACTAATGGGTTAGCCCCCCTCTGGTTTTAAACTTCCATCGCTTCCCCCCCTTCCTGCCCTTACACACCTATTTACCCCCCCCCCTTTTCTGTTCTAAATTCTAATTTGGTATAGTAGTCTTTCTATGTCCCGCTCTCTTCCATACTTTTCTTCCACCACCACTCCAGCCACCTCTTCGTCACCTCTATGGTCCTGAAGTTGAGGCTCCCCTCACACCAAATGCCAAAGCCTCCGTCAACATCGTTTCCCCATCGTCCCGCCGCGGTCGTATCTCTGTCTGTGCAGTCTATGACAATATGCTCTACGGTCTCCCGATCCCTGCCGCAGCATACACAAGTTTCGTCGTGTTGCCTGTAGCTATAGCCGTGTATACCCGTGTTCTCAGACACCCCACCCGTGCTTTAAAGAGCAATGCACTGCCTCGCGTATTGCCATAGAAACCTTCCTTCCTGATTTCGTTTCTCTGTTCTATAAGTCTCCAGGGTTTCTCTCCCTTCCATTCACTGTACCCAATTCGTAGCCTCTGCTACTTTTACCTGCTTTTAACTGTTGTGTATACCCCACAACACCGTGCAACGAGCACCGCGCCGCCGGGTGCCACATTCAAGAGAAACAAAGCGCTGCGGCCGTGATCGCGATCACGGCCGCAAAATTGACTGGACTGGAACACGCATGCGCCCTTAGCTATCTCGACAGCAGGGGCTGGGCCGGAAGGCGTCGCGCCGACAGTTATCACGCACCTTGGTCCGACTTATTTTGTGACCGACAGTACACGCAAGTTTCGCAGTAGAAGCACTAACAGGTTGAAAAAATCCCACGGAAACTCAGAACGCCGCACGACGGGCACAATTCTGAAACAAAGCGACATGAAAATGAATTACAACAACGAATAAACACCGACCAGCCCCGCCACGGCCTTGAACTCCGGGCCACGCTCCGGGCTGCCTAACGAACCCATGTTGGACGAGGCCAGCAGCAGAAACACGACGCCGTTCTCTTAACGCGACACTGAAAGATTTTGATGAACAGGTCTTAACACGACCACCGTGCACGCATCTTCTACGGGCCCGTAACCGTCCTGTCAAACGGTTCGAAACTGCCACCGCTGACCTTCCGTCGATGATGATGATGATAATAATGATGATGATGACGTAGTGCTGCCCCTTTGCAGCTTTGCCTAGAATATTCTAGGCACTCTAGGCATTCTAGAATATTTAGGCATTCTAGGCACTCTAGCGGGGGGACTCCTGAGGGCATATCTGAGGGCATGTAATCCTGGCGTAGCGTCCTAGCCTCAAGAGTTTTGTACGTCGTCACCTTTCCTCACGCTAACGCTAACGGGCGTGTCTTCGCCATTCCTCCAGTCGTAGTGCCTAAAACATAGAGTTTCTTCAATATAATTATTTGTAGAAACTCTATGCCTAAAGCCACTGATCTCCACTGTCTAAGTTCTCCATGCTAAGCGCCGACCGGATTCGGCCTCCACTCGAATCCATGGTGTCGTGCCCAGTGTGCCCCCTGACGGGGGATGCGCAATGAAACCTAGCGCCTCCGCCATGGTGGTATCACCAGTATCACTAGGGTTGGGGGGGATTCAGTTTTCTGGCCAGTGATTCGACATGGTGTTTTCAAAATCAAACACAAGCTTCAAGCATATTGGCACTACCTCAATCTGTAATGGTACGTATGGTTACAAGCGTTAGCCTTAATTATGTATGGAGAAAATGACTAATTCTGTTCCATTTCAGTGAAACAGATGTAATCTTATGAAAATAACTTTGTAAGCTTTAGATAGAGTGCGTTACATGTGTGCCACTGTAGATGGCAATAAATTATGCTGATATGTATAATCTGTGTGCTGCAAGTATTACAAAAAAGACAGCCAGTAGTTTGCTGTGAACAAGCATGAGAGTTTCATTGTTTTCTTTTCCCCAGAAAACGTGCTAGCAAGCATAAAACCTAAGGTAGTCGTTTGAGCTTTATGCACGCTTGTAATCAAGTGCGTAGCATGAGTTAGATAGTTTGCTCTGCTTGTTTCAACTCCCAGGAAGACACACCTGAAAAGGCCTTCTTGAGAGCCCGGGCAACGCGGTTGCCTTAGAGCAGCGGGTGGCCTTAGAGCAAGAGTCCCGACGATGTCCCCGAAAGCAAAATGCTGAGCTCAAGTCTGTACTTTCAACGCTGACTAGGCAAAACATTCTTTTGAAAGAGCAAGCTTCTGCTGTGTGAGCCAGTAGCTGAGGGCCTTTGCTCTAACATTGAACTTGTATTTCCCACGGGCATACAATTACGTTAGGCACGCCTTTGATACCGGCCTGCCGCACCCGCGAACTCTGAGAAAGTGGTATGAAAGTGTAGGTGGGCAGCCGGGTTTTATCGCTGAAGCTTTTAATGCACTCAAGATGAAATGTTCAGGGAGCACTGCTCAAGGCCGCCCAACCATATGCAGTCTCATGGTGAATGAAATGTCCATCCGGCAACAAGTGCAAGCAGCTTTGAAGGGTTCATAGACATCGACAGTGACTGCCTACCACAGGCGAAAGCTGCCTATGTGATTATGGCTGTTGCCATCAACGGCAGGTGGAAGTTGCCCCTTGGCTACATTTTTGTGCAGCATGCTAACCTAGTGCCACAAAGCTTGCTCTGTGCTCATGATGCGGGGGCGATGATTGTGTCACTAACTTGTGATGGTGCACCTGCCAACATCGCCATGCTGCAGGAGTTGGGATGTAGCTTCAGCGATGCTACTCATCTAAGAACATTTCCACACCCTGCTACGAAGGAGCCTGTAGCTGCTTTTTTAGACCCGTGCCATATGCTCAAGCATGTCAGAAATTCTTGCGCCACGAAAAGGGCTTACCTGGACAAGGACGAAAAAATTGTGGCATGGAGCTACATTGAGCAGCTTCACGAACTGCAGGAGAAGGAAGGCCTGCACTTCTCAAACAAACTGCGCACAGCACATGTAGAATGGCAAAGGCAGCCAATAAAAGTAAGGCTCGCTGCTCAAGTAATGAGTCTCTGTTGCCACTGCACTCGCTGAGTGTCAGGAGTTAGGACTTGCTGGATTCATAAATTCGAAACCAACTGAGAAATTCCTGACACTCGTGAACAACATATTTGATGTTCCTAATTCAAGGAGTATGTACCAGAAAGGATGGAAAAAGCAGTTAAATGAAAGGAACGTACGTGATGTTGAAACAACGTTTCAAGAAGCAAAAAGCTATATTTTGTCGTTGAAGGAGCCAGCAGCGAAGCGCCAAGTTGTCGAGACAAATAGGAAGACGGGCTTTTTAGGCTTCCTGATTAGCATGCAGAGCATGATTGCCCCCACAACTTCCTTGTGGTGGAAAGACAGCTGCTGAAATATGTGCCTGGACACAAAATTTGTCAGGACCATTTGGAACTTTTTTTGGCCTGATTAGGTCTCGCGGAGGTCACAATGACAACCCGACAACCCAGCAATTTCGTGCCGCTTTTAAAAAAGTGGTTACTCAAAACGAGCTCTCTGATGCAAGCATAGGCAACTTTCTGCCGATTAAAAACATTGTGGCGTTGTCATGCAACAGTGCTGTGCGAGCATCAGGAGCAGACGAGTTGAATGCAACGTCTCGGAGGAAAAGGCTTTTGGACGACGAACCGATTGAGCAGAGTGATGCCCCTTCCAGTGACCATAACTACACAATCAATGTGGACCACATCACTGAATGGGGAGCAAAGATGATTACTCATGTCTCTGGTTACGTGGGATTTATTAAGTTGGAGGACAAGCTTTCATGTGAAGAATGCACTGCCGCACTATTTTCAGCAGAGCCATCAGCTGCCGCATATTCGTTTAACGGCAAAAAGTAGGGGAAGTCTGTGCTACCCATCAGAGAGTGTCATTGCGATATGCAAAAAATGCGAGTCACTTGTGCGGTTGGCTCTGCACATAAACCAACTTGTGTCAGAACATTCCTGGTCGACCTTTCACATCAAGCCCTCCGTTCATTCATGCACAGAAAGCTTTTTCCGGAGCTTCATGACCACATGTTTGACAGTTCGCCTCTTGAGAACCACTATGTGCACCTTGTGTGAAGTGTCGCAGAGCGATACCTGAACACCCGCCTGTTTCGTGCTGGCAGTTAACCACACAAGGTTTGCATGGCAAGCAGGTGAGGCAGATGTTCCGGAAGGTAACTCAGTTTAAGGGCCAGTGATTTTCTTTTATTTCTACCCATTAAAGCTGACCTCAACTCTCCTAAAGCACGCAGCAGTACCGAAGGACCCCAGGTTAGTTTTTACCATGTGACATCAACGGTTGTGCACTAAAACGTTCTGTGTGCACATTGAAGCTTTTGCCTCTTGGCGACGTGCAGTTGGTTGTTTTTCCTATTACCTTTATTGTTGTGATCATGTGCCTAGTTACAGTGACTTCCATTTGTGCCGACGCATTGGGTGTTCAACAGTATTTTGCTTTTATGCCGCTTGTGTTTGTGTAGTGTCAAATTGCTGTAAAATGTGATGTCACTGGTGCTTTGCCCTTATCTGGAATACATTTAGTAGGTTGAATTTGTCTCTTTGGAAATGTTGAAATTTTTCTTTTCTTTTTCTGTCTTCAGGGTGATACGGTATGAAGGTGAACTATGATGCTGGCCTTTTGTTGTTCCTTGCCTTTAGCTGTATTAAAATATGAGCAGTTGTGTATTGGATGGTGCAGTTTTTTTGTATAGTCTTCAGCATTGCAGTATTCTTCCTGAAAAATCTAGAACAACAAATATTTTTATCTGTTGTGCTTTTCTGCACACCAGCATAACCAAGTTCTTCCTTGGTAGGTGCAGGGGCCCCAGTAGAATAAATAGTCCACGTGACACTTCCCTTGAGCAATGAAAGGTGTGTGTTTATGCCGAAGTGTTTACATGATCAGGCTGCCATGCTGTTATTCTCTTCAGGGTGCTTGTCAATAATAACCTGGAGTGTGTGTTGGTGATGAATGCGTGTTCACTGGCTAGGACGTTGCTATTGTGTAAAAACTTTAGTCAAGTGAACAGTGTGGTACATAGCAATGTATACAGTATGCGTAACCTTTGTCGGAATGCATGCTTGACAGAGTCCAGAGCGATATTTTCCCCGTGCCATGCAGTATATTTGTGTCTTCTGTATATTGCAGGCAATGTAAGAGTGGGCATGCCCCAGTGCCAGTTTATCAACTCTAACCGTTCCGCAAGAAACACATTTTGTTTCAGTATAATGGGTCCATGTAAGGGCCCGTATTTATCAAGAAGCTGTATTCGTCCAAGAAAGACCTCTACCTCTTTTACTACTCCCACGTGGCATTGAAAGCTGTCTTGGGAGAAAACTGTCGGACGATTTGAATAATCCCTAAGGGCCTTTGCTGTTCCAGCAATAGGGATGTTGGCATATGTAAGTAAGGTAAAAAGTGTCCTACATTACTGCACAGCAGGCACATTTAGTGGTTTCGGAAATATTTTTATTGATGTTTACACCATGCATATGCTAACAAAATAAATACAAAAATTTCATTGGCTGCGGGCTGTTTACATGTGCTGAGACATGGAATGGGATGCAAATATATTTTTGGGCTGCCCGGATGCTACTAATTGTTTTTTTTTTCCCTGCTGTGGATAGGTGTCGGAGTGCAGGCGTGGTAACTCTGTCAGCCCCAGGGCAAAGGTGCATCTAGACTGACAATAACAAAAGGCGTTTGGGAATTCACAATGGCCAAGGGAACAGGTTGTTTGAGGACAAAAGTGTTTGAGGCGGGGGGCAGCGTCGTCTTCATCTATCACTGTACTCTGGACACCTACATCCAAGTGTATATTCAAGTGGCAAAGTTATCAGATTTCTTGTGGCTTGTTTTATGGCGTATGCGGTTGGCCGCTCCAGTCCTCTGGCTCGGAGTCGCCAGATGCCAAGGCGCCGTTGCGCTACTGGAACTTTGCTACAAACTGACAAGGCGCCAGCTTACATACAAGTTTTTATAAGTTGGCGGCAGTTTACTCCATTCTTTCGCTCAAAAACATAGTTCAGTAACTAAGCTCGTGTTTCTTAAAAACAAAATATTAAAAAACGTAGCCAAGACTCAGTTTACTTATTCCGCTAATTTTCCGTTTTACAGGCACACTCATTACTTAAATGTATGAATACCCTCGGTTGCTGCTTCCTATGGCGGCGTACCAGCACCGGGCGGAAGAGTGAACGGAGGGGGCATGATGGCTGGGTCCAAGTCAAAAACGGGGTATAAAGTATGAGCCAGCGTATCTGCAAATTGCAACGATGTCTGGTTGGACGTGAGGAACGCTGACGCAGCAGGATCTGGGGATCGTGGTGATCGCTCCAAAGAATGAAAAATGCGCCATATGGAGCGTAGTCCAGACTGAGGCCCTAACGAAGCGCACATGTCAAGCCAGCGCTGGCGGGACAGCCGGCGTTCATGGCGACGAGCTGCGGCTGTGAGCTGTTTAAGGCGGAGTTGGCAAGTCGGAGAGTTGGGATTGCGACAAGCAAACACTTCTGCCTGGCGGCGCTGCGCCCACAGCTGAAGGAGGCGCAAATCAGGGTTAGGGCGGCTCTCGTCAACCCAGTTTACAGTTGTAGAATCTTCAAGAGCCCTTTGTATGGATGATAAAGGGTCCTCTTTGAATGTTGATATCTGACTAATCGACTTCCGAAACTCGCCCCACTTGATAATATGGCATTTACGACGTAGGCGAATGAGAGGGCGAAGATGAAAGATCGAGGTAAATGCGATGATGGTCGCTACCCCAGCAGTCTGGCTTCTGCCGCCAAGTAACGGCCGATGGAACAAGCTAGGTTTGGGGAACGTGGAGGCATACGGGTAGACGTGGAGCGGCGAGTTGACTGGATCGTGTCATTAAGTAGAGTGAAGCGAGCATGCTCCATGTTCTTGAGGAGATCTGAAGTTCTGAACCTCGCGCACTCGCCATGTCAAAGCCCCAGGCTGGGTGCGGATTAAAGGGGCCTTGAAATGCGTTTTGAGCACACTAAATGAACTAGCGCAATCGTTAGATTAGGTCGTCAACGTCATCTGTGCCAAGTATTACTCTTACGCGCAGCGGAAAGCACACTTTTGTTGCAAAGCTTGTCGCTTTTTTCTCACCCTTCCCTTCGTGTTTTTGGACGCCGCCATCTTCACATGTCTACATCATCGATTCCCAGATGTTCGTCATGAGCTAGACATCCTGCTATTGGGCGGCTTTTTCACGCACTTCCGGCAAAGAGATGAGTCGTCTGCTCAGCGTCGGCTCGCCGGCTGATCTGCCAGCGGAATGCTTGGACATTTTACGACAAACGAAACAAGTGTAAACAAACGCTTAACCGTTTGCATTGAATGCAACACGGTCATAAGACGACATGGATATTCTCTTACCTGAGTACGTTCCAAAAAGAAAGCGTTGAAGCCCCGTGGCACTTTTTTCGTGCAATCGCAGAGAACGCCCTGAGCCGAATGCCCGGGTTTGACGCATACATTTTATTCAAAGAAACTTCAAAACAATCCAGAGATGCGTTTCGAACGAACATGTTTTGCCAAACTTGCCGTCACAACATGCGTTTGCCCCAAGTCTGAACCGCGATTGACAGACGATGGGTTGCCTCTTTTTAAATGTCTTTCATGCCCGTCGTAAATACCACCGCCGCAAAATCGGCACTCACCTCGTGCGCGCGCAGTTTGCGGGGAGTTCGCCGCCGAACAGCAAGTCACTGCCGCCGATAACTCTACACCGCGAAAAGCAAGGCCAGGGCGCACAAGCCGAGATTTTTGGCTTTTAGCCGGGTTGGGACATGATGTCAGCACTTTGCACATACCCCATGCGAGGTTGAGTCGTACGTCGCTCGAGAGCGCAGATAATCCAGACCGAAGAATAATGAAAGGAGGAGGAGGAAAACGCGGCGGGCGGGAAGCACTTTGCACCCGCAGAAGCACAACGTCATTGCTAATTTCACTTTCGCGAAACAAAATTCTTGCCGGAGGAGTCTAATACATTGTTTATTTGGTTACATGTACACCCACACCATCGCCTCCGGAAGGTATTTCCCAAAGCATCGCGCACTTAAAGACCCAATGGGAGTGAGTGGTACGCCGGGATGTTGTGCGTATAGTGCGAAATCCACATGTCGCGAACACGCGGTGGGCATGCCCCGAGCTGCACAACAGGATACGGGATCACGCAGGAACCGTAGGATCCACTGACTTAGTTGTACCAGCAGTCCTTGTGCCTTGTTTGCCAACTCCGGGCAACCGATGTTTGAGATTCAGGGTCAAAGAAAGTGGCTAGGCTCGCTCCAGTGCTACGTGAAAGCTCACAGGAAAGCTCAGAGCCGCGCTTGCGGAGCATTTTTGCCGTCGGCAACGCGCCTACTTTCCGCTCTTTTCCACTGTAAAAACGAGAGTGAAGTGTGCATGTTTTTGAGCAGTTGTCGCATAGCCCAGCTGTGTGAACTGGCAAGACCACGGGTGTTACAGGCGTGATTGAAGCGTTTGGGGCATGAGCACGGGTTCTGTGTCGGTTTAAAATGAGAAGGCGGTCTTTTGCACTGCCGCCGGCAGGAATTACGACCGCCGCAAAATAAGCCCGGCACCAGCGGGGCCAATCTGATACGGCGCTGACTAGCCTTTGACAAACAGTGCCGGTGCATCAAATAGAACGAGCGCACGATCCTCCCCGTGCGGCTGCGAGTCCGCCGCCGATAAAAAGTGAACGTGCGCCTAGCAACTGCGCCGATTTACACCGCGAAGGGGCAGGCCAGGCCGCCGCAAATGCGGCCAGATTTTTCGTTACCTTTTCCAACTTGAGCGGAGTGCGACATGCATGGTGTCAGCTGAGCTTGCAAATAGGACGGAAAACATACAGTATGAGAGCGCATCGGAAGTACGTCACGTTGGGTTGAGGAGCGCGGTGTTTGCATCATGGGAGGGAAGGCTTTCGCGCCGTCAACAGCGAAGAATATAAAAGGAGGAAGAAACGCGGCCCGGCGATAACGCGCGTTTTTAATTTACGTAAAAAAAATCTTCAGCTAATACTCATCACTTTCAAATTCTGCGGGAGGACAGCGTGATAAACATTGCTTTAGTTGGTTACAGGAAAAAAAAACGCATCGGCGGAAGGTATTTCAGGACAAAATGGAAGCTTTAAAGGGGCATAATGAAAGCATTTTGGCACACCTAAATGAAGTAGCGCAATCGTTAGATTGGGTCGTCAAGGTCATCTGGGCCAGGGTAGGAGTAAATAAACTCTTTTACGCGCAGCGGAGCCTTGAAGACTTTCACTTTTGTTGCAAAGTTTGTGCTTTTTTCTCACCCTTCCCTTCGTGTTTTTGGGCGCCGCCATCTTCACATGTCTACATCATCGATTCCCATATGTTCGTCATGAGGGTGCTAGACCTCCTGCTATTGGGCGGTGGCTTTTCGCGCAATTCCGGCAAAGAGATGAGTCGTCTGCTCCGCGGATCGACGGCTGATCTGCCAGCGGGAGAGTCGGAGTGCTTGGACATTTACGACAAACGAAACAAGTGTAAACAAACGCTAAACCGTTCGTATTGAATGCAACCTCATAACCACATGGATATTCTCTTACCTGAGTACGCATAAAGAAAGCGTGAAGACCCGTGGTTAAAAAAAACTTCTTTGATGCAATCACAGAGAACGCCCGGAGCCGAATGCCCGGGATTACGGATACATTTTATTCAACTTCAAAACAATCCAGAGATGCGTTAACGTCGAACGAACCAATGGGGCGCAAAATGCGTGCAAGCTGCCCGCGATTGACAAACGATGGGTTGCCTGCTTTAAGCGCTCCGGATTAATTCGGCACTAACCACCTCGCGCGCGGTGCGGGGACGAACAGCAAGTGCGCCGAAACTCTGGCGAACACAAGCCGAGCGTTTCTCTTTTGCCGCACACTGCACATACCAATGCAGGTTGTCGAAAACGTCGCTCGAGAAAGATAATCCAGAAACTGGGAAGCACTATCCACCCGCAGAAGCACAACCCGCGCATTTCATTGCGAAACAAAGGCGGGGATAAGAACACACACAAGCCTCCTTATGCCAAAGCATCTCACACTTCCCAATCAGAGCGAGTGGTGGGCTGCAGCGCCACATGGCGAGATGGGGCCCAAGCTGAACCAAAAAATATATATCACGCAACCGAACTGACTTCTGGGGCGGTTGTGCTTGGCCAAGGCAACCGATGTTTGAGATAGCCATAGAAATGGCGCTCGCTCCGCTTCTAGAAAGCTCAAGCCGCGCCAGCATGTTTTGCCATGTCTGACGTTGCCGCTCTCCACCACGCGTCGCCCCAAGCTGTAACTGGTCACCTGATCACATTGAGCTGCAGTGTTGTCCGACGGGTTCTGTTCAGGTTAAAATGTCTCTTTCAATGCCGCCGGAAAGGAATACACCACCGCAAAATAAGACGACATTTTACACCGCGAAGGGCAAGGCCAGGCCGCCGCAACATGCAGCCAGGTTTTTCGTTCGCTTTTCCAGCTTTGAGCGGAGCGCATGATTCAAGGTGTGAGCGCGAGCTTTCCCGTAGCAGACAGCAGTGTGAGCCATAGCTTCGGAAGTAAAATCACCGCCGCGGACGCGGCATCACGGGAGGGAAGGCTGGCGCGGTCAACAGCGGAGAGTAAGTGAAAGGAGGAGGAAAAGCGGTGCGACGATATGCGCGGTTTTGATGGCATTGACGCGGACGAGCTTCTTGCGCTCAGGAGCTAATTGCCCACTCATCGCATTTTACTCATCGGCTCGAAAATTCTTGCGGAGGAGATGTTTAGCACACAAACGGCCTTCATCGAAGCTGAAAGCGCTTTAGTTGGTACATGTACGCTTCCCATGCATCCCGTTGTTCGGCTTGGGAGGCAGAACAGTACGCTTTTCAGGACTTACCCCTTTAAGCAGACGGAAAAGACACTGGCGATGATGAGGATGGGAGTTCAACCGGGATGTTGTGCTCGTATATGCGAAATCTATATCACCCAAACCAAGCTCGCGCTCCAACGCACTGCATGCGGCCGCCGCCGTCGAAGCCGCCTTCACCACTGCGACCGCGCGGGACTTTGGTCCCCATATGAAGCTCTCCCATAGCAGGATACGAGTTTCGGATCAAAAAAACTGCACAGTGACTTAGTTGAACTTTCACCGCAAACAGTTTCTTGCCACGGGGAGCACCAGCTTTGAAGGTGAACGGCTTGCTGGGGAAGGCGCGTGAGGACATATACCACCGCTTTACCCCGTGGCGTTTGTGGGCGTTACGGTGGTCAGTGATTGTTGGAGACGCATATCCGGTAAAGGGATACGGGGTAGGGCCAGTTAGCTTCCTGAAGCAGTCAGCGACCATGCACGAAGTTGCGTCTAGGCGAAGGGTTCCTTAAGTTCCCCAACTTTTTGGGGCAGGCCCCAAACAGTTCCATTGTAGTATAGTGTCCTTGCGTGTAGTTGCAGGTACGGCATGTGCATAATTTTAGCGGAGGCATGCTGCAAAGAGTCGTGGTTAATATGTGTAGTTACAAGATGGAGCGAGCGTCGGATGCTGAAGAGATCGAGGCTGCTGCTGGTTTAATGATGCTGGAGGAGGTGGAGGCTGGGAGAAGTATGACAGAGGAGGTATAGCTTCCCATGAGTTCTCTTTTGCCGCAGCACGCTTTAAGCGTCTCTGTGTCAGCAACTGGGCACGACGAACGGGCCAATTCGTAAGATCCGTTATGTAATGCCTGGAGGCGAAGATCTACCTCTTCTAGGGCAGGGGAATTCTGGTCGGCCTCTTGAAGACGGGATCGCTGACGAGGCCGACGCAGTCGCACCACCTGGCTGTATGAAACTGAATTCATAGGCTGGTGTGGCGGAGACCGGTTCTGGTACGCTGATCTGCAATATCGTCGTCGTCATTGGAAGCTAGGAGTTCGTACCAGTCTTGAAAGCGGGAGCCGTTGATCAACCTGGGACCTCGGGAGCTCTTCACACGCGTACGTGGCTTGGCGTCAAGCTCGTCGGACACTTTCCTGTCCTGTGATACGTGATCATCAGACTTGCACAGCCCACAACGAAATTTAGGGGCATTTTCATTTTCAGCAGCCGCGTTCGTAGTCGCCGAGGTTTGAGCAGGCGGTGGATTTGGGTAAGAGGCTGCGCATGTGACCCTGTTGCAAGCATTAGGTAACAAAATACTGGCCTCGTCTTGTAAGGCCGGGGGCGAAAGATGTATCCCATTGTATATGAATCGCACCGGTGGTTCCAGGAGGACCAATAACAGTCACGAGGCAGTGTACGACGACTGCCGAAGATACCGGGGTAGGAGCACTTGATGCGTCTCGCATCGGATGGTGTCCCGGAGCACGTCGGAGGGCTCACCGACATCGATGCCCGAGACAACAGAACGGCGGACATGAGTACCACCTAGGAGGTAAGCTTGTACCGGGAGGTGAACTCTGGGGGATACGGGTATCTGAGTGAGGCTGTAGAGCTTGTAACTGCCTCTAATGATGCTACCCACACAGAAATTGAGTTGGTATCTCAGTGGAAAGTGCAGCCTATGACTTTGAGGATGCAGACATGCTGATAGTGTCTATAGCTTTCGTCGTGATTTGGCGGTTGTGGAAATTCTGCTTCGGTTTGATGGCTACTTTGAAGGAAGCTGGTTGAGCATCTTTAGTGCTTGATGGGAGGCGAGCGGGATGCAGGCGGCAGGGCACCTTACCGTCAGAGTGGACATGGTTGCCTGCTGGCAGGTTCATCGGGGCATTAGCGGCCTCATACTTACGCGGCACTAAAGTTGAAGACTCGGTCCAAAGGCGCTTGTCGGGTAGCAGGCGCACGTTGCGTGAATAATCTTCAGTGGTCAAAGCCCCCTTCGTCTTTACTTTTTTTTATTTTCGTTACGCCCTCACTGGCAGCCAGCGGTCACAGTATGGTCAGCCTAAAACGTCTTTGCTCCTTTTCTTAGAAAACCTTTCTTGAGAGCACATAGCAACCCACCACAAGGTGTCGAAAGAGAAAAAAAAGGTGCCCTGCAAGAAAGCGTAGCCGCTCCCCAAGCAGAAAGCTGAGGGGCGCGCCCTTTTGTTTATTTTGGCGGGGGCGCCTGCCAAGAATGGCGGACCGGCAGCCCGCGCATGCGCAGACCGCTACTGGAAAAAGGTCCATTGAGGGGTAACATATAACAAAAAATGCTTTGTTGGGCGAGTTAAGGCTTATGGCTTCGAAGAAATTAAAAAGGGCGCAAAGGGCGAATGCAGAAAAATACAAGTCCTTTGAGCACTTTTGAATTTCCTCGAAGCCATTAACCAACTCACCCATCAAAGCATTTCGAGCGCTCGTCCAGTCTAATTGTATTTTCTTCCCCGCGTCCTTTGCACTCTTTTTAATTTCTTTATGGATAGCAGCGTCCCTAAACGGCTGGCTCCATTTTTGGCCTCACATATAATGTAAGGCCTGTGGAACTCTGTACTATGATCCACTAACTTTCCTACCCGATGCCGTCTGGTGAAGTACGTACTTTTGGCAGCAAATTCCGCGCTGTCGTACTAGAGAATCGGGCGCTCCATTGTTATCGCGGGTACGGGCTCATTTGAAAAAAAAAATTAGAAGCCGTTCCACTCAACGTGAAAGCTGTCGATGTCGGAAATGCAGAGCAGTGATTCTCCATAGTGGCCTGTACCGCCATTATCCGCTTACTGCTACCACCCCATGCAATTCAAATTTCCCGCCTTCGCAGTGCTCGCGCGCCCCCTGCCTGAAACTGCGCCAGCGGGAGTTCTGTTCTCTTTGTTCTTTCTCCCCGCACGTGGCCGGCGTTGCACTGCCATCGTAATTGGGCCCATCTCCCCGCGAGGGGGACTCGAGTAAATGCGTCGCATAGGGAGTGGGTGTATTGCGTTAACGTTTAGTGTTTGGGGAGTTGGTGGTAGTGAATGCGTTGTATCAGCAGCTTCTTGACCGTAGTTTGAATGAGTCAAGGATATAAGGCGCGTTCGTAGCCTCCCATTCTGTGTCGGCTTTGTGGCGCAGTGGGTAGAGCACCCATGTACATTGCGTTCCGCCCGCAGGGTCGAGGGATCGAAACCAGGCGCCGGATAGTATTTTTTTATATAGTGTAGGGGGAGGGGTGCGGACTACGACTACGGGACGTCAACGCGGGTGACATCGTGAGTTACTGAAATGCTCTGCATTTAAAAAAAAAATGGACGCCATCCCCGAGAGCCTTGTGGAAGTGGATGTCTGGCCAAGCCGTTTTAAGCGGTTCACTACAAATGGTGATGCAGCAGGGTATGAAATGTTTCGCGCCGTCTCGGCGGGCTTGTCGCTTGCGCTCGCTTGCGGCATGCACTAGATAAAGGTACAGAATATAGGCCCCCTTTTTTCCTTTTGTTCCGTGCCGCCGCCATGGCCATTGGTCAGTTCGCATGGTTCGCATTACGTTTACACTGCGACGGTTCATGGGCGCCGCCATTTCGTTGTTTATGCGTCTTAGTTGGTCAACTCTGGTAGGCTTAGCTTGCATGTCCTCCCTGCTCTGCGGCTGCGTGAGATTGACGCGTCGTTCCGAATGCGAATCAAAGGTAACGCATGTAACAGTCTTTCAGCAGCAGATGTGTGTCCAAAGATGCAGTTTTCCTGCATCTTCGGACTTCGGTAGTGTTGTTAACAAACGATTCGGTCAAAATTAACGGTGAGGCCCTGGATACGGCAACCTCGCAACATTGATGAACGACAAAATGGAGGAGGGAGAGCAGACGTTTATATTTTTTTAGTGGTTGGGCGGCACTCCACCGGGGTCTTGTACCACGTGATGCAGTTCCCGACGGGGTAAGCAGGAGTGGTACCCAGGGTCCAGGGTTCCAACGGCTCTCGGCTACTTTGCGCGCCCACTGAATCAGACCCGATCTGGTCTCGCAGCAGTCGCTGGCCAGAATTGCCGCCCAATTGCCCCACATTATGGTTTCTGATTTTGGGTGCAGCCATTGTGCTTTGTATTCCCACGTGGTGTGGTAGAGGACGGGTTTTTCTTGATGGCACAATGGAAGTGCGTCTGCATATCGAGTCGGATAAATTTTGCTCAGCACGTTTAGGTTTGGGAGCGTGCCTGTCTGCAGCTGTCTCCGGTTGGTGACTTCTGCCCTCGGCAGGGATTCGTACGGTGGAGGGCACCTTTTCCAGCTATCACTGTAGTATGCCAATATGGCCGCCGTTGCTGACTTGCGTGCCTCAGTGGCGGTGCTCTAATACCTTATCTATACTGACATTACGCTCGGCTTCTCTGGCGGCAAATGCTAGTTCCTGCCTAGCCTGACGGCTTATTTAAGCTGCAGTGATGAGCATCTTCTTGGATGAGCAATAGCTTTGTAGGCTGTAATAATTGCAGTTTACCATGCAGTAAAGAAAAAAAAATGCGAGCAAGCGCTGATGTTTGGGTGCCCGCCCGGTGAAAGTCCTCCTAGTCGAGGCAGCCGTGGAAATACTGGGCGTCTCGGTCCTCACCACCAACCAGCGCTGGGATGCAAAGTCAGAGCTGGTCAGGTGGGGCGCCCACTGCACGTAGGTTGGGTGGGGATTAGGGGTTAGGAATGGGGTATGTTAGCAGTCCCACACCATGTGGTAGAGGCGATATTCTGTTCCAAGATAGGTATAAGTCGGGCACTTCCGGTACCATTGAAAACGTTCATTAAACGTGTTGATATTTCGCGCCCCATCTTTAACCCGGCATAAAAGATACCAGACAACTTTTATTCACGAAACAAAGCGTAGAATTCAGCGAAGAGAACATGTTACAATAACAAATTCACGGGTATTAAAAAGAAACATTGGCGTTGTTGGTGCTCGAACCAGGGCGTTGGTTTTAAATCAAATGGCCCAACCCCCAGGCGACTCCGACAGTAAAGCGGAGCTTATTTAGCAGCTGCATAAAAGAATTGAAGGAGTGGACCAACAAGGCCGCAGATAGCGCTGGGTGGGCACAGGAAATGCAGGGCTTGTATCCACAAGGGAACGTATTCTTGCGTGGCAGAGAGTGCAGGGCAAGGGGCAGAATTTGCAGGTGGAGGTGTAGATATGGGATACACGGCGTGAATGAGGGTGCCATGAGGGTAGGGTATACGGTAGGAGGCAAGAAACGGACTCTAAAAACTTTGCACCACACCGCTGACGCTCCGCCCTCTATACTTCGCCTTAGCTTCCCAGTACCAAGGGCAGTCGGACGGCACTCTAACCATGCTTGCAGCGCTGAGCGCCGTTGGACGGCAGCGTAGACACTGCGTTCTTGATTGCACTGGAAGGCTTGTTGGGCTTGGAAATGGCAAAGTTGGTGTTAGGTTACGGTGTCCCGGCACATGCCCGTGGTCCCAGAAGTCACTGATCTGACACAATGTTTCAAAGCCTCAGACGGGAGGTTGCGGAGGTGCTGCCGCGTGACGCCGTCATGTACGGAAGCGGAATGAAGCCATCTTTGGAGAATTGCGACGCGTAAATCGACCATTGTGGGAGGTAGATCCAAGTAAGGGTGAGGGACATCAACAGTGCATTGGAAGTGAAGTTAGAAAGTGAGTGAACAAAGCGGAAGCACGTATTTGCTTAACCTTTGGTTGGGTGATGGTAATGGTGGTCGCCGGCAAACATGCCGCATACTCACTTACGGGGATTGGCCAAAAAGAATTGCTGTTCGTGTAAGCCAATTAGATAAGGCAAAATAGCGCAGCAGATGAACGGCTAAAGTATGTTGGAGAGAAAAGAAAAAAAGAAAGACGGAAGGAGTGGCTGTCGGATAGAAAATAAAAAAGTCAGCCTGATGTGAATAGTTCTCCCACCGCAGACGAGCCGCCTCTGAAATGAATGAGTGAACGGCGTGACACACATCCCTGTGGCCAGTGGCCCATGTTTATGGCCTCAAAAGACAGAATCACAGGAAGAGACAACGGCAGTCCTCAGCGTCGCAGGGGAGTGAGTCTCCAGCAAAGGTTCATTCAACGATTAGAAAGTCAATTAGGAGTGGTTAACGCTCCATCTTTATTGTGTCACGATTCTCACCTTTGTCGTCGTCGCCACCATCGTCGATAACTCGGTGCCATCATGCCCCACGCGCTTGGAACGTGCCCGCGAGCTCGTTGAAGAAGAAGCAGCGTTAGCAGAGGCGGCACGTACGTTCAGCGCGGTCTGTCGCCAACGGCCTTCTGACTGTGGATATCACAGCGAAACAAGCATCATTTCGCTAAGGTAAGTGCCATCAACGCTTCCTCGCGGTATGCTTTGCTTAGTATTCTGCTATAACTCTCCGCGAAGGCTGCGAGCCAACGCGCTCTGTGGGCCTCCTCGATTACCACTCCCGGACTGCCCGCGTACTGCCCTTGAGGCGATCCGGCCGTCGATTTTCTCATGCATTCCTACGGAGCCTCCAGTCCGAGGGCAGTCCAGGACTGCTTAATTGAGGTTGTCCTGTTGTGCTGAGCACCAGGAGCTATAGGTTCCGAAATGTATTTTCAGGCGCTCCCGCTCGTCGGTGGAAGTGAAGGCGTCCCTGCGGGCTCGCAGCAGCAGCCATGATCGACCAGTTCGCGAACCCGGAGGAGGTGTCGCTGTCGGACCTGGCGCGCCACGCGCTGCCCGAGCGCTTCAAGACGGTCGGCTTCTACGTGCGCGTGTTCGCCATGTACGTGATACCCGTGTGCCTGGCCCCGCTTCTGCACCAGCGCTCGCCACAGAGCCACAGCGCCTTCATCGTCCTCTACGTGCTCCTCCTCTGGCTCTTCCAGGTATAGGACTCGCTTTGTCGGTCCGTCCTGCGCGCTGCGATTGTGGCGCGTTGAGATGACGTCATATGCCCTGGCGGGAAGTTTAAAATGAAAAATTGCGCGCTTTATCTTGCTTGTTGGATTGCGTTCGTCGGTAATATGAGCGTGAGACAGCGCTAGCGCTGAAACCCTTGTCGCAGTTCTCTGCGCCGTTCAGTGACCATCCCGTCGCGATGGCGAGTGGCTAAGGGATTGTGCTGGTGAGCTCAAGTACGCGCGTTCGACCCCGGCCGTGGTGGCTTTTCAGATGGAGGCGAAAAGTGTATACGCTAGTGCATCGAGGTTTCAACGCACGTTTAATATCCCCTGGTGGTCAAAAAAAATCCGGAGCCCTCAACTACGACGCTCCTCATAGCCCATGGTGTAGCTTCGGCGCGTTAAATCAATGAAATCAATCAATCGTCGAACGACCAACTGGGCAAAATGTTTTAACACGAAAGAGTTTTATTCCGGGATTCACGAACATTTCACTTACGTCATATCCGTCACGGAAGTGACGCCAGCACAACGAAGCACGTGGCCTGTAAAGGGTGCACCTCTGCACACAGGGTCTTCTTGAGGGGAAGCAACCTTATAAACTAAAGAGTACGTTTTACTTCGGGTTGTTCGTTTTCGAGTTTTATATTTTAACACGAAAGTGTTTTATGCCGGGATACACCAAGATTTTACTGACGTCATATCCGTCATGGAACTGACGCTAGTACACCTTTGCCGAAGCGACCCGCCAGCAGGACGTTGTTCGCCAAGCACACCCACACGACAGCCGCCGACCCGCGAATCATGCTCAGCTGCAGATTTCGCTGCACATTTCACTTTCGTATTTTACCGATTCCTATCACAGAGGAGTCAGCCACAGTTTCTTTCCTGTAAAGCACCATCTCAACTTTGATGCGTTGGAACTCGGGATTGCTGATGGATTTATTTGATTGCATTCAAAGGGAGCGCAACGATGCCGCGCCTGACGGAGAATTAGAAGGGCGAACGGATTAACGAATGTATCAAGCTGAAAAACGAAGCGGGAGGAACGCTATATAACCACAATAACAGCGTGATGATGGTCAGTAGGAACACGGTCAATATGCACATGTGCATGCGAACTGGCCTACATTGCACTTATGCAACCCACGAAATTAGAGCATGCGCAATAAATAGGACGTGAGAATAGCGATATATTGGAGAGTCAAGTTACCGCGGTTCAAGATGTAAACGGAATGATACCTTGAACAAGAACGGCGTATTTGTGTTGATCTCGTGTTATCTTTGCCGGAAAATTTCAACCGCCATCTTATCCCACAACCTAAAACAGCGAGAAGGTAAGGCTTTAGATCCGGCAGGAACTGAGAAGGTTTTTGGTACTACTTTGGTTCTACTAAAAGGTACTAAGCGGGTACTTTTATTTGTCGGTTGTCCTGTTTGCGATTTGTCCTGTTTGCGGTTTGTCCTGTTTGCACTTGTCCTGTTTGCGATTGTCCTATTTGTCCTAGCGATTGCCCTGTTTACTTCTCCCTAGGTTCCTGTGTTTTTTCGCCAGTAAAATGGTTCTAAGTCAGCACCAACTAGCCCAACTTTCAGCCTTATTTGTCGTTCAAAGCGTGTGTCCTTTCTTTTTATGTCCCATTTATGTCCCATTTATGTCCCATTTATGCCCCATTTATGTCCTTCATTCACGACGCAGTCCATCCCACCAGCAATCGCGTCATTCCTGCCGATCATCCTGGCGCCACCGTTTCTCAGTTACCCAACCGCCGACCTCCTCGAGCACTACACTTCCGAAACAATGCTGCTGTATATCGCGTGAGTAGTTGCTTCCTGTCGCTGATTATTTGGCTCGTTTTCAGGTGGTTACAGAAAGAGAACTACAGGGGTTTACTGCTCGACACCATTTCGTTCCTTTGATTTCAAACGTCGTTCACTCAAGCCGCTCTGGCCGTGGTTTGCTTGATAAATACAAGCAACAAATACCGCTGCTCTGCAATTATATATGAAATAAGCTCAATTGCGACATCGCCGAAGAGCATGATACGGTGTATTTTATTTTCGAGGAGGATAGTGCTGGAGTGGCAGACCTAATCGTGAGATCTCAAAGCTTCGAGAGCTTCTAAGGATGCGTATAGAGGGCGATAGAGGTGGGTTGCGATCGAAGGTGACAGATGATACTGCACAGTTAACAGCGTGTATCTCCGCATCGAGGCTTTAAAGTGCTCTGCCAAGTGTGGTGGTGTATCCTGAGATACAGGAGACGAGGAATGGTAACGGTCTCTCTGCTTTTACCCTTTCCTCCTCCACATGCACCCTTCCGGTTTTATTTTTCTTAGAGCGCCGCAAAAAAAAAAAAAAAAAAAGGAATGCTCACACTAACGCGTAACACTAGCGAAGCTATACGCAACCTTCACGACCATCAGGGTGGTTTAAGTCCAGGATCAGTGCAGCCAAGTTGCTGCTGCTTCGCTACCGCAACCACCTTTACCGCATCATGGTTGCTATAAGTAGGAGCTTCCTCAATTTTTGTGAAAGTGATAATCACTGAACATCAACCTGAATTGGCATACGCTATGATGCGTCTTTCTTGTTCCGAGCAAGTGCACTTGCTCGGGACAAGAACATGTTGCCACGATTACGGCGAACGCTGGAGTCTCTCTCGTTTCGAGCAAGTGTTGCCACGATTGCGGCGAACGCTGTTTTTTTTTTTTTTTTTTTGGGGGGGGGGGGGGGGCAATCCTGGCTAATCTCTTTAAGTCGGTATGCTTGGCTTGACAAACGTGCACCTGGGACGCTGCGCGATCGCCGCGAGGCACGCAAACACGAGCGCTCGGCATTTTCTTGGTGTTTTTAACTGCCGAGCGGTCGTCACGAGGCACGGGCTCACGTGCGCTCGGAATTTTCTTGGTATTTTTAACTGCGGAAGCGGAAAGGTTTTGCGGAGCGGGAAACGCGTGCGCAGATGCGCGTTTTTCAGCTCATGTGCTCCGACATTACAAGTTTTAGCACACCCCACCTACCGTACGTGCATACTGTGCGTACCGTGCGCACCGTGTGTAGCGGGACCCGGCTGGGCATGTGCGTATTCGTTCCGGTTGGGTGGCTCAGTTCCGTTGACATCGCGGCCGGCCCTCGCAGTGCCCGCGTACGCCGGCGCAGTCGGGTCCCAGTATATACTCGCTAGTCACGCGGTAACCTAAAACTAATTGTCGGCGTGCGCGGCTCGTCGCATGCTCAGCGAGCTCTAGGGGCGTAGGCTTTTAGGGACTCAGGCTATCGGAGTCTCCTGTCGTCGTCGTTTCATTTAGTCACGGTACTAAAACACCGAGGCACTCCTTTTCCTACGCCTCGCGCTAGAACGTTTTGTGCTTCAAAGACACGATACTTTTACAGCAAACCTGTATTAAACGGTTTCATCTGCCTGGGCGAAAACGCCAAGGCGCCAAGAATACACTTATACACTGCATGCTTCGCCCTCCACAGGTTTCACTTAGTGGAGTTGGCCCGGGATTTTTTGTCACCTCAGGGAGATGGCCTCCTAGCCGAGCTGGCACCACCGTGGTAGCACAGCGGCTGACTGCGAAGCTGGGAGGCTGCTCCGCACAGCGTGAGGTGTTTAGTGCGCAAACTAGGGTTTACCCTGCATGACGGCTGTGATTGGGGATCTATTTTTACGGAATTTGGCGGGCCGATTTCCGCATTTTTCCCCAACAAATTTCGCAGTTTTCAGCAACCTTTTCTTCTGAATCACAATTTTAGGACTTTTTTGAGGCCTAAAAATTACTGGGCATGTTCATTTAAAGGAAAACGCGTTGTATTAACAACATTGGCTCAAAAGTTGTTGCACAAAGATATTTCAAATTTAGGCCCGTTACGATTTACAATGCGTGCACGGTGATTTTCGTGCGAAGTCCAGCGTGGCTATTTTTATTTTATTCGCCGATGAGCGAAGAGAGTTTGGTGTTGACCCTGGACTCAGGGAACAAGAACTTCAGTGCTGCACCTGAGATGCGTGCCTTCTAAAAAAAGAGACATGAATTGCAAAAGGAAGAAAATGAATAATGGGTGCGACTTCATAGACCACAGCGTATAGAACCCATATACACAAACCTCCGCCACCTAGCCCAGTCAACTGGCCTGAAACGCATTTCCAAGAAATTGAATGCGAGTAAATGCTATCGTGGTGGTGAGATTGCAGAGCAAGCCGGTGTTCTGGTTCATATAGAGAGGCGCACTATCACAATTACTCTTAATCGACCGAGTTAAAAACACATTACGTGGATTCCTCAAATACTTTATCAAATCCATTGATCGGTGGAACAAAAGTACCAATCCATTATACACTGCCAGTTCCTTGATGGTTGCAGATACCTCATCTTTTTTTGTGGTGCGTCTATTGCAGTGCCGTTTCTGAAACGGTTCAATGTCCGGTCTTCCTCAGGTACGCGCTCGTGGTGAACGGCGTCGAAGCGACCAACCTGCACAAGCGGGTCATCCTGACCTTCCTGCTGGTATTCGGCGGCAAGTCTGGCTTCATTCTGGGCGGCTTCGTGCTCACCACCATCCTGGTGTCCATGTGGACGAACGCTGTGCGCACCGCGGCCATCGTGCTGCCCATCGCCATGGAGGCCATCCAGCATATCCAGGACAACCGGCTCTTCCACGTGCTCGAGCTGCGCACGCGCTACCTACGCCGCACCACGGGCATCGGCACGCCCATAATGGAGGCCCGCTACCTCATCGAGGGCGGGATCGTCATCCCCGACGTGATTCGCATCCTGAGCGAGTTCTTCACCGTCAAGAAGGGCCTGCTCATCGGCATCGCCTATTCGGCCGTCCTGGGAAGCATGGGCTCGGTGGTCGGCTGCGGCGGCAACCTGTTCGTCAAGGCGTTCATGGAGCAGATGTACAACTACCGCCGCATCACCATCTACCAGTGGGTCCAGTGCCACCTGCCACTCACGGTCCTGTGCACGTTCCTTCTCTGGTCCGTGCTGTCCGTGTGCTACGCGAGCGACGTGGTCTCGAGCGACCACATCTCGAAGCGCGCCTTCGAGGACATCATCTACCGGCACTTCGCCGAGCTGGGCTCCGTCACCCACGCCGAGGTGGCCACCGTCGTCACCCTCGTGTGCATGGCGGCGGCCATCATCGGCTCGCACCACTACGCCGAGGTGCACGAGATCCAAGCGGCCGACTCGACGTTCAACGAGACGGCCTGCGTCTTCTCCGCGGCCCTGCTGCTGCACGCCATGCCGGGCATCTGCCAGTTCCGGCGGGGACGCACCCGGAAGCGGCGCCGCCTGGTACACACGGTCCACCAGGCCTTCGGCAAGATCTCGTGGGCCTTCATCATCACCATGGGAGCCGGCGTGTGCGTGGCCAAGCTGATCACGCGCTACGACCTGCAGCACTTCTTCGACTGGCTGTTGCCCCACCACGTCATCCCGTCGGCCTTCAAGCTCCAAGTGCTGGTGGCTTTCCTGGCGCTCGTGCTGGCCGAGATTAACAGCTCGCTCAACAACATCGTCATATTCGCGCCCTTCATCAGCTACATGTCGGAATCGGTCAAGGTGCACCCTCTGTACCTGCTCATGCCGTTCACGTTCTGCTGCTACTTCGGCTTCATCGCGTCCACGGCCACTCCCGTGAGCGAATACGTCACGGACTACGGTGACCTGCTCGAGGACGAGTTCATACTCCCGGGAATCGCCATGAAGATTGGCTGCGCACTCATCGTGGTGCTCGCGTACAACACCTGGTGCTGGGACTACCTGTACCTCAAGGAACCCGTGACGCTGGTCTCGAAGCCGAACCAAACTAAAGTGAACCCCCCTCGATGACGAAGCAAGTTAGGCTCCTGCTAATTTGGCTCACACTTTGCGCAAACTGTGCCGGACGACTGCGCTTTCTTTCCACGCGTTCGTTTTCGTACGATAACCTTCTCTCTCTTTTTTGGTTTGATGTTTTTTCGCAGCCCACAGCCACCAAAAGCATTACTGTATCCGACGCGCGACGATTTTTGAAATATCTAAATCTTTCTTTACTCACTCACGACTCTTTCGAAACGTAATTGACTTTTTGTATATCTTGTAGCAATCCCACAAATTTGGTTTCGCCTGTCATGAACCTATTGCATCCGAGAATTTCGTATTAGGTAGAAAGAGCAAGGTTGCCTCATGATGATAAACTGGATCTTTGACAAGAAAGGACAGACGAGCAGGGTCTCATTAAAGAACGGAGAAGCTTGAAATGCAAACAAGCAAACCGCTGTTAAGTTTCTTCGCTCACAAAGCTTATATCGCACTACCTATACCAACTCTTGAGAGCGCATACGTAGAAAACAAGCATGTCTTGTATCCCCTGCTTTCTTGGTTTAAGATCTGTTACATGCGATTATAGGAGGTATTTCGCATTCCAGTGTACCTACAAGGCCGTTATCCCACAGAGAAGACTTATTACTGAAAAAAAATGTAAGCTGTATGTAAAATGTGTTGCAGCAGTGCGTGGCTTCCTCGGATGAAGAAACAACTCGGTGCTTGATGACTAAAGGACCCGTCCCTGTTGTAACAGAAAGCGGAGGAAGAACAATAGGAGGTATGGGAGGATCAGTAGTTAAACCGGATATAAGGGAAGCGGCATCCCATAGCGGGCACCGTATAGTGTACACAGGATGAGGATTGCTTGCGTGTACAAAAATAACCTGGGAGGACGTAGTTGTTGCAGTGAAAATTACGTGTTTTGATACCTTCCTCTTAATATGAGGCAGTAAATGACGAATAAAACGCACCAGGCGGTAGTCCTGTTGGCTTTCTCTCTAGCAGCTAGCAGGGAGCAGCTAGCAGATGACAAGGGCAAGCAGAAGTCGGGCGAGCAGACGAGATGCAGAATGAGACTCACGGTTTCCTGTCAGACCTGGAGCGCATAGGGCCGGCGTACGCCCTATACTCGCACGTTCCTAAAGTGCAGAGCACCTTCTTATCGTGCAGAACAGCAACGCTAAGCTTGAGCTACCTAAACGCAAATTTTTGTCACTTTTAAGTGAAGAGCACTTTAGGCGTTCGCCTTGTCGTCCTAGCTCGCTCGCTCGAGCCAAGTATTAGGGCACCAAGGCGGCGTCCCGTGGTAACGCTGTTGTTCGCTTTTTTTTTTCTTTATTTCCAAACACCGCTGTTACAAACATAATACACAACAACAAAACAAACCCATTCAACTAAGACGCGGCGTACCCCAGAGGCTTCGAAAGCCAAGCGGTTTATATAGTCATAAGCGTTCGAAACTCGTGAAACGCTGGCGCCTGTCATACATCTTCCCGTTGTTTAGCGGCAAGGAAACTATAGGTGAATTAGAGGAAAAATATGCGTAATTAACCGGCAGCGCCCGCGTTGGGTTGGTTTTTACGGTAGTAAACGCAAAATGTTTCAGTGCAACGCCGGCACGTGCGGGGAGAAAAGCACAAAGGACAGAACTCCCGCTGACGCAGTTTCAGGCAGGGGGTGCGCGAGCACTGCGAAGGCGGGAAATTTGAATTGCATGGGGTGGTAGCAGTAAGCGGATAACGGCGGTACAGCCCATTATGGCGAATCACTGCTCTGCACTTCCGACAGCTTTCACATTAAGTGGAACGGCTTTAATTTATTCAACTACCCGGCTAAAAATCTGCAGAAAATTTAGATAATTGTCTACTAAGGCAAATCGTTCTTATGCCGCTTGTCTAGAGTGCGAGTTTCTTGCAGCCAAATATGGCTATGAGTAGCGAAAGATGTTATTATTATGTTATTTTCAAGTTTTTTTTCTCCGATGATGTAAATTTATACCATTATAGCGAGGAAGCGTCTTTACTTCGGTAATTGTTTTTTTTTCTTCGAACATGTAAAGTGTAATGCAAAGTTGGTCTATTTACGCTGTTTTTATACGCATTTCCAGCACCTTTTTCGGTCTTCTTCTTTCTTTGGTTTTTGGGGAGGTGATGAAAATTTTTATTTTTGTCAGATCATTTTTGTTGAATTTTTATTCTTTTTAGTTTTTTTCTGATTTCGTGGTTTCTGAAAATTATGTTCGACCAATCACCTCCATTTACGCTAATATAACGATTAGAGGTGCTACTTTTCCACAAATCTGCATTTTAGGGGCGAAGCTCCTTAAGTCATGGGTCTGTCCATCCCTTGTGTCTCGTGGTACGTGACCGCCGCATGCTTTCGGAGATGTCGCAAAGTGGGCCGCGTTGCACGCGCAAGAACCGGCTGCAACCGGCAGCGCAAACTCGGCACCGGGAGCGCGAGCTTGTCTGTGTTCGCCAACGGAGGTGCGAGCGCACGTGCACTGCGAGGGGGAGATCACGCAAGAGATCACGCCACGAACGCAGGCAGTCGTTCTCGGAGATCGAACGAGACGCAAGGACCTTTGCTCGTTTCCTCTCGTCTTGTTCGGGCACAAGTTCGCCCTAAATAAAAGTTCTTTCTTTATCGTTGTGTCGCATCCTACGTGACAAATTGTGGTTGAGGTGCGGGGTAGTCCTCGATGGCGCGGGGTCTTTCACCAGGTCTGGGCCTGGGAGCATTGACTCCGAAAATAAAAGTTGATTTGTACAATGTACGCACACAGTCTTACGTCTTTCTTAATGATGTAATGGGTGAACTTTCACGAGAGAGTTACGGTTACCGATGATCTCCCCCTCTCGAGCTTCGCCCCACTTATCATCATTCATTCCGTGGATATGGCGTGATTTTTTTTTTTTGTAGAAATGGAAAGCGTTGCATGGTTTGCTGTATTTTTTTTATATTTTGTACTCGTATTTTGAAAGATCTTTTGTGGACTTTGTGAAAGCGGAACAGTTGTTACTGGCCGTAAGTTCGCCGTTGCAGGAAAGAGCACCGAGAAAATTCCGAGCGCTCGTGAGCGCATGCCTCGCGGCGACCGCCAAGCGTCCTTGGCACGTGCAGTGGCTTTAGCGTATGGAATGGATGACTTTCTTATAGGAGGAGGCCAATAGGCCCTGTTGGGGGACATGGGAAAAAAGGGTAGGGGAAGATGGTTCATATAAAGTCTTCACTGCACTGTGAGGGTTCACTTAGCACGGTATGCACAGTTGAAGTTGTGGTGAGGACACACTAATACGACCATGATCGGGGTGTGCAATTGGAGCTGTTCAGGAGCCACAAAGGGTGTTTTTGGGGGGCCATCTAGAGAGTGGGTGAGCGATCCGCCATCATACTACTTTATAGAGACCTGAAAAAAAAAAAAAAAACCTGGCAAGAACTTTGAGGAGCGAGAAAATAGCGAGCGCTCGGGAGTGCGTAGGCCTCGCGGCCACCGCAGAATCTCCGGCTCGAGTAGTGGCTTTAGCAAAAAAAAAAAAAAAAAAAAAAAGAAAAAGAAAGCTCCAGCGCTGCTGTCAAGCGCTACCGGGCATGTAAAAAAAAACTCCAGTGCTAATGCTAAAGGTGAAAAGTCACCCTCCTTGGGAGAGCAGACAGCGCGGCCGCCGCATTCTCTGGAAGCCATTATGGATAATTGGAGACGTGGCTACGAGTGTGCCAATCCTTCCCGAGAAGACTTGTAGGTCCCGCCACCACTGTCTCGAGTCGATGACGAAGAGCTGATGGAAGTGTACAATGGTGACCATGAATTTGCATCTACCACTCGACACGAAGACGACGACGACCTCTTCGATGCATATGACGATTACTAGCACCGGCATTATGCAAATAAACAATGATACTAAAACTTAATTATGTGTCCGGCAATGCTCACCTACAACAGCTTCGCCATTCAAGCCTTGCGCGTGAGAGCAAGCTTCTCTGAATCTTTTTTTATTGTTCGGTTCTTGGGGGACGTGCATAAGACGCATATTTTTATTTTTTCAGTTCTTTTTTTTGTGTGAAAATTGTATTTTTTCTATTTTTCGTATGTGTTGGTTTCCAAAATTCTGTTCGACCAATCATCTCCACTCACGCTATCATATCGCCTACAGGTTTTCTTTTTGCCAAAACTGCACTTTTGTGGGAATGCAGGGCGTTACACGGTTCGCTGTTGTATTCGTGGTTTGAACGTTCCTTTGCGGACTTTTTTCGTTATTCTTCGGTTTTGCGGGGAATATTTTTGATTTTGTTAGATAATTTTGTGATAATTTCATTCTTTCTGTTTTTGGTTTTTCAAAATTCTGTTCGACCAATTATCTCAATTTACGCTAGTATAACAATTAAAGGCATTAGTTTTTGCCATATCTGCATTTTTGTGGAAATGCAGGGCGTTTTGCATTCTTATTTTGAATGTTCCTTTGCGGACTACAGTCAAAACTCGATCTAACGAAACCAAATCTTACGAATTTCTTGATCTAACGAACAAATTTGGATTCCCCCACGGGTGCCCATACGGCTGAATGCTTTTGCGAACTTGAACTAATGAAATAGATTCAGTGCCATTCCATATTTAACGAAGCCATTTTGATGAAACAGACATTTGAACAGGAGTAATTATGAATGTGTTTCGTGATACAACGCATGAAGATTATTGCGAGCCACGTCAGGAAAAAAACAAAAACAAAAAAACGAGTCATTTAGCTTCATTTTTAGAGAGCAATACAAGATAAACTCAGCACTACCGTGGCCGCAGACGACGGCATCCCGGCCAGCACGGTTTCCACAACATTGAAGGGAAAGGTCACCATCATCTATATATTAGGACTTGATTGCTGGCTAGTTGGTTCATGATGTACGAAGGAATAAGTTTGCGCAAAACGAGGAGGACGAAGAGACGAGAGGACAGGACGAGCGCCTGTCCTCTCGTCCTGTCCTCTCGTCTCTTCGTCCTCGTCTTTTGCGCAAACTTATTCCTTCGTACATCTATATTATCACTGCGTCTGGAATTGCGTCGAAGAAAAAGAACCTCAAGACCACCCGGCACGAAAAGTTAGAGGCAAGCCCTGGTTTATGGGGTTCAAGTAAATGAGAGCCAAGAACGTTACGCTCAGCGGGGAAGCTGTACAACAAAAAGGGGTATGTTTCGGGCGCCTGCTGCAGGTGCGACGACTTCGGGGTAAACCTCGGCTGGCTTGTTATACACCACGGACTTTAGCGCATTACTAAATTATTATTAGGCAAGCGCAGCGGTCGCCGCGCAATTACGAAGCTGTTGCTGCTGGGATGCGCCTCCTTTAAATATCGAATTTATGGAATCAGTGCTTGTAATATGACAGTCCCGATTTAGCGAAGTAATTACCGGTTCCCTATGACTTCGTTAGATCGGGTTTTACTGTATTTACGTCTAGTCTTCGGTTTTTGGTGGGAGGTATATAAGTGCATAGTTTTTATTAATGTCATGATTTTTGTGAAAATTTTATTGTTTCTATTTTTCTTACTTTTCAGTGTTTCAAAATTTCTGTTCCACAAGTTATCTCCACTTAATCTAATATGATAATTACAGCTCTTACTTTTGCCAAATCTGCATTTTCGCGGAAATACCAGGCGTTACACGGTCCTGGTTGTGGGAGTACTCAGCGAAGAATGTTAAACCCTAGAAACAGGCGCGTGAATGCTTGAGCACTAAGTATGCGTGACCATTCCAAGCAGCCTGACTCATTCGACTTGCTCCAGGCAATCGTCGGGATCCTCCGAAGGTGACCCATGAAGTGATATGGCGGCTCCCTGAGTTTCTGAAAACGGCGGGAGGATTGGTAGCGTTGGTCATGGTGCCTGCGCTGGTCATGGTGGGGCACAGCAGACCAAGCTCCGGCTGAACACCTCACTATCGGCGACTGGCACGAGATGGGCTTGCCTGACGACTGCCACGGGTTTAGGGTTCATGTACCCAGAACCTTCACCAGATGTCACGTAGGCAAAGACGACGCCAGTTTCTTCAAAAAACAAACTTTATTGGAACGAATTTATGTTCCGCAAAAACTTAAAAAAAAAAATACAAGCGGCACGGAAGAAGTCAACGAAGTGACGTGCGTTGACTGGCATCAGGGACCGAATTCCGCGGTGTTTGCTTTGCGAGCATTTATAATTCGGCGTTAATCTTTAGAGAGCCAACAAATCAGACCTAGAACAGTGGCGATAAAAGACGAACATTTTATTTAGTAATGGCAGGCGATACACGTTTCCTATCAAATTAGATAGAATAGAAAAGAAAGAGGCGCGAACGCGCCCTTCACTGCTAACTTAGATAAGACGGCTGGGCGCGGCCAGACGCTCTAAAAATACAAAAATAAACGCACCAGAGGTTATATTGAGCAATATTGAGCAAGGGAAAATATTGAGAGCGCGAGAGATGAGATAAAAAATTAGGTTCCGAGGAGAGAGAGAGAGAGACAACCTTTAATAGAAAAGGATGACCACTGGTCACGATGGGGGAAAGGAATGGGGAGGGAGGGTAAGAGAAAATAAACAAATTAATGCTGGTCGTTCTCAGTAGAGTCAATAACTGGGCCAGTTCTTGGAACCTGCAATTCATGGGCCAGTTCATGGTGATCGCAATAGGGTTTGTGCACATACACCAGTTCGTTCGGGGGAGGACCCGCTCAAACAACCCGTGCCAGACCGCTTTTAATTGAATAAACCGCTATTTCATATAATAGTTGTGCATCAGTTTGTTGTGGATCGGGATGGGGTTGGGGAGATTGAAATGTACGGTGCGTGGCGAAAGCTGCGCAACACCAAACTAGGTGGTGTGTGAGGTCTGATGGAGTGGTGGTACGGCAGTAAGGACATCGTGGGGGCAGGTGAGGGGTATACCACTTGCGAAGTGTTTCAGGCGTGTACGCTGAATTTGCAATATATTTGTTAATAAAAATTTCGCCTGAGCGGGGAATAGGAGGTAGGCGGCTAAGGTAGCCAGCTGGAGTTAAGGCTTTTAGACGTGTGCGTTTTAGACGTGTTCCGAGGAGAGCGAGTCCAACGATTATGATCGTGAGTTGTTACATTGGCGAAGGCGTCCACGTGTCCAGCTCCGTCGCCTCCGTCATTTAGTGGTAACGTGGGGAACGAGCGGCGAGCATAAGAGCTACCTTGGTGTTGACGACGAAGAGCCGAGGGCAAAACTTAACTGCTTTACTGCATGGCGAGAGATGAACAGCGACGATACGGTAATATCATGGCAGTCAATGGGCAGAGCGACGCTCAGTCTAGCCGCCAATCCCGAAAAAAAGGTTGCTGGCCATAAACAAGAAAGGAGGGGCAGTAACCAGTGTTGCCCCGGACAGCAGTTTTATAAGCAAATGTAGCGAAGGGAAGAGTGATGTCCCACTTTCTGTGGGCGGGAATGTTGTACTCAACGAGCAGAGCACACTCTTAGGCAAAAAAGGACTAAAATAGGGACCAAAATACAGCTGTTAGTCTTCGGGAGCAACAGTTCATCTTCAAGGGGAGTATCTGTAGCAGAGTGTGTGGCGTGTGCACAAATGCGGACTAACTGTTCGTCCCCGCCGATCTAAGGAGTAACGGGAAGACGAAACGCATTCATTTAGTCTCTTTGCTGCGTCGTTAATCCCCTGTAATGGCGTCATCGTTGCCAATTTTCAAAACACAAGTCATTGCAGTCAGTGTGTCTTTTACATGATGCCAAGGGAGAAAACATCGATGTTAATTCTAAGAAAAGCGCCTAGCGGCAGTCGAGCGGCGGGTAATGGCAAGGAGCGGCGAAGCGCGATCGGCAGACGCTTCTCGGTGAGGTTATGTTGCATACGATTCGGGCGAGGTAATAACGGCCAATGAAAGATTTCAAGCCGTCAACAATAACACAAATATTAGTGACAATAGCAAACGTTGATCCCCAAGCGTAATGAAGATGCATATGTTTAACAGACGAGAAAAAACGAATTAGTTGCTGACGACAACTGAAAAATAAATATGCTCGCAACAGGTAAGCGTCTTGAAGTTATCTACACACTCGGTACATAATTGCCTTGTGCACCAAAGCTATGACACCGCTGCAACTGCTGCAAAACCCAGTTGCATTTCCCAGTCCCGATCGTCTAGCGACGCTAACTTCAAGAATTCAGGCTAAGCAACACCGAATTTGATTTCGCCGATGCAGGAAAATAGGGTCTGTTTCCCTATTTTGACACTCACAAAGACGACCGCTTTCACGCACGATACCTGGAGCACTTAACACATGTAGCAAACACTAAGAATAGCTTGTTCACGTCAGTCAGTTAAATGATTAGCGAAGATCGCTGCGCTTGATCTTATCTGCCCACCTAACTTTCTGCCCCCCCCCCCCCTGCCACACTTGCCTTCTCTAAGGATCTATTCTCTTACCCTTACTGACCAACGGTTATCCTGCCTTCGGATTACATTCAGTAAAGCTTGATGTCGGGCTAGTTGGTGTAGCATTCTTTTGAGGGTAAGTTGCGCTTGTTAAGGACACTGAGACGGACACGGGAAAAAAACGTAGACTTTCACGAAAAGACGGCGCCGTCTTTTCGTGAAAGTCTACGTTTTTTTCCCGTGTCCGTCTCAGTGTTCTTAACAAGCGCAACTTACCCTCAAAAGAATTCGCATTACATGCCCTGCCCACACCAATTTCTTCTTCTTAATTGCTACTAATATGTCCTTAACACGTGTTTGATCACTGATCCATTCCGCTCTATTCTTGTCCCGTAACGTTACACCTACCATCTTCCGTTCCATTGCTCCTGAGTCGTCGTCAGTTTAAGTTGAAATCTTTTAGTGCGACTCCAAGTTTCTGCCACGTAGGTGAGTCCGTAAGTGAGCCTTCCCCGTAGGAGAGGCGGTCGATTAGACTACGGCAATACGAGTCTGCCCGTTGAATCGATGGCAGGTTGGTAAACACATCCATTGAATGATTGATGGGTGTCATCGGTAAACCTGGTTTCTGTGACTGGGTGCAGGCAGCGGACGGTGAGGCAGGTAGTGGGCATGGGGAAAGGTCCGATCATGGTTAAAGGTGGGCATGGTCCGGTAGAATGCATCTCATGCATTCTACCGGATTTGAACATAATGGTAAAGTCGAACTCCTACAAGTCCAGGGACCAACGGCGCAGGTGCCTTTAAAATTGTTCATCTGTCACAGCCGACAGACAGCATGATCGTCTGTGACGGTGGTGAAATGACGGCCGTGCAACTATGGGCAAAGCTGAATGGACCATACAAAAGACATTCATGCAAAACATACTATTAACTATTGATTCGTTTGCTGATAGTGCAGTTTCACTCAGCGGATGTCAGTGAGCGACTACAATACGCTATCACTTCCTCCGGAATGGAATTGAGTCAATGATGCACCCGCTGGGATCAGCATGCAAGAAGGTCGGCGCTGTATTGTCAAAATGGCACACGATGGGATCATTGCGAAGGCGTCTTTGAGAGATTGAAAGGCTCTTTGGCAATCATCTGACCAAATGAGGGGCACGTCGGCGCGTAAAAGCTGGGGAAGATGGGAAGCGAGGATAAAACACGCCGCAAGTACGATGCAAAGCCAAGGAAGCTTTTTTAGTGGCCTATGAAAGTTGACTACCGCGGCTGTCTTGTCTTGATGTGGACGTATTCCATCTTTGTAGGTGACATGTTAAGCACTTTGACGCTCTTGCTGACAAAACGTAATTTCTTCTCATTCAGTCGAAGTCCGGCATTAGACGGGCAGGTCAGTACTTCGTCAAGGTGCCCCAGATGATGAGAATATGTGGTGGAAAATATAACACCGTGCAGATAGCATACACATGTCTTCTACTTGAGGCCACAAAGAGCGGTGTCCACCAGTTGTTCAAAAGTAGCCGGCACGTTGGAAAGGCAAACCGTCATTACATTAAAGTCGTAAAGATGATCTGGGGTGGTAAATGCCGTCTGCTTGTCTAATTCGTGCATTCGGATTTGCCAATAACGTTAACGACGGTACAGGCTTGAGAAGTATTCAGCTCTTTCCAAACAGTCTAAGACATCATATTTGAGGGGCATAGGATAGACGTCTTTCCGGGGGTTATTAGTCAGCGTCAATTCATCAACACAGAACCACACAGAGGCATCCGTTTTCCCACCCAGAACATGGAGAGAGGACCATGAACTTGTCGATAGGCGAAGAAGTTTCCGTTCGAGCATATCCGCATGGTTTTCATCAATTAACTTCCGCTCTGACGAGGAGACGCGGTATGGTCTGCGTCTAATCCCGGCCCATCAATACGTTTCGATTCGATGCTCTGTTGCAGTAATCTGTGTCAGGCCACGCGAATGAACGTCAAATAAAGCATGGTACTTGGCCAGAACGAGTGATAACTTTACCTGGTTAGGTAAACGAGTAATAACGAGTAAACGAGTAATAATAACGAGTAAACGAGTAATCACGAGTAATAACTTTACCCCAAGACGGTGTTCAGTAGGGCGCTCAGTGCGAACGTTTCGAGCAGAGCTAGAGCAATGACGATGTTTTTGAGTACGCACAGATGATAATGGCGATAGAGCACAGATGTTGGGAGGGGTACCCCTCGCTACTCACACTGGCTGCGATAATGATATCTGGTGCATGAATTATCTAAAAGCACGCCCCGAATGCTCACAATATACCGTGTCGGGTATCCTAAAAGCACGCTTAGAATGCTTATAATATACCGTGTCGGGTACCCAAATGTTTGTTGCCCCTAAAGATAAGTGGGACGAAAAGGGTCAGCGAACCGCTGGCCCACAGTCAAGAACCTCTTCCTTTTATCAATCAGCAGCTTCACGTCGACGTTGGAGGGAGATTGTCCCTTAACATGCCCCCCTACCCGCCCCGGGGGGTCATATTGTGGTTGGTCTCGGTTGGGCATGATCGACAGTTCAAGGGCTTGGAACACTGGGCGGTGGACATCGTCGAGTTGTGATCGCGTCTGGTCTGGGGCGGGCTGACATGGCCCACGCATCCTCGGCAACTGCGGCCACTCCGATATGGTGCACATTTCAATCGCACACTCCAACAAATTATGTTGCGTTGCGACAGGACATAGGCTACAGGAACCGTAGTAGACGCCGAACGATGTATTTACACTATACAAGTCGGTAAAATGAAGGAGCTCGCTCAGGGTACGTCCGCACCCAGCTTTTCTTCGTCAATAGGTGGGACACAACGGCACGTTACACTGATCCATTCGCCGTCACCTCGCGACAACATGACGCTTTCTTCGTGCCACTGGGTAGGCAACCGTAGTCGCCGCTGGCCCTCAGAGGCCGGTGACTGGAACACCACAGCAATGAAAAACTCCAAACAGAGCCATCTGAATCCCATAACATTTATTATCAAGACAGAAACCTTAACTGTCGTATTCTCCAAAAATACGACCTTGTATTGCTGTCCGGAATAATCATAGCCGCCGCAGTAAGCTGTAAATAAAAGGCACCTGTAGCGCTTTCCCTGGCGTAGGGAGAACGTTCCCCATTTGGGTCCGTGTGGGAATTCAACATAAATAGTCATTTTATGATCCGAGTGCGTTTTAGAAGTATTTAGCACTTTACCAGTGGTCCAAAAAGAGCTAGGGGTCTTCAGAGCTAACGACATATCCCGTGAACGTGACGACCCGCAATTAGAATGGACACACGCCAGCCACAGAAACTTCATATTCTGGGGAAGCCGTGGTGGATAGTGGTGACAGTTTGTCTGTCGGGGTAGTTGGCACCAAAAGACAAACGAACGATAACGAAGAGACGCAAACGCGGTGTCGTAGGCACGTATTACTAAGACATGGCAATAGGGAGTTTTAGAATAGGGGAAGCCGGCGTTCGGGGCCCCCAAGAAGTTGGAGGAACCCAAACGCAAGGCGCTTGCGCGCGGCGAGTTTTAGAAGAGGGGCGCCCCCGACAGCCCGCAACCGGCATGTGTTGCTCGGGTCAGCTTGCGTGATGGGAACTTTAGGCTTAGCGTCGTGGCGGATATTTGATCGTCGCTATCTGTGCAACTGCGAATGACAATCCGTAACACAACTTTCACCACACTATCATCCCCTTTCTCGCATGTGGAAGTTTATTTCAGCTATAACTGCCGTTTGAGCGATCGGTGACAAAGACATCTGCATTGCCTGTTTCGATGCTTCCGCGCAGGTAGCGCCATCTCTCGGCCACACCGCGCACCGCGCGCCGCGGCCGGTCCGCGGACCTGACGTTCAGGAACGGTGGATGAGCCTTACTGCGCATGCGCCAACTGACATAAAACACAAAGAGAGAGAGAGAAAGAGAGAGAGAGAGAGAGAGAGAGAGAGAGAGAGAGCAACTTTAATGAGTCTTCCTGCAGTAACCCCTATCATCCCACCCTCTTAGGCGGGTTCTTGGGGCGACGTGGCCGGACGCCTTCTCAGCGGGGAGAGCCGCTCACAAAGAAAGCAATTTTTTCTTTTTGCCGGATGTGACGTCACGGTTTAAGAAAAATGGCAGCTCTTGTGCGGTTATTTACATGGAGGAAAGAAACCTCCATGGTTATTTCGCTTCGCTCTTCTCGTCGTGATTTCTGCCTACCGTTGCAGCGGTGCATATGTGTTTGGCTTGCGATCGTGATGGAGATAGCGCTGCGCTCTCGAAGTACTTCCGGAGAGCACTCACGGTGGTGTGCAGCGTGTGATTGGGACGCTGAGTGTGTGCAGCCGCCTAATTTGCACGTAGTGCGACGGTGAACACAGGCGTTCTGCATCAGCTGTGCCGCCTCGATTTGCGATTGTGATGAGTGCACTCGCGACAAACTTTTGCGCTGCGTCATGGCTGCGTTTTATTAGAGCACCGTGTTGAGGCCGCTGGGCGTTTCGTCTCCGACGTGCGAGTGCGCGTATGCCTTCAACTTCAAACGGCGCTGCTATCGTGGCCAGCCGCGAACGATCGTCCGCACGAAACTCTTGTCGCACACCACACGGTCGTTGACAAAGAAATAACAAGACAAGACTATTGAGACCTACGAAGGTGATTCCTGCGCGTCGCTTTGGTTCGTCGAACCCCGTGTCTTGTAATCGCTGCGTGCTGTCATAAGCTCTGGAACATTACATTCAAGAGGTCATGGTCCTGCTGCATATTCTTGTAAATCATTGCAGATGGCTCTTGGCGCGCAGAAATAAAAAGTTTGTAATTATCCACGTTAGTTTCGTTGGTATCCAGGGTGTTACTTTCCTGACGAGCGTATTGATGCGTACATCGCGGCATCTGAGCTGCACAAATGTATTGACGGATGTGGAGGGGCACACGTTGTAGCTGTTCTTGGGTCGGTACTGGATATCCGAGGAGTTCAAGGGTGTCTCGTCTGTTGAGGCGGGAGGTTTGGGAGTGATGATAAGCTTCGTGCAGTTTCTCTAAGGTATTGTGTACTCCCAGTTAGACGAACTTGCACGTGGGTGTTGAGAGGGCACCGTTCGGTCTGTGAAAATATTGATTTCGCCCGCAACCATATTTGGTTCCCGTTTGTACTTCTGCTATCAGCCTTCGTCGTGTTCTACTTGATCCTACACAGTGACGAATTTTGATAACCGTAGTGGGACCTCGCACCAAATGCGGCAGTTAACATTCTCAAATGCGATTTACAGAGAAACGTTGGGTACTAATTCTTGTAACTTGTTCCTACTGTGGCTACACAGCCAGTCACCATGATGCACAGCATGTACTGAAAGCCACATGCTTTGTTGTTCGTATTTCAATGTATCTTGATGGTACATAGGGCAGACAGGGCACTGCCCTAACAGGCGGTGGTGGGAGCATGCCGCATTGCTGACGAATGGAACACAAACTGATTTGGTGCTCCACTCCAAGACTCGATGCACGCCAGGTGGCTGCATGCCAGAATTTGATACGACGACAGTGCTTAAGTTCTATGGCACAAAACAGGAACGAGAAATCTTTGAGGCCTATGTGATAGATGGGAGACAGATGCACTGTAGATTACTGAATGATTAGTGTGAAGTGTGCAGCAGCTGTAACTGCTTTTTACATGTGGTGTTAAACCAGTGTCACATGAGGGTTTTGTTTACTTTGTAATCACTCTCGAGAGGAAATGAAGCTTCCTTGATGAAGCTCTTTACTCCTTTCCTTGAGTCACGCTTGACATTTGACCAAAATTTCCACGATGAAGTCCCAACTAGCCTGCGTAGCCACCTCCATTCAGTTCACTGCTTTGATGCATATTTAAGCACAAAACCCAGGGACGACTGCCATTAATGACTCATAAGAAACCCTTGATGCCTGCCACACTCCTCTACCACCATGCTTCCCAGTAACCCTGTCTCCTCTATCAAGAAGGATGCATCACACCTCAAATACACTACGACGCATACAAAAGCTAGCGATCATCTACCTCATTTTGATATCACACCTTATTAAACTACAAGTGAATGAGGCGGTATGCTCTGCTGCCCTCAAATTTACTAGCCAGGGATTCGTAGGAAGTAGAAAAGACCCGCCAGATTCCATCACTGACCTCTAAGTCCAAAGCCGTTGTACAGATGCCTACAAACCCAAACATACAACACAACATATTACCCAACACGTGCCCCTATGAATGCCCACCCTGTAAAGGGAGGAAGGAGATAGTCTAGGGAAGACAGAGAGGTTAAACATCCAATCAACTGCACCCAATGCTTATCAATGATTTCAAATAAATGCGACGAACTTGCATAATGAACACCTTACGGCATTTTTAACTTTCATTCATGAAATTATTTGCATAAACTTATTATACACTTATACTGAAGTGACCAGGCAGTATATTTGAAGATGTGTGAACATTCAAAACTTAGAATACTTTGTGAATAGTTATTGATGTTCGATTTGCAGCTTTGTTTCAAATACGTATATGAAATTTACAAATAGTAGAGCAACGAATGTTTGCTCTTTCGCAAGACTTGCAAGCTTCACTACGTGGCAAGACCTTATGGGTTGGTTTTTCTGCATGACACCGAAGCCGTGCCAAAATCCCAACTGCAGAAGCCTTGCACCAAACAAGTGTTCGCTAACTGTGGTGTATATTAGATCAAGTGCAACACTACGAGAGCAAAATTTATAATCTAAAATAGGTTTCCTGTACATATAATAGCACGATTGAGAAATCAAGTGCCATTGCTGGCTTGTTGGTGAGGTCTCACCAGCACCTAGCATGCCCAGCCTCCTTTCAATGATTGAGGGGCGGGGGGAACTGCTGCCAATCATATTAAATATACTTAATATGCCTACTGTGTTCACAGTATTTTCAAGAACCCATATTTCTCCATGGCAATGTATGCAAAATTCTTGTTTCACTGCTTTGCATGTCGATTTTTTATTTTCTCTGTTACATTAAATATTTTGCATGTCAAGCACAAATACCCGAAATGTGTCTAGTGCTGACTGCCTAAGCTGTCTTTTTTATGTAGTTATGTTTTATACACTCTAGAAACACCAAAGCAAAGGTAGTTTGGTTTGAAAATATTCAATTTGCAGCCAACTTTTACTATTCGTATTGAAAAATATTTTATTCAATTCACAGCCAAGTTCGATTACTGGCGGAGCCAGTAAATTCTTTTATTTGTTCGCGGGAGTTTTCTGAAGACACCAACGGTCGCGAAAGAACTCTTGGGGGGCAGAGGTAAAAAGCTTTGCTTTAAAAAACGACAAAGCTACTGATTTTGCCTATCGCCAAGCATTGCCTACTGATTGTTTCTGTATCGGCAGGTGAGCACGAGCCATGCGTGACTTCGATGTGCAGACACACAGAGAGAAAATAAACTAATGCAAAACGGCCCCCAAAATGATATCTGGCGCATGCACTGCTCCTGAAGATAGTTAACATTACCATCATTTTTCATACATGGTATTGACACAACGCGCTGCGGCGCCTATAGGCTAGCACCGCATCGCCGTTCCTTAATATTCCACCGTGCTTGAGGTGCTTACCTGATCGACATGTTCAAAAAATGACAGCCCGGAACATAAAACGACACCGGAGAATTTGGGCCAGACCGTTCGCATTTGCTTTTGCTTGACTGCTAACATTTGAACGCGAGAACATTATTAGGCCCATTTTTTTTTCGATTTCCCCCTGGCTTCTGGCCGCCCACAATCAGCCGTGCTCATCAAGCGTCCGCGGAAATACGTCATTGCTGCTACGCGGAAGCTACGACTGAGACAGCGAGATCACTCTGAGTGTTCGCCTAAACCTGGAATATGGTGCAGCCGAAACTGAATTGTGGAGAGGAGGAATATGATACTACGGCGGAGGCGAAAGAAAGGACACGCATGTTCAGCAGGTGTCGCGCCTGTGCAGTTAAGTTCATTGTACGGCCCTGTCGGTAGTAGCAAGAACGGCTGACACGGTCGCCAGCCGTTCCCGCAACTGACGACACCCCACCAAAGCACCTCTCCACATGAACATAAAAAATTAAATTTTCGGACATTCACACGCGGAAGCCACACGTGGGCTAAGAGGCGCGGAGTAGTGGAGTGCTCCGAGTTAATTTCTGCTACCTGGGGCCCTATTCTCGACTGCACAAATTCCCGGGAAATTCGCCATTTTTCGCGTAAGCACAACGTAAGCAATCGGTGACGTGATGCACGCTTAGCTCTGACGACATTCAGTGTAATCTGACGCTACACTCATAGAGATCATAACCAAGGTATGAAATATTGCCCATACAAGATATAAAACCCTAGGCATGTATTATAAAAAATTAGATGGTAGCAAGGTTGGCAAGGGAAACACATTTCTGCAGGTCAAAATCGGCGTCAACACCACTAGGCGATCGAGTATCGTTGATCCAAACGCGAGCAAAAGGGGGATGTTGAGCTAAAGAACACCACATAATCTTTTTTACTGTATCTGTTTATTTCTTTCAATCACTTTTAGTAACACAGTTGAGCTCTCTGCTTCAATGCAAGCTTTGTTGCGTTATCACCTTCCCGGCCGCCACCGCCGCCATGCTATCGCCTGCTGCCACGTTAACAAGTTTATGGCGTGATCACAGAAAAAGACGGTCGCGACCACGGAGGTCGCGCCCATCGCTTGTATGACGCATAAGGGCAGCGAAACGCTACGCCTGATAACCGCGGAGCATACCGATGTCGCCGATTCACTCAGTCGTCAAGCTTGACTTCAATCAGCGCAGTAATGCATAAAACATTCACTTTTCTTTGTTATTTTTTTTCTTGAGTTCGATCATGTGACCCAGCAGCCTACTAGGAGGAGTGTGGACAAATGCCATGCATTGGGTTCTCTTTGTCACGGAGAGGCTTGTACTGCCCTCTTATGTTGCTGTTACGCTAAGCAAATAATTTTTATTTTATTGTGAAACATAAGAGCAAACTACGGCACGTTATTTGTATGCTCCGTGATCACTGACATGGAAACAGTCAAAACTAATATTTCTTTCGGTAGAAAACATGCTTTAAACCGCGCGTCATGCGAAACTGCGCCTGCTGGAAATTCACTGATATTTCGCGGCGCCGAAGGTCGGGGAATTTTTTTGCCTTATTTCCGGCTAAAGCAGCCGCCATTTGGAAGCTGTTACGTATTACACGTCATTTTTATGGAGCCTAAAGCTGCCAAAGTGTGACGTTTACATCCTACTCAACTGTTTACGTTACGTTACATGTTTTCATCCAGCCACAGATAGGGCGTGGCCAGCTATAGCCACAATGTTGAATAGTAAAGACAGTCCTACATTGTCATGTCCACTGCTAGGTTTTCCTTGCCTGCCAAGAATTGTGCACTTCACGTAGAGAGAAATGAGGCAAGCTTTAGAACTGTTGACAGTAAACGTCATGAACGTGAAAATGACAAAAGCACACACAACCGCTTTGTCAACCGGAAGCCCGTGACCAAAATTGAAAGCCAATCAGAAAAACTTCCGGCAACTTCCAAAGTTTCCTGGGAATTTGTGCAGTCGAGAATAGGGCCCCTGGGGATATTTGACGTGCGCTGAAACATCGACACACTGGCGTTTTTTTCTGCTTCCATTGGGAAACCTCCCACCGCGGCCGGCAATCGAACACGCGCCCTTGGGCTCAGTAGCGCAATGCCTCACACGCTGAACCACCGCGGCGTGTTTTCCACCGGATGTGATGCCGGAACCAGCATTGGGTCAGCAAACTAAAAGAGGAGGCAAATCATTAATGCCAGTGTCTCAAAAACCAAGGAAGGCATAGATTACAAGCAACTACGAACTAAAATAAAACCCAATATATAGCGTCTAATATGTAAATTCTGAAACTATTTTTCGATATTCCCACGGTTTTGTTTATGCCGCAAGACGTGTTTGGAAAATGACGGCGCCACACGGTGAAGTTAAAAGTCACGTTAAAAATAGATACGGATATCCTCCCAGAGAGCAGTGGCGTAAGAATGCTCAGCATGGCCATAGAGTCAAGCGGCAGAGCCGATGTCACGCCTGCCAAAAAAGAGGAAATCTTTCTCCTCTTGGACACATTATCAAACGCCGAAAAAAGAGAAGAGCAGGAATGAAAGAAAAAGCGACAAGAGTCGTGCAGCCGCTGAATATGACCCGGATTTCACTGAGCATACCACACCACTAACTTAGTTGCACCGAAAAAGAGAAAAATGAGTACCATTAGGACAGCATGTAAGACACCTCTCCACCTCAGGTTTTACCGTGAGACGAACTGACAAGCAGAGAGCCGCCAGAACGGACACCCACAGACGGGTCTAGAAAAAGTGGCCGGCCTTTAACACTTGAAGGGACGAAATAAGATAATTAGGAGGCAAAGAATAAACTGGGGCAGCGCAGCACAGGAGCGGGTGAAAGTCAATGCAAGGGGCCTTCGACCTGCCGCGGAACAAAGTTGGGTGTTGATGATATTGATGATCAATAGGTCCTTCAATTGTGTCTTTAAAACACATTTCAAGAAAACAGAGAAACCGCTCTCCTGGCACCAAGGGCGTGGCTAGGAAAACGAAATCGGGAGGGGCCATCGTAGAAAAGACAGTCCCCCCCTCCTCAGGAAAACTGTCGACTGCACGCTATCACGGTCATGTCACTGATTCACGGACTTCGCATGCAAACTACCAAAACATGGATTCAAACCTACACAAGGACAGGCGATATCACAGGATCAAGCTAATTTGAGGACAGTCGGACGAGAAGCGGCGTAATCAGCATGGTATGGCCGATTGCAAGAGGAGAGTCAGATATGATAACACAGTATACACCAACTGCGGGATGTACGAAATTGGGAGGCAGTAATTGTTATAATTGACTACTCTGGCAATCTTTGTGACTGTATGACCCTCCTACACACAGGAACAAAGTTACGGAAGTTCAGACCATCATCTTTCCAATCCGACTAGCCGAAGTATAAAAAAAAAAAAAACATTAACATCATTAGAAAGACTCTCAAAGGGCATTAGACGGTTGGCTGCAGGCAGAATATATAAACGCTTTGATAAGTTACTCACTTCCACAAGGAATAAAGTTAACGGCGTCATCAGGGTACCTGCGCTCAAGTGTTTGAAGAGATCGGGGCACCGAGATCGAGGCACGCGAACTCACACACCATGGTCCTTGCGACAATGACTACCGCACTCCTCTCGCAAAAAAGCCTGATTTCCTGGCAACTCTCGTGCCGAGCGTCAACAAGGCCACGGTACGGGGGGAGGGACCCCTCTGCACGGCACTGCCGGGCATGAAACTACTGAGACTCCGGGCTGGCGCAACCAGCTGCAACGGCGGGCCATCCTGAGCAGGCGCCCTGAAAACTGGACAGCATACCGGTGGGGGGTTGCGCAGTGCAGGAGGAGAGCCAAGCGGCGGCGGAGGCAGAGCTGGGAGTTTTCTGCTCCTTCGTGGACGCGTAGGGATCCGGCCAAAGCCTGGAGAGTTTTCGAGGCCTTGCTCCAGCCTGCCACAGTGAACCGTCACCCTCTGCTGGCCTCCGCCATTTCCTTGGGCATCACCGAGGAGTCCTTGGTAGAGCGACTAGCCCACCAGTTCACTCCGGCTACACCCGCCGCTGCGGCCCAGCTGCACGTGTTGCCGGCGGCCCTCCGGGACCCGCAAGTGGTGCCCATTTGCAGTGGCGACATAACACTCCAGGAGCGGCGGTCCGCCCTGGATTGATGCCACAAGCGGCGAAGCGCCGCTAGCATTGACGTGGTGACGTACCAGATGCTCCGAAACCTGGCCGTCACCCAGCTGGAGCCACTCCTGCAGCTGATGAACAGGGTGTGGGAGGAGGACAGCCTTCCACCTTCTTTGGCGGGTTGCACTAGTCAGGCTGTTGCTGAAGGTCGGTAAGCCACCCACCGAGCCTGAATCTTACCGGCCGGTTTCTTTGACGTCCGCAGCGGGGAAGCTGATGGAGAACATGATCCTGGCCCGCCTCCAGTGGATTTCTGATTTTCGGGCCGTCTTCAAGGAGCAGCAAAGCGGATTCAGGCGCCACCGCTGTACAGCTGACTCCCTGGGAGATGTGGTGTCTATGCTGGAGCAGGGCCGCCATGACAAGGATGTGGCCTTCTTGCTCCTGCTGGACGTGAAGTCGGCCTTCGACTCCTACCCCCACACGGCCACCCTGGAGGTCCTGGACAGCATGGGCGTTTCGGGGCACCTCCGGAGTTACGTGAGGTGTTCCTGGCTGACCGTACCTTACAAGTCAGGGTGGGCCGAGCAACGAGCAGCCCAAGAGACGTCAGCTCTAGGGTTCCCCAGGGGAGTGTGCTCAGTCTGTTCCTTTTAAACCTCATCCTGGCTCCACTCCCGGACTGCATCCAAGCTGGGCTTGCATTTCCAGTGGGGATGGCAGTCTATGCTGACGACATCGCCATCTGGGCGCACGGACCACCGAGACTACTCTCCAAGTTCAAGGCGCGTCTCCAGGGCGTGCTGTGGGCAGTCGCCGCCTTCCTGACAAGCCGTGGCCTGTAGCTGTCCGAGACGAAATCGCAGGTCATGATCGCAGGTCATGGCCCTCCTCTTGGGCGATGCCATCGCCCAAGAGGAGGGCCATCGAGAATCTGAAGGAGCGTAATCTCGCCGACCGGGTAGATAAACTAGAAGATGGGTTCAACAGTTTCAAGGACGAGATCCGCAGAGACATGGCAACCATCATTCAACAGAGTGTGGAGGCATCTATACAGCAGACCGTCATGCCAGCCATACAACAGGAAAAGAGCATGCAGCAACAACTAGCCGCTGCCATACAACATTTGAGAGAAGAGTTTAGTCGGATCGTACCACAATGGACGGGACCGCAGCAGCCGCAGTAAACGACAAGTCCATTGCCATCTGGCAATGGAACTGTCGAGGTTACGACAGCAAAAAGGCCGTACTCCAAGTCCTCGCCGACAAGTCAAATAGGAAGCCGGACGTCATCGTCCTACAGGAAACGCTGAGCGAGAACGCTCGTTTGCCAGGTTACAAAGCGCACGCCGGCCCCCCAAGCAAAGCACCCAACGGCACGGGCAGGGGGATCTGCACCTTCGTCAGGAAGGGAATATGTCACGAAGAGAGAGAAGGCCTAAAGAAGTCCATGGCCGAGCACACCATCACGGAACTAGTGATAGGCAAGAAAAGAAAGCAAAGCGTTTACGTGGCCAACATATAGAGCAGGCCGAGCTACCCCAGGCAGCGTTTCAAGACGCTCATGCGCAAGATCGGCAAGACGGCATGTAATAACGCGGGACTAGTGGTGTGCGGCGATTTCAACGCTCACCACAAGAAGGGGGGGTACGCCGAGAATTTGGCCAAAGGAAAGGACCTCCTGGAAGCCACCCAGGAAGAGAATCTGACCTTGATCACGGACCCCTCGCACCACACGCGCTCCGCCTCCAAGAACGATCGAGATACCACTCCGGATCTAACGTTCGTCAGAACGCGTGGGAAGCTCCCGACGTGGACCAACACGGGTCTTAACTTGGGCAGCGACCACTACATCTTAGAAATTCGGGTCCCCGTGAACGAAAAGCCTTTCGAGAAACGAGTCCACAAGATCACGGACTGGGACTTGTATTGCACCCTGTTGCCGGAGGACGAGGAGGATATCCAAGACGTAGAGACTTGGACGACCGAGATCGTGGAATGCGCGGGAGCAGCCACCAAGGAGATAGAGACGGAACCCGAGATCGAAGCGATAGACAGCAGATTGGCTCACATGCTCGAAGCGAAGCGTTCCATCCACAAGAGATGGAAGCAGCAGCGGCACAACAGGAAGCTACGGCAGAAGGTCGCAGATCTCAATCGGGCCATTTAAAAACACTGCACCGCGCTCTGCCGCCAGCAATGGGCGGAGGTTTGCAGTGCGGCGGACGGTCAACTCCACGGGGGGATGACGTGGTCGTTACTACGCCACCTGCTGGACGAGACCAAGACTAAGTCCCACCAGCGCGACAACCTCAGTAAGATCCTGAACAAGTCGATCAGAGAGCTCGGCCAGGAAGAGACGTTCAAACGAATCGGCGACAAGTACCTACCCGACATCCCGGAGGAGAGCCACCCCGACTACGAGGGTCCGGCCAACGAGGAGCTGGACAGAGACATCGAACTCTGGGAGTTTCGCGCCGCGGTCCAGGAGCTGAACTGCCGGTCGGCAGCGGGCCCTGATCGCGTTTCGAACAAGGTACTCAAGCATCTGAACGAGCCGTCGCTCGCCAGCCTGACGGCCCTGTTCAACAAGTGCTGGAAGGAGGGCAATCTACCTAAGTGCTGGAAGACGACGAAGACGATCTTGATACCCAAGCCGGGTAAGCCCCCGGGTATCGAGAATCTGCGCCCGATCTCTCTGACGTCCTGCGTTGGGAAGGTGCTGGAACACGTCCTCATGAACAGGTGGCAGGCGTACCTAGAGAAGAACGATCTGTACCCCCACTCGATGATCGGCTTCAGGAGCAAACTGAGCACGCAAGACGCCATGTTGCAGATCAAGGCAGAGGTCATAGACAACGCGACGAAAGACAACCAGGCGATAGTGGGACTGGACCTGCAGAGAGCTTTCGACAAAGTGAAGCACTCGGCCATCCCGTCCCAAGTCGGCTCCCTGCGGATGGGGGAGCGCACGTACAACTACGTGCGCGACTTCCTCTCTGAACGCACGGCCAATATTCAAGCGGGAGACCACTCTCTGGACGAGCGGAAGATAGGAAGCGCGGGAACACCCCAGGGCTCGGTGATATCGCCGCTGCTATTCAACCTTGTTATGATCGGAGTCGCAAGGCGCTTGGAAGCCATACCCGAGGTCCGTCACACCATATACGCGGACGACATCACGCTGTGGGTGCGGGCGGATGCGACGGACACGTTGAGTCTTCCCTGCAACAGGCGGTGGATGCCATAGAAGACCAGTTGAGGGGCACGGGCCTTATCTGTTCCCCGAACAAGTCGGAGTTACTGGTAATTCCGCCGAAATCCAGACCCAAGCAGGAGAGCGACATCAGCCTGCGCACGAGCAACGGGCAGGCGATCCCGAAGGTAGCCAAGATCAGGGTGCTGGGGTTCTTGATCGAGCGCAACCGCTGGAACAACGACACCGTCACCCGACTGGTAGGCAAGGTAGCGGCCGCAACGCAGCTGATCAGGCGAGTGGCGAACAGAAGATCCGGGATGAGGGAGGACAGCCTGCTCAGACTTATCCAGTCCTTCGCGATAAGCCACGTCGCCTACGCAGTGTCCTTCTACAACTGGTTGCTTCAGGAGCGCAACCGCCTGAACGCGGCCATGAGGAAGGCGTACAAGGCAGCCATAGGCGTGCTCGACAGCGCGTGCACAGAAAAGCTCTTCCAGCTGGGTATACATAATACGCTGGAGGAGATCATGGAAGCCCAGAGGGTCGGCCAAATAGAGCGGCTCAAGGGTTCGCGAACAGGGAGGACCATTCTCGCCTGTCTCGGAATGGAGACGGTGGCCGACCCTCAGAGCCTCGGCAAACAGGAAGAGCGCGAAGTACCGGCGGCAGTCCGGAACGCCGTCCGAGTGTACCCGCTACCAAAGAACATGGATCCGACCCACAACGCGGACAGGAGAGCGGCCAGAGCGAAGGCTGTGTTGGAACATCACCTGAACGTTCCGGGCACCAGATTCGTCGACGCCGCAGAGTACGGCGACCGCCGGTGCTTCGCGGCGGTAGTGATAGATGGGAAGACGGGAGTCACGGTGAACGCCGCGAGCATCGTCACGAGAGACGCGCAGCGAGCAGAAGAGCTGGCCATCGCCCTGGCCATCGCGGACCCAGAGACGACGACGGTGCTTAGCGACTCAAAGAGTGCAGTGCGCAGTTTCGCCAAGGGTTGGCTGTACTGTGAAGCGGTGCGGGTGCTCGAGCGGGTAAACATCGACGGACGCAAGGTGACAATCAAGTGGTTTCCCGCCCATGCGGGGTACGAGGTATCGGAACTCGCCACCAACCACAACGAGACGGCGAACGCAGTCGCGCGAGGATTAGCTGGCCGCGCGGCAGCAGTTGAATCGTCTGCAGAGTGGTGGACCGAGACGAAGGACAGGTACGATACCTTTCAGGGTATCACCAAATATTATAGAAATTGTAGAAGGGTGCTGGCACCGCCTCACCCCGAGCTAACCAGGGAGGAAGCGTCCACGTTCAGACAGCTGCAGACGAATTCACTGATGACCCTGGTCGTCATGAAGCACATACAGCCAGAACTCTATACGGACGACACGTGCGTGTTATGTTACAATGCTAGGGCCTCGACCGCCCACTTACTCTGGGAATGTGAAGTGCGACCTAACGAGGCGGCAACCAGGACAGACCTACCGCCGTGGATCCAAGAAGCAGTGCGCAGTTGTGACAAGGACACCCGACTATCAGCCGTCCAGCAGGTCCTGTCGGCCCTCGAAAAGCAGCACCGGAGCGAAAGCTGCGGGGCGACGCCCTCCCTTATGGGGCAGCGGCGTCCAACCCCGTAGGGAGTAGCGAAGGGGTGGTCCGAGTAGGGGTGACGTCGGGATCGGCGAGTGGTACGTCCGGGCGCCGTGTACACACTGTGTCTGTTGCAGGCATTCAACAAAGTCTTTCATCCTTCCTTCCTTCCTTCCTTCCACCCGAGGGGCTAGGGGGAACGCAAGAGGACACCACCGCTCTTCTTGAACGGCCAGTCTCTTCCGAGGTGCTCGAGCGCCAAGTATCTGGGGCTCCTGGTCGACTGCCAGTTGTCCTGGCTACCTCCGGTGAAGGCGCTCCGGCAACGCACAACGAGGGTCCACTAGGGCGTACGGAGGTTGCTGGCGTGTGGACAGGGCTGCACACACACCGTGGCCCTGCGGGTCTTCCACGGGATGGCGTCGTCTGCCGTCCTCTATGCTGCGCCTTTAGTGCACCTCAATCCGCGCCGATGGGAGGAGCTGGAGGTGGATAAGCCCCGGGCCATCCGCCTCTGCTTGGGCCTTCCGAAAACATCTCCGCTGGCGGCGACGTACACTGAGGCAGGCTCCTAACCTATCCACATGCGGGCCCTCCACCGCCTGCAGGGCACACCGGACGGCGCGGCGCTCCTCTAGCGCTACCGCAGACGGCCCAACTCTCGGATGGGCATGCGGCGCAGTACCTACGATTGTCACGTGGCGTTGCCGCAGTGACCCCGGCTCTACGCATCGCCATCACATTAGCGGGGTATGAAACAAGAGGTCCACTACACCCCCGGTAATCCACTAAGAGGTTGCCGCCCTGCTGCAGGACGATGCTGCGGACTTCTGCAGGGGTACACAGATGGCTCCATGCAACAGTCGACGGGCAGAGCAGGAGCCGCCTGCACGGCCCTAGAACGCGGCACCAGCCAGATGTGCAGCCGGCCCTTCCCCACCTCATCCACCAACGCAGAGCAGGCTGGACTCCACTTAGCCGCGGATCTTCTTCTATATCAGGAGACCCACGTCCGGGGCCATCATCCTTACTGACTCCCGGTCTGCCCTCCTCCGTCCGTACGCCGCCGACCAGCCAGCCAGCACCAGCGGCTACGTGGAGCGGGTGCTGGCGGGCAAGCTCCATGTGGAGGAGGGCAAAGGTTGTCCACTGCGAATTCATTGGCTGCCACCGCACGTGGGCATCGCGGTCAACGAGGTTTTAGACACCCAGGCCAAGGGTACTCGCCAGGCGGGGTGCCATCCTCCCGCGACATGGGGTCATTTGACACTGCAAGGACCAGCCTGGCCTGAGTAGTGGAGGCGATGCATCCAGATGCCCAAGTGTCAGTAACCAGTCCCCACGAGTCCTGCCCAGGCGCATCAGCAGATACTCCCCGTCGCTGCTGGTTCGCCTGCGGCTTAATTGCTCCTACATGGGAGCCCTCCTGCACCGCCAGGGCCACCGGGCGTCCCTTACCTGGGCCGACTGTCGAGAGCCCGAGAGGCTCGAGCGCTTACTGTGCTTTTGCCGCCAGCATGACACCGCGAGAGAGGAACTCCGGGCCGCACCATGGGACCGGAAACCACCCAACGGGAGGTCCTTCAGCACCTACTCAACTTCCTGGTAGAGACACGACTAGCGCAGTATTTTAGGCATCGAGCATGAACGAGATGAACGCGACATATACTGTCCCCCACTCCTCTCTCGCTCCTCTTTCCTCCCTCTCTCTTCCGGTTCCTATCCTTCAGCACCACCACTCTCCCTCCCGGAGCTGGGTTGTGTGAGAGGGAACTCCCGGTTAAGTTCAGTAATGTCCCCAGTTCTTTTCCCTCCTTTCTTAATAAATCACCACCAACGCCCACTTTCGAATTCCCTTTTTATAGTAAACAAAGTCGCGTAAATACAGCGAGAGTGGTCGAAAGAAGGCCTACAGAAGACTACAATTTGTGTAACTAATCCCTGAATGCTTACAAATCAACCCATTGTCCCTTTAAAGGTTGGAAAACAGGAAGGACTTTACCACAGAGAACAAGAACTGATGATGATGATGCCCTCAATGTTTCTGGAATGTACCCACAAGGGGATCGCCCAGAGGCACTTATTGTAAATTGATAGGACTTCAATATACATATATTTGCTAAAAGAATGCCGGGAAATGAAAGTTGCAATGACGAAAACCTGGTTTATCAGTTATGTATTTTTTAGCAAATCAAGCGACCTGCAGCAGTAAAGTGGGCTTGGGTGGACGAGGTCGGGAAGGGCAGGCTGCACATCTTGCTGGTGCCGTGTATCCCAAATTTACTGCACAATAGATATCATAAGTTGTACCGATGGGGTCGACTTAATTCGTTCAGTAAAAGGAGCCAATAAAGGCAGGAAAAAATCCTGAACACCCTTCTTCTCTGTCGTCGCCTGCTGGGTCGTTTCACCCGCGACATACCCACACCGGGAGTAGCAGGTAGGTCCGCGTACCTTCACCGTAGTTTTTGCCAACTTTGAACACGGAAGGGCCGCCACGCGGCGATGCATAAATACATTCAGGCCCGATGGACTTTGTCGCCTTTGCAAAAAATCCAAGCGGTTAGGTATCGCTTAACGCGCCAGGCAATGATGCACAGCCCCGTCAGGCGCAAAGCTCCAACTCCAACAAGGGCTTACGTTTAGCCATTACCAGCCATGGACGGACCTAAGCTGCAGTCTTAGGCCACCACCTCGGAGAAGGAGGGAAGAATTTCGCTTGTCCAGATGCGTAAATTTGATCTCTAATTGTTACGGCCTTTGATCCTCCTACCCGAGCGTCCATTACCACTACGAAACACAATGATGAACGCGCTCCGCAATGTTCAATCGTTTCAACACCGCTATAAACGTGCGGCGCATGTTGTGGTGGATAGGCACATCTGGCAAGGCAGTGGTGAGGCTCGCCCGAGAGGAGGCTGTAGCCTGGCGGCAACTACAGACCAACACATACCCCCGCCTTAGCTTCCTGCACATCATATACACCCTACAATATATCCACCAAAATTCTCACAGTGCAGTGAACACGCAACACTGTACCACACCACGTGCGCTTGCCAGAATACACCAGCGGCCGCGCTCTGCAGTTCGGATCTTGAGGACCAGCGACAGTTGATGGACCGGGCACGCAGGATCGTAGCCGCAGCAGGGGCCCTGGACTGAGGGCTTCTCCCGCTTTCAAGCGCGAACATCTTGAATAAATGTTTCACCAACACCACCACCACCACCACCACCGTATGTTGTGGTTGGGCGACACAGAAAGGGTAGGAAGGGAAACCCCGTGCTTGAAGCTGTCCATAGCTGAGCGAAAAAATCTCGGGCCATCTCCACTAACGTGAAACCTGAGGAGGAGCGAAGCATGCAGTATATAAGTGTATTCAAAGATTGTAAGTCTGTATCTGTGGCCACACGGTGCTCGTTGAGTGGGCGCCTGTGGGAGGCCCAATCGCGCGGGGGAGGTGGCGCCCTGACTTACGTGGAACCGATTGAACCGAATTTAAAACAAGTAAATGAGAAAGAGACTGGCCGTAAGTTCTCTTCGAGTCACACGCTGCAGCATGCCAAGAAGTGTGCTTTACAAGAAAAAAACCCAGCGTTTGAAACAAATTTTGAGACGCCATTTTAAAAATTCCCTGATAAATGCACTTAATTACATATTCTTTCTTCTTATTAATCATGTTAGTTTATTTTGAGCCTGTTTTATCTATTATAGACTTGTTTTGATTGTCGTTTGGCAACTTGATTCACCTTGATGACCTGAGGCGATGACACGAGACATCGACAGCCCGAGCCCCTAAGGTGCTTCGCCGCTAAAAATAAGAACAGGTAGGCGAGCCACTGTAGCAACTTTTGCGGCACCGATAAGTCGCAGGTTGCCCAAAAAATATGCTTCTTGGCGGAGAGACTCAAACAGATCAACTCCTAACACGTCTTTTCTGCAGTTTACATGCACTGTGGGCGTTTTCCAGCAACGTCTCATTTCACTCTCGCAGTCGTTGTTGGCACGACGCATACCAATCTTCTCCCCTGGCCCCTCTAGCGCATGTGCGCAACATTCCCTCTGCGCCCGGCGCGGCCCTCCGCTGAGCTCGGTCACGCGCTACCTTCAGGTAGGTATTGGTCAGCGCTTCACCCAAAACTCTTTCATTTGGTGTGGTTATATGCCTACATAGCACCACATATCCGCTTTACACAGTGGCGCTACGGTCACCAGCAAGCGAGGCGGCCCTGCGCGACTGTACATACTGCGCCGCCATGTAGCATGAAGCGTCAATGTTTTTGGTGTCCGCAATCTTAGCATTAGCGAAAGGAGGCCGTCCACATATTCCCCGAAGAAGAGCTCGAAAACATTACAAGTTATACAAGGGTCTAAGGAGCACTCGGCCCGGCGATGTTGGACATTACTGCTTTTGCACTCACAGCTGATAAGAAGTCCTGAACTTTGTAGTGTAAATAGTCTCCTTGGGCAACTTACAGGCAGGACACAAAACACCTGCCATGCCAGCCGCAGTTTATGTAAAACAATGAACAATGTGCAGATTTCACCTGAGTATCACACAAAGCGGATAAATGGAGAAGCTGTACTATTTCACAACAATTAGACCTGTGACCTGTGATAAAGTTACTGAATTAAGACAAGGATCTCAACAAAATAATTTTGGCGGGGATGGTTTTGAAGAAAATTTCTAGTATTTTTACAAACCGCGAACCTTAACTTCTCGCTTATCCCTAAAGGGTCTAAACCACTAGCAAGAAATTGCCTAGTTCTTCCAGACTTCAAGCCTTCAAGAATCTATTCTGCCCAATTTGACCGAGTATGCGACAGAGAGGGGAAAAAGGTGCGTTCCCCGTTTGACCGCCCCCCCCCCCCCGGGCCCTTGAAATAAACGTATCAAAAATGCCCGCAAGTAATGCGTGCTTTTGGCACCATTCACATGCCCTTGTATCGCCTCTGGATATTTGTAACGGCAGACATTGAGGTTAGGAACAGAACCCGGTGTGTCCTTGTCTCCATGCGGTGAATTGGCGCTTATTCGGGTAAGGATTAAGAGGCGAGAAGTGTGAGCGAATTAGAGGGGAATGATGATACGTACTTATGCGTAGCGTCTCGATACGAGAGACTGACATCGCTTGTCGTACTGGGTGGGAAAGGAGAACCGTCGTCGTTACTGAGGTTGAGCAAGGAGCTCAGCCTTTGGGCTTTCTTGTGCACTAAATCATTTCCCAGAAATGACGAAAGCCCTGTTCTTTGGACGAGACGTCTGCAGCGACAAAGACGAGAAATATGAAAAATGCGAGCAGTGATCGCAGATACCCGTATGCCGGCAAATTTGTGGAGGGCAGACTTGGAGCCAGGTATGGTTACTGTGACAACCATGGTCACTTGGCCAATGGGCAGTCACAAATGCCGTGATGGACATTTCTCCGATCACTATGGGTAGGTAAAATCATTTGGGCTATTGAAGATAAAATAAAAACATTTATCTAATGTATATGTGTATTTAATGTACTTGTTTATCAATCCTCACAGTTGTAAGGACTATTGTAAATTTTACCACGCAGAGTATATGGTAGTGATCGACTCCAAAACATTGGCATTAAACGCTGAAGACGACAAGAAAGAGGCTGAAGGTCTGCCCAGGAACCCGGCGCTGGTCATCGCCGCGGGCGCCGTTGGAAGCGGGGCCCCCATAACGGTCGAAATGACCAATGAATACGCGCCGTCGGAGCATGACGACAGCAAGGGGAGCCCCGGCACAGAGGAGGAGGTCGACGCTGATGCCCAAGACGCTGGAGCTGAAGAACTGCCTTCAGTTGCCGAAGCTTCCGCCAGCATGGAGGACATTCCCCAAGAAGGTAGGTGGGCTTTTTTTTGTCATTAGCCACATTTGGACAGTCGCTGCCACCTCGCTGGCGGTCAGAATGTCTAAATATTATCAATCAAGAAGCAAGGAATGAAAATATTTGCCAGCTCAGTTTGGAGTTAACTCAGCCATGTTTGGTAGGCTGACATGAGAAAACCGATGCATAAAGTATTGATAGTTATTGAGTTCAAGTTGTGCATTATTGCACCCTCTTCATGCTGACTTTGAGTTACTCCTTCTTGCCGTTTTACAAATGCGCTTTTGTCTTGCCAAATATTGCCTTCATTACTCGGGGGAACCGAAGTTCGATGGTTATAATTTCTTGGTGAGTGGTTGCATAACCTTTTGTTCCCTTCATAGATTTTGTTCCCTTCCACGCTGTGAAGAGGAAAGTCTAGCGAAAGCGGTGTTCTCGTGGGATTTGGCGTATTGCGGTTAAGCTACTTTGCGGATCTGCAATGCTGAATTACAAGAACAGCGGCGACATATCCCCGTTAAACACTAGGGACAAAATGCCTGAGGGGTACAGACAATGGTGTTGTGTTATAGCGCGGCTATGCCAATCACGGCGCAGTCTCTGGTGCACCGCACAGGTGGCTGGCATGGAGCGCGCGGCATTACGCAACGGCAGTGGGACAGAGGCGCCGTGCGCGCCGAGGAGCATACCCAACTCTGGAAGTAGGAAGTAGTAGCTGCGGTGGAGAGGACTGAGACACAAGGGAGACGGGAAAGCCGGCTCACAGAGACAAGGCTTACAGGGATTCCTTAAATGCGCGTCACCTATAAACACGTGCTTTGCAGGCAGGAGATATTTTCAGGGGCAATATAAGCCCTATTATATAATTAATATTGAGGCCAGAGAACCTTTCAAGCCGCAGCCTTTTGGCGGTCGTTTCAGGGCTGAGCCGCGTTGTTGTCGCAACAGTGCGAATGATGGCAAGACCGAATAGTGAAATTTATACCGAGTGCATGATGACAACGCCTAATAGTGAAAGAAACCAAAGGAGGAGAGTGTCGCGGAATTGTGAGGGGATGGCGGTTCGCCGTGGCGGCGCGAGTGCTCTCCGAAAGTGTGCGGTGTCGGAGGCGGGCGGTATTCTGTGCCCGCACGAGACGCTCGTCTGTGCGACGCTGGCAAAAACGTGAGGGGGGCGTGCGCGTGGCGATTCTGTGCGTTCACTGCCTAAACACGGGTCGCGGTCCCTTCCTGAGACGCACTTCGCGCTGCCGACGCAGAGGCTCATCATCGCTGCCGTCGAGAGAACCCACGAGTGAGGGCTGCCTCAGCGCACTGCGGCTGCGCCCAAAAATCGCTTTAAAGAGAATCCTAATCTCCAGCCAATTTTTATTCTCCAATCAATTTTCTCGAAGAGTTGAAATGGTGTTCGCACGGTCTGCAACCGGACACAGTGGCAGACAACCTGCTGGATCGTAGCCATAGACAAGAACAGTGGCGTAAATCCAGAAATATCACAAGGCAGGACATACATCTTTGCATGGCAGCCATTTTGTTTGATGACAGAGGGTTAAGAAATTCCTTTCAATGGGGGGGGGGGGATGGAAAGGACCCCTGTGAACCCCATTATTTACTTTACTGGACCAACAGTTAATCAGAAGCCGTTTTTTTACGCTGAGGTCATTGAATGCTTCCTTCAAGGTATATTGATTGATTGTAGGGTTTAACGCGCCGACGCAACGCAGGCGATGAGGCGCGCGTAGTGGAGGGCTCCGGACTGGGGATCTTTAACGTGCGCCGAAATCTCGTACACACGGGCGTTTTTGCTTTCCGCCTCCATCAGAAAAGCGACCGCCGCGGCCGGGGAATCGAACCCGCGACCTCGTGCTCAGCAGCGCAACGCCTTAGCCACTGAGCCACCGCGGCGGGTTCCTTCAAGATATAGCTCATTCATTTCCTTGCGAACAACTTCGAAATTAGTCACTTCGTAATCATTGTCGCTTGGACGAAGTAGAAGAATGCGACTAGCGTTCTGGTTGTATTCTAATTCGTCCATCGATTCCGCTTTGTTTGTCCTGCGTTGATGAGTATCTAACTAGCGCACTGTGAAGCTTTAGTGACAGTTTGCAAACTTGATTTAGCAATATTCCGTGCTTTGCAGTTAGACGGCTTATTGTGAGGGTTTTTAAGCAAATAATTTGAAGGATTCCCGTCTCCCTCTCAGAATGTGCGAGCATTGTGGAGAAATGGACGAGCCGCCGTGACCCGCTCTGATGAGTGCTTTAATCTAGCATGATCATGATGATGATAGTGGGCACGATGGAAGGGAGGCGTCTTCTTTTTCAACATCCTCCCCCGCGCGAAGATGCGGCGTGCTAGAGTCCATGGCCGAAAGCAGTACAGTTGAAAGGTACAAAGAATTCAAGTCCGTTGAAGCAAGAAGGGTCAGGGAGCTCACCGCTTCTGGTTCCACCGATGAAATCGATGCTTGTTAGCCCGCCGAAGCTTGGAACTCTGGCCTCGATGAGCAGCTGCTAAACCTTGCATGTAGCTGAGAAGCCTGGGACAGAAGAATTCACCACTGCTTGTGGATTCAAAAGGCTTTGTTCGCCGGGAGGCTTTTCCGTTCTTCCCAGAAGTTTGCGTTGTTTGTGACCCCTTTAGAAGCCTCGGGGAGTTCTTTTGAATCGAAGAAATTGTTTCGTTTTGACTTCCCTTTGGCTTAACTCTCTCTGCCGTGCTGGGGCTGTTAGCGACTCGGTGTATCCTCTGCATCTTGCCACAACGCATCCATTGGTGCCGCTTGTGTCTGACATCCCCACGTTGCGAAGCAAACCACTCCTAAATTTATTCTCTGTCGGCGTGGTTGTTCCTTTTCTGCCTTTCTGGCGCCGTTTCAGGGGTTTAATGCGATCTGTTACTTTAGGGAAAATGTGCGGATGATCCATAGATGTAATGGCCTTTTTCTATTGCTCTTCAGATGACCTGCTGCTATCTGTTTCTTGCGATTTCTCGTGGTCGGATACTTCACCTGCCGCATTTATCATTCTTGGTGTCTGATACCCAACGGTCGAGTCGTCAACGATGTTTTCCGCTTGCTTTAGTCTCTCTCTATTCAGAATTTCACTTTGCTCTGAGCAGTTATCGTCCGTTAGATGGTACTAAGTATTTGATGCACAGCACCCAAGACAGCCGTTCTCCATTGCCAATATATCTTGCAAATTGAATGCTGAATTGTAGTGGCATCTGTGATTTGGGGGGCCAACATTGCTCTTTTCATTCGGTGTTTCCATATTTTTCGCAACTATATGTTCACCCTTTCGGTACCGTCGGAGGTCCGACCAAATTCGGGCTTTGGCGGACGCTATGCGAGCTTGTCGGTTAGTTTTGGCATGGTTGATCGTAATTTCCAGTTGAACTTTCACCGATATTACCCTGCCTTCAAAATCAAAGCGTCAAACATCTCCGTTTCGAGCTTTTCAATGTCCACGATATTTTCTATTTCCCGGTTAATGTTTTACAGGCAATCGTTTTGGTCAGTCAAAATTCTTAACAGATCAGTTAACTCACATATCGCTGGTAGCCCGATGCGTAGAAAGTCGTCAACCTTGCCGATAACAAGTGTTAGTCGCTCCCGCACGATCCGCGGTCTTTCGATTAGGGCCTCCATGGTCCATCCCAGCGTCACAGACGTCAATATGGCTGGGGTCACACGGGGCAGACGTCGGCGCCATAGTAGCGGGAGTCACGCCGCCATGAAGGCACAACTCATAAGCCGGCAAAGGCGATGCAGTATGAATGGGTCCGGCTCGCTTCTTCTTCTTTAGCTGGCCCAACCTTTCTCAACGGGTTCGCTGGAATGACGGCTACATTTCTGTTCCCCAGAGGTGAGAAGGCGGTCGAAGGTAATAAGACAATTCCGCTCGGAGTGGCTCACCTCCGGTGGTCCCTTGGTGCCGGGTTTCTTGCACCAAAAATGCTGAGAAAGGGACGAGCCGCTGTGACCCGTTCTGATGAGTGTTTTAATCTAACATGATCATGATGATGATGGTGGGCACGAGGGAGCCGAGGCGTCTTCTTTTTTACCAAGCATCTCGGGGCTCTGCCTCGCAAAGTTGAGGACCTACTCGGTGCGTACGCCTTCCCTGGCCTCTTGTTTTGCCACCTCGAACTAGCAGAGAACGCCGTTCTACAGTACGTGCAAGTGCTGGTGAGAATGACGGGGGTGGCCGAGGCACAGCACATGCCGTTGACTCGCCGCAATTCATGGGATTCCAGCCTGGCAATGTCGGCACAGTTGTGAAGCAGGCAGCTCTTTCTGCGCGCTCTCTCTACTCTGCCATTTTCATCCCTCACCAACGCTCAGGAGCACCTATGGCGTCTCATCGAGACAAATTTCCTGGCTTGTCATACCATCCTGCGCAAGATCTATCCCTCTCAGTTACGTTACCCCAACTGTCCCTTCCGTGGCTCCAATGACACTATCGCTCACGCCATGTGAGCCTGCATTGTGGATCCATTTCCCCCATCTCCTGCATCGAGCATTAGGAGCAGGCACCGGGCAGCTCGAAACTGGCGGTTCAACTTATGGTTGACCTGCGTCACCGCCAGCCTGCAGCCGGTGACCACCACGCGTTTCTCAGCTACTTGCTTTTAAATTCAAGTGATTTTTTTCTCCATCTTTCTGGCGTTCTATTAATCGCTCTGTCGACAGGTTGACGTATGCACTGCGGGAAAATGTGGGAGTTATGCGGACATGCCCCATGTAACGTTTACCCAATTGAAAAGGTCGCTAGATGGGGTCTAGTGTTATGGTGACCATGGTATGCGATGGTAGTGAGGGAATGTACGTTCTTCATTAGCCCGCAAATGACTGGGAAGTATGTACAAAGCGGAGCGATAAACGCGAGATATACAAAGGAAGCCTCCCAGGCTGTGCATCCTGGTGTAATAATCGAAATGCCAGAAAACGTTACTCATTGCCGCAACCACTAATGAAGATATGGGTTCAAAATAAGCGCAAGAGGCAAGGATGCTTTCTTGTTTACTTTAGAGAATTCAACGTTTCTCGGGGAATCCGGCAGATGTTCAGAACGTGCGCTCTAACGAAAATAAATCGCATTGCTTTTTCCGGCTGGCATCACCGAAAGGGCTCTCATCATCTGCTCTTTTCAGTGACCGGTGTTCCAATAGTAATTTTGCTGATTTGCATCTCTTGGCATTTTCAGGTTGGGCGACCGACCACACAGTATTTCAAATGAAATTATCTGCAGCAGCGCTTGCGTGTACTACTTTTCTAGGGCCAGTGTGGTAGATAAACACATTGTTCTTTGATAGCATGATAAAGTATTTTTATCGCTTTTTGAAGTTACGCGAACACATTGGACACCACATGTCAACTTTTCTTAGAATATTCTTGCTCAGCTCCTTTTCCAGTGATTCATGCAACATATTTCCAGCAAGCCTTGGAGACGAGGAGGGCGAGGCTGCAGGCGTTCGCAGCGATCCGGAGACGGTGGTCGACCGAGGCGCCCGTGGAGGAGGTGCTTCCGCAGTCGCAGGGGTTAAAAGATCTCGTTCTGCATCGTCGGAGCACGGCGACCACAAGAGGCGCCTCGGCATTGGCGAGGAGAACCTCGAGGCTGAAAGAGAAAACAGGATGGACAACATTACACATCCCAGAGACTCATCTGCGCATCAAGCACTGCCTCCCTTGGCTCAATCGTCCATAAGCAGGGAGGAGATTCTTCGAAAAGGTAGCTAAGGTCGTTGGTGTGTACAGTGTTTTTTTGCGAAGAAGTGCTGACAGATTTGTTGCGATAACGAGACGGTAAAACACGGGGCGAGAAGTCTACGAGAACGATGTTATGGAAGAACCGCAAGCCCCCTTCAGGAAGTTCTTCAGGTAATCAGTGCAGTAGTCAAAGATACATAAATATTGTGGTAGCTTTGAAGCCTAGAAAAAAGAGAAACCCACATCCCTATTACTCTCAGCGACGTCAAACAAAGGCGACCTTCGCATCTCTGCTCGCTGCGAGAAGACGCGTGACCAAGTGTGGAATAATTCTGCTCCTTGTCCCCTGTCGAGTCCGAAGCCACGCCTTCTATAACGATGGGTGCATAAATTTAGTTAAGAGCTGTAACCACCGTGACAACAATTAACAGATCATCTTCATCTTAAAGTGGTACAAAGAAATTGCGAGCACACCTAAGCAATGTTATAGTGTGATTGCGAAAGCGTCAATTCAGATTTGCCAGGCCATTCCTCTCTTTATTGCCTTCATAATTTGATCAGTTACGATGGCGTCGTAACCGAGCAAAAGAAGGCAGGACGAAAACGGCGGAGGAAAATGTAGTGAACGTGTGCGGGTGAGTGCAGTATGCTGCGCCCGCACGAGACGCTCGTCGGATCGAGCGTCTAGCGAAACTGTCAGGGATGGAGGGGGAGGGGGGGGGGTGCTGCTATGGCGCCGTTTCTCTCACTGCCTCCCACACTTTCGGCAGACGCTGCTACTCCGTGCGTGTCCCAACCGAACCACGTGACATTTGCACGGGAGGTTCAACCACGATGTGCAACAGCATGGTCGCCGGCGGCGGCGGCGCGCTGCGAGCAGTTTTAGTTGAGCGTACGTAGCGAGTTGCGCGCACCTAGGGGCAGCACAGCGTGCGCAGCGAAGTTCTCGCGACGAACCAGTTTTAGTTGACTGCACGCAGAAGTTGGTGTTTGGATAAACCAGTAGCGCCGAAATGCGCGCTCTGTGCGTCATGCAGCGCCACTAAACGGCAGATTGACGAAAGAACTATGTGGTTGTCGGCCAGCGCCAGACGTAAACCTAGCCAGAAGGAGCCGTAAACCAGTTTGTGGGGAGACGCCGTTCCTTTGTTCCTTTCGTTCACGGGCGAAAGATACCGGAAAGAGGATGGGAGGGGCCTCGCGCACGACCAGCAAAGCCAGCAACGCAAGAATCCAAAACTTGCGGGCGCACGCAACGCGAGCGGCTCCGGCTTACGTACTGCGCATGCGCTCTCGCGCCTCCGCAAGTTCCTTGCGTACGCAGAGCTTAGTTGGGCGCGCGCTCCGGAGGAGCGTACGCCCAGGAGGGGCGGGTGGCATGATGATGATGATGGTTGGTGTTTTATGGCGCAAGGCCAACGAGGGCAAAGAGCACCAAAGGGCAAAGGGCGGGTGGCAACTGCGCATGTGCAGTACGCTACGTAAACGCCCCGACGATGGAGCGTATGGGTTCGGGGGCGCTTGCGGGGCGCTGCGGACCTGCTGGAAGATCTGTTGGGAGACATGCATCGACTGTGTCGGCAGGAAGAAGCGCTGTTGCAGGTGTACCGACTGAAAATGCGTCTGCTCGAGTTCTATTTTCTGTAAGCAATGACTTGAGCTTGCTCGGGGATGTCCATGCCAGCGATCCTTTTAGGGATCCCGCTGAGTGGACGAAAATCGCCGAGAGACCCAGAAACGACACCGGAATGCCGTTCGCGGCAAGAGCGGTGCGCGAACGCTGCCAAAATCTCATGGCTCTCTACGCCGCCAACGACCGCAAGAATCTGCGAAAGTAAGTTGTTTTTAGTGGCATGCTCAATGCTCTGCAAACGTTTGCTTGCTGGTTAGCAGAGGTGTTAATTTATTCGACGTTTTCTTCCTATATGTAGGTCGGGCACGGAGGAGGAGTATAACGAGCGGGATCACATTCTCCAAGATCTAATTTGCCTCGCAGACGGCACCACATTTACATTTAAGGTTAGGGCCCACCGGAGCGTCGGAACTGCGCCTTGGGGCCCCAGAGGCGCGGCAGCGACCCGAAGGGTGGTTGAAGCGGCTCGTAACAACGCTGCCGATAGCATTGTCGTCCTTTCGCTGCTGGAGGAGGACGATAACAGCAGCTCCGGCATTGACACCGCCAGTGAGTACAAGCTGCAACGATGCCTGGGCTACTCTGCCTCCTCATCTACGAGGAGTAGCTAAAATTTTGTGCATGTGATGTATATTACAGGCGTTAGAAGTCTTTAAAAAGTATTTCATGTCAGGCGAAAATTACTAGAGGATTGGAGCCTTTAAATCTATAAAATATTGCTCCAGTAATGTTCACTCTTGTTTTTTCCAGCTCAGGTTAATACTCAGAAGGGTTTATATTGTTAAATATTCCGAAATTTACAAGCATGTTGATGATGACGATTTCTATTGGTTTCCCTTGGTATCGGGGTGATGACATGTCCTCTTGCCAAAAAGGACTAATATACCGATGTTTTACACTCTTGTTTTAATACTAGCGCTGCTTAGGGCAGGCACCAAAAGCACAAAATACTTGTTTTTTTCTGTTACCGGTGGTAACTGTCTTAGGCAATATTCCACTCTCTGCTTTTTGTCCACCAGCGTTCTAATCTTCTTTTCGTCCCCTCGACAGCCTTGAAGTTAACTTCCTTTGTGATACCCTTAAATCCTAGCGCTTCTGGAAGCCGAATATTTCCTTCATGTAGATTTGGATGGATACCCTCACATTCTAACACTATGTGCCGCATAGTTTCTGTTTGTTTTCCGCAGACCACGCATACCCCATCATTTTGTAAATACTTCCCCACAAAGCTTTTAGTTCTCAGGCAACCTGCTCTAGCCTCAAAAAGCAAAGTGCTGCCCTGTGAATTATCGTAGAAATTTTTTCTTTCTGATGTTCAATTTCTCGGCCCTGTACATCTCTAACGACGTTTTAGCTTCCATTTTTTCCCTCCATTTATTTGTTTCAATCTGCCTTGCCTTTTTTTTCGTTACCTTGGCTGTTTTGGATTCTCCACTGTTCTTTCCGTATTTCATCGTTAGTCTTCTAGTCTTCCTTAACCACTGCGGGTCCACGCTTTTCAAGTATAGGTACCTAAAAACCTTAGCTGCCCACCGTCATTAATCCATTGCTCTCAACCTCATTTAAAAGCATATTTTACTATGTCCTTCTCTAACTTCAAACGACGCCCAGCCCATATCTCTCTGAACTGCTTCGTTAGTTGTTTTTCCATGCGCGCCAAGGCCAAAAGTCCTACTGTTCTCTGGTTCACTTCAAGGCCTGATAGAACGTCTGATTTTAAGCAGAGTACAGCATTTGCAAACGTGAGACCCGGAACCATTACTCCTTTCCACATTCCTCTTATTACTACATATTTGTTATACCCCCACAGCGCTTTATGCTTTATTATACCTGCGCTTCGCTTTCCCTTAACCTTAAGTTGCTCCTCGTGAGTTCTTAAGTAGTTATCCCCTTCGTTTATCCACACTCCCAAATATTTATATTTCTTCACTCTAGGTAATTCGCCTTGCTGGATAGACACTACATCAGTGGTAGCGTCATTGAAAACCATTATATCTGATTTTTCTGCACTAAAATTTAACCCGAGGTCGGTGGCTTCCTAGCCGCTAATATTTATTAGCCGCTGCGCATCGGTCTGGTTATCAGCTAAAAGAACAATGTCGTCTGCGTATAACTTTCCCGGAATACGCTGTTGTACCACTTCACCTTGTAGCATATGGGTTAGGCTAAACCCTATTTGACTTTCCTCCAGTTTCTTTTCTAACCCTGCCATGTAAAGCATAAACAGTATTGGGCTCAAAGCAACAACAACAAAAAGTCGGCTCCGCCACTAGACATGCGGCCTATTTTGGCTTCGCCGCATCGCACGCGCTCCGTGTTTTGACTTTACCGCATCCTCTGCTGCTAGAGGAATAAGGGGGACAAATTGCTTGGGTCCAAAGTTACTCAAAACAAAGAAGTCCCGCGAAATGAATCAAAATAAATACGTAATTGTTGCTTTCATTTTTTTGCACCACATGAAAGGTCTAGGAGCTTGGTAGCAATTGAGTTTTGTCAGTCCAGGCACCTCTCTTATGAGCATGGTGGCTAAGTTTGATAACACCGTTAGCACCAGCAGTACTCAGCACTTCGTGCTTAAGCTGAACGAACTGTTGGAAAGAAAAAAAAAGTCTGTTTGACACACGGTACAAGTACGTAGTCCTGTAGAATGACTATCAAAACAGAAGTCACGAGTTTACGCGCACCTTGAGGCTGCTTTTGCAGGAAAGGTGCTCTCTCTCTCTCTATCGTGACTTCAGGTTTTGTGTGGTGCTTCAATTTGTGAAATCTTAATTTTTTTGTGTTCTTTTGAAATGTATTGTGAATTTTTGGCACTGCATTGTTTGTAATAATACTACACTATTCCTTCACATATCAAGGAATTTGGAACGCGTCATTTCCTAGACGCTCTTAAACTATTTGGGGTGTAAGCATAAACCAGCCAAGCCACAGGTGAAAAACACTTTAGCCCTTCTGGTAAACTTCATGCTACTTTCACTCCATAATTTTTTTATGCAAAGAAATGGCAGCTTTCTCTTTTTTTTGCAGTGTTGCAGCAGAAAAGTTTATGACAAAAAAAAACACAGCTTGTATTTTTATGAACAGAAATTGCATATGCATTGTTCATTTTGCATATTAAAGGCCTGTGCAAAGCAGGTGGCAAAGCATGGGGGTATGTTGTGTAAGGGCCATACCTGACAGTCGACTTTTTCATTCATATTAATTGAAAATCAAAATTACAAACTCTGTACAGGTGTCGACTTTTTGCTAATGGTCTACGAAACTTTTAGGGTGTCACAGCAAGTTTACTTAATTATACATGCTTTTGCATGGTGATATTTACAGGCAATGTTGCGGAAACACCCACAGGGCTTTTCACTGCGATGCTGCCCACCTCGCTCGAAGGGGAGGAGTCGTCTTCTAGTGCCACAAATGACCAGCCTGCTGAGCCTCCAGCAACACCGTCCGGCAGCTCGGAGAGTTCTGTAAGTGCCCATCAAGCAACTACCCCAAGAAGCACGCCAAGGCAGCGTAAGTTGTTTGTGTACATCATACGAAAACTGTCTCGTTGCTAGCATGACACAATTTAAGCACCATCTTTCCATATGTAGTTTGAGCCAGAGTGAACTTCAGTTCGTTATGACAAGGTGTTTTGTTGAAAGCGGAAAGACCATACCAGCTCTGCATTTGGAATTGTGAAAGGCTTTTCCTAAAGCAGGAATTCTTTTTTCGACGTATCGAGTGTTCATGATTCCTCTAATCAAGTGCCATGCTTGTATAGCTACAACTCAGAACAAGCATGACTTGGTCCCATGATTTGTAACAAAGAATCCTGGTAGTCGGCAAATGTAATTGTGTCAATGAAAATACCTTGTTCACAGGGAAGAAAGACCTCGAGGTAGACCACGAATTCCTCCTGAAACGGATGAACACGAGGCTGAGATGCAGCGACGAGAGCACGCGATCGAGTCGCGCCGGCTGGCACTTGAAGAGAACCGGCTGGAATTGGATAAAGAACGCATGCTCTTGGACAGTAGGCGAGGGAAGAAGAGCGGAGGTGGCAGGGGGAACGCGAGGAAGAAGAGAGAAGACCCCGGGCCGAGAGCGTCAGACTTACGCTGCCCAGCAGCAGGCCGTCTTAAGCATCCTGGAGGGCATTTTTTCCCGAATCAGTAAAAGGTAGAAAAAGCAAAGTTCTTTTTTATTTACACGCACATGCACGCAAAGTTATTTTTATTTACACACACAGCATAGCGGCATCAAAAAAAGATTCAGTTTTCATTGGACAGACCAGGGGCTTGAGGTAATCTCGCAGGCTTAGGGGGGCTCAAGTTAAAATATCAGCACACTTTGATACCATATATGCAGGTGTGACAGTTAGACAGGATAGTGACAACTTTGTACATGTGGGCCACTTGCTGCCAGAGCAATTTTTTTTTGAAGTCCAAGAAGGCAATTCTTTCCACGACTTTCCAAATCCCCATTCAACAAACTGACGCACACCACTCATCTGGGCATTAAACAGCTCCTGCACAGGCGTGATGTTGCAACCCCCATAGGGCTTCATTAGAAGAGGGCGCAGAGGATAAGCAGGGTCGCCGTAAATGACGAAGGCCTGGTCCTAACCGCTAGTCGCCGCCTCCAGCTTCGCGTACATTCCACTCTCGCGAAAGATTCCTGCACAAAAGAGTAGCAGCAGGGCAAATGCACACCAGCTATCGACAATAATTAGTCATACAAATTGTCGGCAACATTTAACATGGCTCCAGAAGTATTTGTAACTGCAATGCAAAATCAGACGCACCACACATGCCACATTCTCAGCGCCGTTACTGGTGTTTCCAAAAGGCGCATGACAATGCTGCGTCATTAGTTCCTGTATAATGGTTATGGGTAATGTTTTTCTTTCCCTCCAACCACTCGAGGTTTCAGTGACAGTGGCTGTTAGTCTTGTCATATGTTGTCACATATCAGTTACTATTCTTATGGCAGTGGTATTTGTAGATGGCTGCCAATCCCACAAAGTAGTCCATGTGGCATCACAAGGGCAGTGCGAGAATAAAGATGTCATGAACGCCGTCTTGTCATGTAGGCCACCTCGGAGTTCGGTTTGTCAAAATCGAAACAGACACGAAGAACCGGGGCTGTAAATAATTATTTACGCTCCTATCGACCGTCTAATGTGCCGTTCTATGATCAGTAAGCTGGTAGGCACCCACAGCAGCAAAAAAACATAAAGCAAAAATTTCGTCTCAGTACCCATTTAAAACATTTCGGGCGAAACAGTTGACTCAGAAACCTTGTGCCTGGTCATGTAGGAGAGAAAATGAAGTGCAGGAATAGTACCTCTTTGTACACAAAAATACAGGGATTTCGCAACATATCTTGCATGTTCAAATTGACGTAAAGCACTTTGTACTAAGGAATAGGTTTGCGCAAAAGACGAGGACGAAGAGACGAGAGGACGAGGCGAGCGCAACTTCAACTTATTTTGCATGAAATAGCAACACACATCACCCATGGCGTTACTAAAATATCTGCAGCGGTAAGAAGCAGTAATGTTCACAAACAATTAAAATTGCCTAATCATGTGTCATGAGGTGTAGAAACCACTAAGAAGCGTATTTCAGCACTTTGTACTTATTTATTCGGACAAGGAAAATAATACCGCAGCCCTCTTGCATTGCACGCATTGCGCAAAAGACTTGAGAAAATCGAAGAGAAAGGCATTTGACGCACAGATATCTTGCAACTTCAACTTTATGTTCCTGCATGAAATAGCAACCACACATAAAGGGTGTCCCACTATCATGCGCTTTCTTCTGCGGGTGCACCAATCTCTACACATAAATTGCATCCTCAAAACCTAGTAAGTTTGGGGACATGCTTTACAATGCTGTGAGCCACGCGTTATTTTTCATATTTCGCGGATATTCACTAATTAATTGCATTAATATAACCAAAGTAATGCGCTAATCACTCGCGCACGATGTAGGTTACGTAACCCACAAGGCATACGTACGGTGCCTAACGACAATACTGATACACTTCTCTAGTTGACTATTCGGACTATAAACAAACCCGTCATCGAAATATAAAAAACTGGCTTCATTTGCAAATTATACGTGCGGCCCCTCCGCCGCATGCACGCATCGTAAAGCGGATTCCTCAACAGGCGCCTAACGAGCAAAGAAATACAAGAAAGAATAATCGCGCCCAGTGCCTCATCTGCACACGCGCCCCGCCTTCTTTCCTATCACCATCTTGCCGCTGTTCTTGCGGGTGACAGAAGCATTGTTACCAGAAGTTTTGGGGGCGAAGGCTTATGCGCGAAGACGCCGTCACGTGGTAATTTTTCATATTTCGCGCTTCTTTAACAGAATAAGGCATTAGTTCGTCGCTACAAGCCATCCCCTCGTGGCAATAAACGGTGCCTATGACACTTCAGTGATTAGGCCGTTCGAGTTAACATTAATTAGAAATAATTAAACATTGAAAACTGGTTCACTGAAACAACCACCCGATAAGGCGTAACAAGGATCACAAATTATGCACAACAAAACAAAACAAACAATTCGATAAAAGGGCGTAACCCGACAGCATGCACCAGTAAACAGATACTACTAAGACTGTGTACTATAGCGCCCAATTTCACTCGCAACAGGCGAGCGGCCGCCGCAGCTGGTCCCCGGAAGGCGGTGGCGCCTTGCAGCGAAGCATCGAGAAGTAAAGGCAGAGGGGTCAGCTGTTCCGATACCCATCGGCATCACCCGTGTGCACCATTGCTGGCTTCTTTCCTTTGCGGCTGGTATAAATTGTTACCTCAGAAGTTTTGGGGGTGGCTTACCGCATCGCCCGCGATAAGTTTTATCATTGGCTGCAATGCTCTTATGCGCATTTGCGCAAGCCTTCCAGTTTGGCAATAATAGGGCGTCGCGAAATATCGATAACGTTCAATCTTCCACACAAATAAAGATATCTGAAACACTGACTGACCGCATTTTTTTATTTACTGCTTCTGCCTGTTATTCTGACAATGCCTCACGGTGCGAAACGCACTATTATGCTTTCAGCTACGTCACTGATGGCCACAGCGCCGCTATGCTTGCCTTACCACAATGAAAACATATAAGTGCCGTAAAAAACAAAATGCTAAGAATAAAAGAAATCTTCCAAGGAGCCGTTATGGCCTACTGCTTTCTATTGGTCACAGCGTCACTTCCACGCTGAAAAACGAGAGGAGAGCACAAAGCACTGATGCTAGTTTTTATACGCCCCTTTCAATGCCCTTTTCGGCTGCATTGTTCTTTTCACAGCAGGCCGCACCATGTCAAGAGTGCCTCACAGTGAAAGTGTGCGCATTATGAATTACGCATGAAGCCTTATACGCAGCGAGAAATCGCTGAATTAACTGGCCGATCAACGAACACAGTGAACCGCATTATTCAGGCTTATAAAAATGAAGGGCGAATTTGTGACGCCCCTCATGATCGTCGCCCTCGCGTTACCAGCGCCATTAAAGACGAAGTTTTGGTCGCCGGGGCTTATGCTAATCCCGTTGGCACTGCGCAGCAGCATGCTCAACTTGCAGGTGTTTCAACTTCACGGACTACTGTGAAACGAAGGTTGGCAGAAGCCGGACTGAGGAGCCGTGTCGCCGTGCAAAAGCACCTTCTATCCGACGACAACAAAGCGGCACGTCTCAGGCTTGCGTCTGAGCACAGCATCTGGAGCATTGACGACTGGAAGCAGGTGGTGTTCTCGGACGAATCGACGTTTACCACAAGATGGGACAAGAAACGTCGCGTCTGGCGTCCTGTGAACACTCGCTAGGAGCCGGAATACATACAAGAAGTGGCCTCAAGCGGAAGGACCGCCGTAAACGTGTGGGCTGTCATGTCCAGAGAGGAACTTGGTGCACTACACCGAATTGAAGGCTCCCTAACTGCCTAGAAATATTCCGAAATCCTGGAATATGTAATGATCCCATATGCCCTAGACGGCCCATTCCCTGACGGCATTTACCTCTTCCAGTAAGGCCTGGCCCCTGTGCACACCGCAAAAAGTGTCAAGAAATTGTTAACTGACCGCGATGTCCGACAACTTGAATGGATCCCTAAAGGTGCCGACGTGAGCATTATCGAGCCTGTATGGGGAAGGACAAAGGTAGCGCTGTCGAAGGAAGGACTGCATAGAGCATCGGCGGACGATCTGTGGCACGTGGTTGAAGCCGCATAGAACGTCATTAAGGAAGAGAGGCCACGTGGAGGCTTTATGCATGGCTTCCATCCAGAATACAACATGTGATCGCTGCTAAAGGAGGCATGACTCGATACTGAGGCACCATCATAGAGTTTCATACTAATATATACTAGAGGGAAATCTGGCGCCACTGTCTAGGGGAGCCGCGCTTCAGCGAGCGTGCCGTCTTGTACCGGGCAGGCACGTTCCACTTGCCCTTGGCATGGCTCATGAACAGGCTGAAAAGTTGGCTTTGGCTGCAAAAATGCAACAATATTACTGCAGAAAATTAATCAAATTTGTTCTGTTATTATAAAATTAAAGCTCCAGAAAGATTTATTTGTCAGGGATTATTTAGAAGCTTCATGGAAGATGAACAAAAAAATAATGTTACCCCTTTTGGCTTCAAGACAAAAAAGAAGCCATGTGGCTAACCAAGCCAAGGAGGCGAGGAACGTCGCTAGCTGCAATGGCGCCGCCCACGGCGGCCCGCGAATGCAGCGCCAGATTTCCCTCTAGTATATATTAGTATGAAACTCTATGGGCACCATGAACTTCGTCTCCATAAGGTTTTTTTTAAAACAGAAGTTATTGTTATTGCACATTTTTGCTTTGTGGCTGCCTTATAACGAAGAGACATGTGACGGTATTATAGTAGCGCAGGTCAATAAACGTTTTCTGTTTCAATGTGATAACTTTGAATTAATGTTGGTCAGTTTAAATTTTTAATGAACATCTATAGGTAAATATGGCTTCTGTATTTCCAAAAGTGTTAACATTAAGGCAAAGGCTTTATTTATATGGTCGTTCCGTCAAGTCCTTGAGTGAAAACCGGTAGCCAATACCCATATAATGAAAGTTCTGGGCACCCCCAGCGAGTTCAAGGTAGTTAAAGCGGACCAGAGCACGACGGAATTGAGATGACAAAGGGAATTGAGAGCTGTTAAAGTTAAGAGCAATCAAAGCGAAATAAGGTGAATCAAAGTAACTTAAAGGCAGCGAAAGGGAATTATGATTGATCAAAGCAGATTAGGAAGGACGACGAAACAAAGAGAAATTATTGTGAATTAAGACTATTCGGAGTTAATTTAGAGGAATCAAAAGTGAATGAAAGGGGGGCTAAGTGAATGAAGCTTATAAAAGAGAATAGGAGGAATCGAAGTGGAAAAAGCGAATTAGGAGCCAGACTAGGTTAGTTAATAGAATTAAAGTGAGTTAAATTATTGAAGACGGATGACTATGCGATAGAAGTGAATGTCGCCAGCAAATTAAGAGGATCACTAAAAGCGAATAAAGTAGATGACTCGATGTTTAAAGGAGATGGCAAACCGTAATATGGTGGATGAATAATCAAATTGGGCCTACTAGTATATGGCTAATATTTAAATAGCTAATTACAAGCCTAATTAGGCCTACTAATTAAGGTGGGAAATGTGGATGAAAATTACGCCCACCTCCCCTCGCGGAATCCTGGTGTGATGCGACGCTGAAGGGAGTTTCATTGTGCGTTTCCGTTGGGTCGATTACTCGAATTGCGTGAGAAAT